>JARKIC010000593.1:0-232846 GCA_029378375.1 Mycena olivaceomarginata
ATATTTCAAGTCGTTGAATCTGAATTGTTGATATTCACAACATTCGCAATATGCTTACTAAGCGACAAATAATTGCCATCATACTCGTACAAATGTGAATATCAGTTTCAAGGTTTCGGTGAAGATATATTCGCGAATATATATTCGTGCTATTCTCTATGGCTGGGCGGAGAACCCGCAGATCCGTCTCTCGATTGATTGACTCTGCCAGAAGCGAGGTGGTGGTGGAGAGACAGGCGAAGAGCTCATCTCGGAGGTCATCAGTGAGTTGACAGACCACCTTGTCGAGAACGTCTGTGTGCCAGACGTCGGACATAACAGGGCACTCTCAGGCGAGGTATCTGGCAGCTCCACAATGGAAGCAGGTGTGGGGGAACATGCACATCCAGGTCTGGTCAACGTCCATGGGGACAGCCGCCGGAGTGGCGGGCGCAGGTGTGGACGCGAGTGGGGCCATTGTCCAGGGGGTGAACATTGGAGCAGGGAACACGGCTGTTGCACGCAGTCGAGGCAGCAGGGCTTGGGGGCAGGCTTGGAGTAGCTCTGGTCCAGATGCAAGTGAACGCTTTGTACTGCCAGAAGGCGCATATGTGCTATCTAGCATAGTCGGTGAGGTCTGGGGGCGGTTCTGGATGTCGTGATTGCGGGTGTTGACCCATGGATTGAGGCCCCGAGTGGTACTTGGTAACTTGGACGAGTGTGTCTGTGTACCCAGTGGTCGCAAAGAGCTCCTCGAAATTGTCTGTGTACCGGTAGACATTGCAGGAGCCTTGGAAGTATGAGTGGGACTCCAGCTTAACAAGAGCTTGGTCCTGCTTGTTCTCTTCCACAAACCAGAGGTGGAACTCAGCCTCGAATCCCGCCCAGGTTGGGAATGGGAAAGGGACAATCAACGAGCACTGAAAATGGCTGGGGGGTTTGGTTGAAGGACCGATTTTGCAGCTGGATGGAGGGCTGAGAAGTCTGGACCCAGCACCGGAGCTGGAAAGGCAGAGGTGGGGGCAGACGGCAGGTTTTGGTTGTGGGCAATAGCTGCTCGAGCATCTGCTGAATGCTTGTGAGGGAACCTTCGACGGCGGCTAGCCGGTCCATGGTGTCAGAAGCCGGATCCAGGAATGTGAACACGCACGGTCTCAGGTTGTGCGGCAGCCAGAGTGGGTGACTGGTCCATCGGAATGAAGGAGGGGCCGAGATTGGAAGTGGGGAGGATGGAGTGCTGGAGTAGCGGTCCAAGTCCGTACCTACACCAAACTTCCCAATCTTGACCAGTTGATCCCTTAGATCCTTTCTTCTGCTGTAAGGGCAACCTTAAGCTCGGCACAGAGTGCAGATATGATACTAGTGGGGGAATCCAAATATAAAATAGGTACTAAGTACAGGAGTGGAAATACTAATCACCTAGCGGGGGAATCCAAAAGAAAGGATGGGGATTCCTGTGCTAGGCAAACCTTATACTAATTGGTACTGCTCAGGAGCACATGTGCATCACCCTCTTTATAAAATTACGCTTCTCTGTCCGTCTGAAGCCATTTAAGCTCCGACCCCATATATGATGGCGGCTTTGTTGTTCTTCGAAGCCACGCCAATCGGCCCTATCGGCTCGATACACCCAGGCATTCACGGCTGACATCGGGAGCACGCCGATACTCCCCACAATCACCCTCGATCAGCTTCTTTGTCCAATAAAGTTATAAATGTCCGTGGATTTTCCGGAGATCGCGCTCAGCTCAGCTGAGTTCAATTCAAGTCCACGGTCAGTCTGAGAGTTGACTCTGAAGGGTATGGGAGGCCGCGAAGCGGGCGACCAGACCCTTGTAAGTATTTAAAATGATCGCGGGCCTGGTTGCATAGCACGTGCCAGCACAAGCGGATGGGAATTCCGGATGTAGGGGCAGATGGAAGTCCCTGGTGAAACGGAAGCATGCAGACAGACCGGGTGAGCGACAGACAGATGGATGAAGGACCAGGCAACGACCGGACGGATGGATGGACAGATCGGGCAGACAAGATGGATCAGATGGATCAGATGGATCAGATGGATTGGACAGATTGGACAGATCAGATGGATCGGACAGAGCAGACAGGTCAGACAGATCGGGGGTTCCCCTGACAAATTCATGCGCAATTAGTGACAGAAAGGAAATTTCGAAAATATATGTATTAGGTAACTTGTGTTTTCAGGGCATTTTCACGCAAAACACCTTTTTTTGTATGCTAGAACATGTCACAGGGGCCTATGATTTTGTGAGGAGCAATATTCATACTGAGGAAAGATGGGACAGAGCCAGAACTACACATAACATTATTCCATTTCTTCTAGCTGCATTGGAGGCATTCAGCATTTTCTTGCAGTCTAAAGATCCTGTGAGAATCACACTTATGTGAGCACTTCATGTGGTTTTTGGCTCTGTCACATACTTACCTAAGTACATATGTTGTTCCACACAAAATATTGGTGCCCCTGGGACATGTTCTAGACATATAAAAACGGTGGTTTGCATGAGAGTGCCCTGAAAAACACAGGTTACCTAATACATAATATTTTCGAAATTCCTCTGTCACTAATTTCGCATGAATTCACTGAGTATATATATCTAGTTTCTATGCAAATCGGTGCGAAACTGACCGAGATATTTACAATTCTTTGAAAACATTCCAAATAAGAATTTTTTTCCGTGCCTTCGGTTCCGACTTAGCTGTAAACATGAACAAGTAGGAAAAGTAAAGTACCGAGAATTAAATGAATGGGTTGTCACTGCGGCATGGCTGAGTGACTGGCAGAATATTTCCCAACCAACCGGCACCCGGCATCTGGTGTGTGCCGTAACCGACTCGATGTTTGTACTTCCAACAGGGTCGGCCGGGTACGGGTCGCAGGTCGGCAACTTTGTAAACCCGAAACCCCCCGGTTTATGTGGGTATGTTCCAAAATCATTAAAACATGAACAGGGTTGATTTTTTAGTGAGAAATGAATGGTAAACACTGCCTATGAATTTCACCTGTAACACTGATATTACTGATATTATTGCGTGAAATGTGTTAGAAATCATGTGCTGAAGGGTGCCGACTTCCGGATCATCATCGCCGAGACTCGGAACATGCCCGGCACATGCGAGCCGAGACCCGTGATCAACCCGTAAACCTGCGGGTTCGGGTCCGGATTTCCCGGGTTTGGGTCCGGGATTCTCAGGTTCGGGTCCGGGTTGGCTGTTTTGTACCCCAACCCGTACCCGTGCCCCACACTACGACTCTTTTACATTCTGACTCAGTATGACTCATATATACGAACTCATTTTTGTATTTAAGCAGTAGCTACTACCACAATCTATAGTTCTTTCCACCCTGGAAAACATCTCCCTTAAGCTCCACTTTCAATACCACAAGCTGTTCTCCCTTGAAATCCCTCACAGCAACACTGTCTGCCTATGGACGACCTGAAATTCCTTATTCTGTACGGCGTGCTAGCTGGGGTTTTATTCGCATCCTACCGCAAAACATTTCGCGACACGAAGGTGCAGTGCTTCTTGCAACTGCATGGGAATATCTCTCACCCTCTGTAGTTGGACAACATCCCCCGTCGTTGGGTCTTCTGGCTTCCTTGCTAGTTATGGGATGCCTTCAAGTTTATCCGCCATTCTCCAGACTTGATCCAGCGTGGGATACGACCTGTATCCCGACGGAATATTCCGAGTTGCGCGCTTGTTTCGATGGGACTACGTGGTGTGTGGCCCCAAGGCTCACAAAGGATATCGCCAGTGCACCAGAGCACATTATATCTTTTAACGAGGGTGTTGAAGAGGTGCGGGATAATCTTATTATCGCCCCAACCATTCTTATTCGCCGCGCCGACAGTCCATTCAAGGTTGATTTCCTTCTTGCTGTGTGTCATTGGCAATTCTGATTATATGCGACAGCAAAATTCACCATGGGTCGTGACCTCTGTGAGCTCAGGATCTTTTTGCTCTTTCCACGATTTCTCATGCTCCACCATCTTTAGCGGAAAATCCATACCATCTCCAGGCGGGTCCGCACCACTCTCACACGGAATCTCCACGCCTGTTTCCCGGAGGTCAGGGATGAAATTGTGTGCGCCTTCAACGATGTTCTTCAATTGCAAGGATCGGGTACGGAAGGCCCACTTCTTACTTCTGCGCTCTTACCATACACCTTGATTTAGAATGGAAAGGTCTCCCTGTGCTGCCTACCATGATGGCCATAGTGGCGCGCGCCAGCAATCGTCTCTTCGGTGGGTCTCCCTTTATGTGATTCCGTCCACCTGTCTTTCCCTTCGCCCAGCTGATTCCATGTAGGCAGAAAACAAAGAGTTACTGGCAAATAGCGTGAGCTATACGATCGATGTCATGCGCAGCGGGGGGAAGATTTCTTTACTTCCACCATTCTTACGACCGCAAGTAACTTCCCCCTTGGACCTTACGAAACCTTGATATCTGAGTTGCAGGCTCCTCGGCCCCTTGATCTCCACCAAGAACAAGAGCAATGCAAGAGCCCTGCAGTTTTTAGGTCCGCTGATTGAGGAGAGGTTGTCGAAGGAAAGAGAGCTTGGCTCTGACTGGCCTGGCAAACCGGTGACATTATTCAATGGTGTTTGTCGATGTGCCTGCTGACAGCGTGGCTAGAATGACCTCATCTCCTGGTTTCTAGATCTAGCGGAAAGCGAACAGCGAGCGACACTTCCAATTACAGTGCGCATCCTGCAGATGAACATGGCAGCTATTCATACAACGTCCACGGTGAGTGGCCTGTTGAATTACCGTATGTGTACCTGATACCCATAGGCGTTCACCTATGCGCTTTTTGATTTGACAACATACCCCCGAGTACCTGTTACCCATGCGAGAAGAAGCCGAACGCGTTGTCAAAGAGGAGGGCTGGACAAAGGCTGCCCTAAACAGCATGGTCAAGATCGACAGCTTCCTGCGGGAATCGCAACGCATCAATACCGATGGACCTGGTGCGTTCATTTCGGGCTTCTTTCCCTGTGTCGACGCTTAGCGCAATGAACAGTGGGAATGCGGCGCCGAGTAGTCGCAAAGGACGGCTTCCGGTTCTCCGATGGCACCGTTCTGCCGTACGGCGCGTACCTCAGTGTCGCCTTGCAACCGACGCATTACGATGAATGTAATAGTATTCCTCGTATTCAACTACCCGAGGGCTAATTTCCCCTTTCACCCAGCCAACTACGAAAAGGCCGCTACTTTCGATGGGTTCCGTTTCGCACGGGAGCGGGCAGAGCATCTAGCAAACCACAATCACAATGACAACCAAGACATCTTCAAAGCGCCACATGATCTCCACCGCCGTGGACCATCTGCCGTTTGGAACAGGAAAACACGCATGTCCTGTAGGTCTCCTTCATCCACTGAGTCGTACATATGATTCAACGGTTTGGTGCAGGGCCGCTTTTTTGCGGCTACGGAGCTGAAGGCGATGATTGGCACATCTGGTGATCAACTACGATGTGGAGGCGGAGGTGGAGGGGGTGCGGCCAGCAGACAAGGTCTTGATACGAGAATCTCTCCTAATGCAGCTGGGAAGGTGCGTTTTAGGAACAGGCAGTGAGGAGCGCGGAGGACATAATGTGCATGTCGTGCCTACGTTTGTAGGAGTTTCGATGTTTTTGTTGCCATGTTTTTTCTGGCTCACCGATACAAGTCTGGTGTTATGGCCCACTTGAGGGCACAAAACCACGCACAAGCGGTTAGGTGAAGTTCGAACCAAAGTTGACAACGGTAGGCTCTCATTCGGAATTCCGGTTCCCAGATGCCTGGCTGCGAAAGAACACAGGTTTCGACGGCAACAGCGTCGTCTGAGAGAGGTTCTCCGAATATTCTATCATGGGAAATGATCAGGATCCCCATCTCGGCGCTGCGATTATTTCTGACGGCCATGCGCTTTGTAGTAGTACCCTCCACAACTTAGGGTTCTTATTCGACTGCCTATTAGATAAATCTCTTCATGAGATTTATGCCTCATAGCAATATTAGTGGCCCGAATTCAACTCATATTTGTCCTTATTGACGTGTTTTCGATGACGCGACGCCGTGGCGTGAATCAGATCACGTTGTCACCTATCACACCTCAAACCTTGGACCACGACAACCACCAACCAATGTCGTTTGCTTCCCTTACTCCCATCCAGAGAAAAGCCGCCCTGATCAACGCTCGCCGTCGTTTGGCCGAACTGAACCATCTCATCGACTCACTTGTTGCGGAACGACAACAACTCCAGGACGAATTAAATTCCGTCATCTATCCAGTGCTATCCCTTCCGCCCAAAATCACAGCCCATATCTTTGTTCAATGTATCACCGAAGGCTCTCCATCCCCAGAAACTCCCCCATTACTTCTCAGTCATATCTGCGGTTCGTGGTGTAGGATTGCTCTTGGGACGCCCAACCTCTGGCAATCAATAAACATTGCCCCTCGCAGAAAAGGCCAAGAAAAGCTACTTTAACTGTGGCTCGAGCGGTCTGCGAGCATGCCCCTCGCTCTTTCCTTCGGTGGCTTCTCCGCACAATCGTTAATTGACACCAGCCTCAGTCACCATGATCGACGGCGGGGAGATTGCTCTATCCTCGCCCGCGGAGGTCAACGCTGGAGACAGAGACTTCTCCATCCTCCATAAAGTCAAACTGACATTTCCTACCACCCATCCCTTTATCATTCAAAACGCCCCTGCGTTAAAAGAAGCAGACATCCGCATACTCACGGACGGCGGCTTCGACGTGCTGCTTCCGTGGATGCAAGTTCAAACACTTCGACTCGAAACATTCGAGGATGTCGAAGTCTTCCTGCAGATACTGAGCCAATGCTCGAGTGTGTTGCATTTCTGACACGGGATGATCCGTGCGGGGTTACTCACGGATGCAAAACTTCCCCATATCACCCTCCGCAACCTTGAGTCCCTCGATGTTGCCTACACCTCTGTTGTGCCCCACCTTACACTCCCCCGCCTCCGACGTCTCACCTGGTTCAAGCCCATACCTTCTGCCATCGAGCACTTCCGGGCACTGTTGGATTGATCCGGCTGCTCGCTGCAGTCGCTTTCAATCTTTGTGCATGGAAACCACTGAACGAGACGTGAAACGCTCACATCTCTGTTCCAGCTCGTGCCCACTGTCACCACACTCAGGGTAGAACTGAGCAGGCCGAGCTAATCGTTTGGGCTCTTTCCCCGGCCAACACGCCGGACTTTCAATAGCACGGCTGTAGAGGTATTACCCTCTTGAGCCTTTTCTAGCTTTGACGTGGCTGTGATATTTAGCAAGCTATTACGGACATGAAGGCTCATATGAGGGACTCTGACATTGCGCGGCTTTTTGAAAATATGTTTCCCAACACCCTTGGCGAGTGGTGGTGGTTTTGTATCATTTTCTGCCCTAAACTGACTGGAAGATACAGTGTTGTACCACCTCTTGGAACATTCAAATCTGATTTAATCCCGGTACAAAGAACAAAATGATTTTGCACAAAACTAAACCACCCAAAGTCATCTTTCATATCCAATTCATGGTTCTGCCAAGTTTAGAGATAATCCATAGTGAATCTTCTAAGATCAAAGATTATCAGTTCAAAAATTCCTTATCGGGGGCAATATAGCCACTTGGTATGCACAGCCACTGCATCCACTTTCCGAGCTGTTTACCCCCAAGGTAGATTTATTTTTTACCTTCATAAAGACCTCCAAGTCCAATGGAATACATCAGGGCAGCTACACTGTAGAAAGAAGAACAGGAGGGTCCGAATTTGGCCAGAAAGCTCTGCATGTCACAGCGGTCACATGTCCCAACTCCTGTGCGAGATTATGCAGTTCATGAGACTGGGAGTAAGGAAGCCCAAACTAAAGACTGGATCTTGTCTATATCCTTTTCAAATGATTATATCTGTACAGGTATAATTTTCCAAGCAGTTTCAAGCAAGATATACAATCATCAATTTTGGTGATTTCTGTAAGGGCAACCTTAAGCTCGGTGCGGGGCGCGGAAACTAGCGGGGGAATCCGAAGTATAAATATGGGTACTAGAATACAGGAGCGGAAATACTACGCACCTAGCGGGGGAATCCGAAGAGAAGAAAGGATGGGGATTCCCATGCTAGGCGAAACCTTATATACTAATTGGTAACTACCCAGTAGCACGTGTCCGGAGGTATCTACAGTGGTCATGGGCCTGATCGCACAGCACGTGCCAGCGGGAGCAGACAGATGTCCCAGATGGTTGGACAGATGGATGGACGGGCGCAGGGGCGTCTGGGGCACTGGATGGAAAAGCGTTCTGGGGCGGATCCGGAAACGTCCGGACCGGAAGCGTCCGGACCGGATCCGGGCGGAAAAGTGCCCGGAGCGGGGGTTCCCCTGACAATTTCAGACTTTTTGGATTGATGTCTATCTCAGGAGCCATCCCAAAGGTCTGGTTATCCTAAACTCTAATCAGACATGGATTATATGTTTATAATTGTATATCCAAAATTTCAGACCAACAGTATTAGCTGGTGTGGAGAAAAATGTGTTTGTTCCAAGTGGTGATAGCATTGCAAGAGGTGGTACATGTCATGAATCACCCTGACTCAGCATCGCAGATATCCTTTTTCGGGTTCTACCACATTCCTTTTTGGGAATAACCGTCCTTGATCGGGTTATTCCCTGGCCCACAACACTCACTCGACCCTCAGGGACATGAACATCCCTTGGACCTTTATTCGGAATCCATGCAGACATGGATTCCTCACCACTTTACCACCTGGGTTCTTATCACAGTAACCTGGGACTCTATACGACGATGGCATGATGCCAAACACATGCAACCCGAGTTCTGTGTGCTAGCAACCCGGACTCCTTTGTGCCGATGACCATATCCAATGGGTCTCCTTTATGTTGGTGGATATTCACTCCTGATATCCCTGCCAAGACGACTACACTCCTGAATGGCGACAGGTGTCCCCTGGGTGCCACCCGTTGACTCCTTTGTACTCATGACTCCTTGGTGACTCCTAGATGCTGTGGTGATAACACATAGGGACTAGGAGCATCAGCATTAATGTTCCTTAATGCTGGATACAGTAACCGATCGCGATCGTATTTAATTTATGTAGAAGGTATATAAACTCGGTAGAATCTCCCCTGTACAGTAGATTCTACCTCGTCTATACTCAGGCCTTACCTTGGCTGGATTGCTTGGTTCTTGAACTTGAGCCTGGAGCGCTCTTGTTCTCATCTCGTTGTTCTGGTCTTGCCTTCGCTCCCCTTTCACTCGACAACACTAGAACTCCTACTCTCTGTGTCTTGCCTTGGGATATCGACCTAGCAGTGTTGGATCTGGCCCGTTAGGTAGCGGCAAGGAGAGACGCTTACCTACCAAGGGGAAGAGATCATCACACTAGTTCCCTGGCAGGGTTGTACAGAGACTGGTTCGCCTGAAGTTCCCCTCAGGCACCCCTCGGTCTTGGATCCAGTTGGAACCCCTGTTTGGAGTACCCCTGAGTCGGGTTCCTCCTCTCGGGTTCTTGGGACGCAACCCCAACCCCCTATCCAGAACCCGAAACCCCTATTTGAGCCACCCGGAGCGGGTTCCTCTCACTAGGGTCTGGTGCATAGTTGCAGTACTCTCGCTGCAATATCTTCGGGTTCTTCGGCATGGGTTGCTCACCACCTATGGATGCTGGCCTGGTTGGCCACATCCTCCTCTTGGATCCTCGCTGCACGGTCATGCGCTATTCAAGCGGTGACGGATTCTCTCTCAACACCTAGGGATGGCTGCTGTTGTGTCTGGTGTGGACGTGGTCCAGCTGACCTAAGGGCCGTTGCTGACAGTACAACACTGTAGATGCAACCATGAAATATTTCAATTCGGTTTGTATACCTCGGCCTCCATCACCTACTTTCAAAACTGAGATAGTTCGCCACCTATACAGACTCAAAACCTCGCTTTCATCATCACTGGGGTGCATCTGCTTCCTCTATGTGTTTTCACATAGTTTAATCATCTCAGGATATCACATTTGTATTTTCACCCACAATCTTTAGAGTCCAAACTTCATGCACATCCCTACAGCACCAAGCGGCTCTGCGATACTGCTAACCAAGTGAGCTTTTCTGAGAGATACTGTCTTAGAGTGCAACATCAGGAAAACATAAAGTTGCCTGATAGCCCCTGATAGCTCCCCATAGTAGCCATAGTTGCCATAGCAGATCAACCAACCCCATAGAAAGGTGGGAGGGGGGGGGTAAAATCTATAGCACCTCATAGCACTTCATAGCACCTCAGTATGGCATAATTTGGCTGTTACTTATTTCAAGTACTAACTGAGTTTACCGAGTTACTTACTTGAAGTGGGAGCACGTAAATAAATGAATGCAACTTGTGAGAATCGAATGTGCGATCTCAAGATTAGAAGTAATATACAAAACAGGAGACCTTCATACTAGACTGAACAACCATTATAAGTTCATACATTTGGTGAGATATGAGGCTACCCTATGCTTCTTCTACCTTCCAACCACAGTTACCTTGTTCCCCTCACTACTGACCTCAATGACGGTACACATTAGGTTCCCTAGTAGTGGCAATGTCATTGATAGATAAATGAAGTGTTGATCTGGTTAGCACAGCTGAAAATGTGGTGTACAGGTCAGTTGTCTAAAAACAGACCCAAAACGAAAGTTGTAGAGCTCAATCACAGCTATAAGACATCTCTAAGGTCATTTTACCTCAAAAGCCTTTGTTAGTCCATAAAACACAAAATACTTTTCCAGACACGGCGGTTTTTCAGAAACTCAATGCTTTGAACTGGGCCCAGATGTGCACAAATAATGTCAGAAAGGTGAAATAGGATTCATGTGAACACCTAGCATTGTGCCAAATGCTTGCTGCTACCTATATTTTCTGGGACCTACTACATAGCACTATGTAGTTCCAGCCAGTCACTATAGAGCACCATGTAGTGTTCACCAGACTATTTGATAGGACAGCCATAGAATGTGATAGCTGTAGCAGCAACTTTCATAGCTCTCCATAGCTTGCCATAGTGCGCAAATTTCTTATAGCACCTCATAGCACCTCATAGCCTCCCATAACCACCCTACTGGCTGTGGGGCCATTTTGGGTTTTCCTGATGAAGGTCCTAGTATGAGCTTGACTCCCTCTGGGGCTCCCTGAAACTGTCCCGAGATTACTACACAACCAAAAAGGATTCGTCATTCATGGACTACAGCTGTGCGTGCTTATGCTTCGCGAAAATTCTCTCAACAAATCATTATATTCACTTTTCACCTTGTACATTGGTCGCTGACTTCGTCGGCGGATGCAGGGTAATCCGCCATCACTCAGATCTTTCATGTCATCAAAGAGCAGTCCCAACCTTTGATGCAGACTTCAACCGCATCTCGTACTACAACTGGACCTATGAATTTACACCACAGCAATAAATGGTGAATACAGGTCAAAGTACTCCCCTTGCTACGGCGGATCAGGTCGAGTTACGGGCACTTCCCGAGTTATGACACTTCCCGAGTTGATCGAATCGTTTGATGCGCATGCCCTTGAACTCATACCCGCCTTTTGTAACGGCTCTATTTTTTCTGCTATACCCACCTACCCGTTACACTCATTTATTCCTTTTCTATCTACTCTGTCGCACGCGATGCCACGCTCATTTACTTCCGTCTCATCTTGACATCCTTACTATCACTCAATCAGTAACCAAACAGTAGTATCTTTGATCTTCGTATATAAGGCTGTACGTAGCGTAGGAAGACCTCGGTTAATCTACAACTTACGCCAGTTATCTGTGGAGTGACCACCTCAAAACTTCGTGTGCCGGACTAGCTTTTAGCTCTCCGTCACATATTTTTAACTCAACGCTTCTGTCGTCGCTTCGTCTGGCCACCCTTGGTCTGATCAACCATCGCCGCCGCCTTGCTTCGACAACCCCCCAATACCGACAATACCTACGCTATGGAATCTGGACGCCCGGTGACTCGCCAAGCGGTTCGCAAAGGTGTGGCTCCTGCGCCACCACCTATTCAAGGTAAGCCCAGTCCGCCGAGCTCCCCCTCTCCATCGTCTCGCTCCCTGGTTGGAGCGAGCCCTCCCCTTTCCCCCCATAAATCATCTCGCCCGGTCAGCCCCGAGTTGAGCTTCAGCTCGGCGGTGTCGGGGAGACCTCCCACACTGCCTCACGGCATGGGAGCCGGGTCTGGTGTTCCCAGCCCGGGGCTTAGGCCCAAAGAAATCTCGAGATCGACGTCCCCTATCGAGGACGTCGTAGCCAACCCTCTGCGTCCTGACGAGGCCGTGGATGAGGGTGGACCCCGGTAAACCGTAAGAACTCACGTACCCATCAATCGCCGCCGGCGTCGCCCGTTAATGAAACTATCGTGCCCGCCGTTAATCGTGCGACCCCCGTGTCTGAATCGACAATTAATCAGGCCGAGGCTAATATGAGTATGGATGACTTACTTAGAATGGCAGAGCGCCACCGTTTCTATGCTGAACGAGCATACGCTGCGGGCGCGCCTGCGAGTCCAGAGTGCCTCGGCACCCCCCAGTGTTTCCATGCGGCCGGCCCACAACGCCAGCCCAGCAAGGTCCCATGAGCCCCAAGCACACCATGTGGAGCTCGAGCCGGTCTCCAGGCCGGCTACTGGGTTATTCCCGGTAAGCCTTGTGATTCCGACGGGAGAGGGTACCTCAAAGAAGAAGGGGAAAGGAGTGGATCCGCGCAATTTTGGCAAGATCCCTTCGCTCCTCGACTTCTCTGAGGGGACCTCGATGCGCAGAGGGAGGCTTTCGCAAACTACGAGGAAATTAATAAAGTCAAGCAGGAGAGCGTGTCCACGCCCCCTGGATTTTTTTTGACGACGTACCCCCGTTAAGTTCGCGTAATGGCAATTCTCTGGATGAGAGCACCCCTGGAGATGCCGCCGTACCGCGCAATGACCCTTCGGTCATTCTCACCTCAACTAAGCCGCCTCAAAAGAGCAGCGGCAGAACGTCTGGCCAGACCGTACAAGATGAAATAGCTGAGCTTGAATTAAGACTCAGTCAGTTGAGGGCGTACAGAACCAATTGAACTCATCAAGAAGCCCGCGCCTAGCAAAGCTAAGCAGATCGTTCAACAGAACATCTTGAACGCGGCGCGACGCGACCCTGCAACAGCCACCTCAGTGAAAATTCAAGAGGTGACTCCGGTTCGTACTCGCCCCGGCGGTTTCCTGGAAAAAGCTATCCGGGATATGGCTCGGAGTAACGGAGGTAACCCTCCTTCCGAGTCCTCGAGTTCATCGAGCTCTAGTTCCAGCTCGGACGATGAGTCTAACCAGGAAAGCTCAGAAGGCGGACGGAAACGCCGTAAGAAGTCGAAAAAATCCAAGAAAAACAAGACTCTGCATAAAATGCTGTTGAAGCCGATCCCACCTAGCAAATACGATGGGTCGTCCGACGCAACACTGTTCTATCGCTTCTGCAGAGAAGCAACTTCCTTTGTGAAAGTAGGGCGCGTCCCCGCGTCTGAGCAAATGTTCTTCCTGTCGTATTACATGACGGGGAAAGCGTTAGCTTTCTATGAGCAAGTTGCGATCCGGAAGCCGACTACTTACAGTCTGGAGGATTTCTTTTTGGATCTGTTCGATTTCTGCTTCCCTGTGGACTTTCGAAACAAGATGAGAGATCAGCTGAATAGGTGCTACCAAAATGCGAAACCCGTACTGGAGCACATCGCTGCATTTGAGCAGCTCTGGCGTGTCGTTGGCCTTGCTAATGACCAGGAGAAAGTCGTCAAATTTTGGCGCAGCCTGAACGCGAATATTCAGCAAGAATTATATCGAAAAGACCTGGACCCAGAAGTTTCGTCATGGGACGAAGTGTCTGCAGCTGCAGAACGAGCTGAAGTTTGGTTGAAACTGGACGTAAATCCAGACTTCCAACATCAGGCCCGTCAGCGGCAACTGAAACGTCTCGATCGAATCCTTCGGGGACTAAGAAACTCCCCCAAAGATTTAATCGTCGAGGAAACCGCGGACGCGGGGGCGGAATTATACGTACCTCGTCTGCAGCCCTCAGACCTTCGAACCCAGGTACTTCGACTGAAGGGTCATCATCACGAACAACTCCGTCGAAGCGCGTTAGAATTTCCGAGGACAGGCCTATGTCGCCAAGAAACGCAATGAGATGCTCGCGGAGGGGCGCTGTTTCACTTGTAATGAAGTGGGCCATTTGGCGCGCAATTGCCCGACCACGGTTAATGCCGTGTCGAAGCAGAAGGGCAACCACCCGGGTTTGGGATCCACGCGGCGCGGCTCTCGAGCGCAGCAGACTCTGCGCTGTATAACAGCACAGAGGTCTTGAACACGCTGCCGCTCGGGGCTATCGGCATGTTCGACGATGGAGAACTCGTCGAGGAGGGCGGGGAACCCAATGAAAATTCGATTTTGAATCACACCGACCAGGAAGTGGAATACACACCTCCACCTCAGCCCATAGGCGACCTTTACGCCTTCAATGCTGAATTGGTCCTTCAAATGTGTCAGCCATACCCCGGGGACAATGAATCCCAAAACGAAAAAAGGTTCTGTGTATACGAGTATCAGACGCACAATATATTATCATGGATAATAAAACAGACCTCGATCACCTTATTGATGAGGAAAACCTTCGGGATTCGGGATTTATGCTTGGGCTTTGGTATGCTCGAGAATCTCTCAAAGCCCTGGGACTGGATCCTCATAGCGCCCCGATGGAAGAAAGATTTGTCGCGGAATTAGGAGATGCGCTGATAAACAGCGCGCAGATACTCCTGGAACAAGCATTCTGGGACTCCTCTGATGAAAACCCAAATTTTGAACGATTCCACGTTCAGATTAAAGACGACGAAATGCTCACCATAATGGACTCGGTGGCGGAGATGCAGGCGCTGCTGCCCCGAACCAATCTGTTGAACCAGAAGTTTGACCTGGTTGCATGGTATCGCGGCGAGCTTGAGGAATGTCAGCGCCGCGATGATGCCTACGACTTTGCATCCGTAATCGAAAGCAAAGCTGAGCTGGTTAGCGAACCTTCAACCGACTCTGAAATGCCCTCGCTGAGGCGAACTTCGGAGTCCGAAGAGATGGCCGAGCCTACTCGGGCCGCCCGCTCAAGGAAAATCAAGGAACACCGCCAGCTTGGGGACTTACTTGGAGGGGCAGCGCGCCTCCTTCTCGAAGTCTCGCAGCCATTCCCTGGGGATGGTATTGTACCCAAGAATGACAAACGTCGCCGCGCACCACGGTTTGACGTGATACGGGTGCAAGCTGGTACCTACATAGTTGAAGATAAATTCTTTGACCGAATGACGGTACTGCCACTCAGATACCTGCTGGTGCCGGCATTTAGCCTTGCAAGCTGGTACGCCAACATTCAAGCCGAAGAATTAGGCATTGAGGGTTTCGACTTTCTGAGGACTCACCGTGTGCGCGTGCAGGAATTACTAGAATCTGAGGTGCAGAGGTATCTTGCTGAGAGAATCGGCGAGTACCCGCTGCTGGCCGCGACGTCGGTGCGCCGCATTCTTCGGGACCCAGAAGACCCAGAAGACGGCCTTGAAATGTTCCTTGTCCGTATTCGGAGAAATAGCAAGGATTTCGTGGAGTTCCTTTCCCAGAACGAGCTGACGAATCCCAACTTCGATTTGATAGGCTGGCTATTGACACGGCCTGCAAAAGACGATCTCATTATTGACGATCTCTTCGGAGGATTTTCCAGCTCAACTGAAACCTCGTATCTGGGATCCCTGTTCGGCGACGTGCCTATACGGGAAGACGAATTCGAGCTGTACTGTGGAAAGGCTCAGATCCCTGCCGATGGCTATAACGGACTAAGACGTACCGCATCGATGCCCAAGACCCCCGAGCGCGTGGTAGCGAAGCCTATTGTGGTTGTTGCAACGGTGAATGGGCAGCCCGTCCGTGCACTAATAGATTCGGGCTCCCTTGGAGATCTGCTTTCCACTACCATTGCGGATCAGCTCCGGTTGAAACGGCAAGAGCTGGACGAACCAATAGTCCTCCAGCTTGCAGTACAAGGCTCGCGCTCGCGGATTAATCACTCTGTCAGTGTGAATCTCAAGTATCAGGACGTCAGTGGGCCACGCACCTTCTACGTCGCTAATCTGAGCGGATATGATATGATATTGGGCACCGCTTGGTTGTTTCAACACAAGGTGACTATCGGTTTGAACCCCGCGCGTGTCTGTATTGGAAGCGCTGACGCTCTGCCTTTAGAAGGAGTTGCAACGGCCAAGATTTACACGAACGCAATGATGGTGGAAGACGACACCTTGCAGGCTGCGCAGGCTGCGCAGGACAAGCTGTTGGAATATGCAGAACCAATCTGTAAAGTAGCCTCAGAAACTGCGCTGCCTCCTTTACGTGCCATAAATCATGAGATACCTTTAATTGAGGAGAATAAGATTCTCCCTTGGCGACCATCTCGATGCCCCGAGGCATTACGCGCGCAGTGGGACGAGAAACGCCGCGCCTACTTGAGCACGGGGCGTTGGAAAATCACCAACTCGGGTAATACCGCGCCAATGCTTCTAATTCCGAAGGCTAAGTCGAATCCGCCGCGTCTTAGAGTTGTTGTGGACTTACGAGCTCGCAATGCCAACACGCGTAAGATGACCTCGCCTCTCCCGGATATGGAAGGTATTCTGCGAAGAGTATCTCGTGGCAAGTATCGCTCGTTGATCGATGGCCAGGACGCCTACGAACAGATCAGGGTCAAACCTGAGCATGTCGAGCGCACCGCCGTGAGTACTCCTGATGGAAATATGGTCAGCTTGGTGTTACAACAAGGAGACTGCAATGCTCCAGCGACTTACCAGTCGTTGATGAACTATCTGTTTTCAGATTACATTGGCAGGTTCATGGACGTGTACCTGGATGATATAATAATCTATTCAGACACTCTGGAAGAGCGCATTGAGCACGTTAAAAAAGTAATTGATGTCCTCAAGCGTGAGACACTGTATCTCAGCGCGAATAAAATGCAACTCCTACAGCCAGAACTCAAGGTTCTCGGCCGAATTGTCGACGACGAGGGCATTCGAATGGACCCAGACAAGGTTGACTCTGTAGTCAACTGGAAGACCCCCACGGGTTTTTTAGGATCCATAGGATACCTCGCTGACGACCTTGCGATGGTCAGAATCCCAATGGGAGTTCTGCACGGCCTCACGGGGGACTCCGTCCCGTTTCGCTGGAGTTATACACACCAGCGCGCATTTGAGGACTGCAAGAACATCACGGATGGAGGGCGCGAGCATCGGAGAAAGCCATTGAAATATGGCAAGGCTGCGCCCAGAATCTGGTTAGTTACCGACGGATGCAGCACTGGCATCGCCGGTGTTGTCTGCCAAGGAGACGACTGGAAAACAGGCAAAGTAGCTGCCTTTTTCTCGGCAAAATTGAACCCAGCCCAGCAAAACTACCCAGTCCACGAGATTGAGATGCTCGCTGGGGTAGAAGCGATGCTGAGGCACCAGGATATACTCCAGGGCTGCCACTTCACCTGGGTTACGGACCACAAGGGTCTAATCCATTTGGTGAACCAGAAGAACTTATCTGGAAGACAAGCCCGTTGGGTTGAGAAGATCTCGAGTTTCGACTTCGAAATCCAGTATGTCCCGGGCACAGAAAATGTCCTAGCGGACGCGTTGTCCCGCATCTACTCAAATGAGGCGCCCGGTACGGTTCGCGCTCGATCGGAGTACACGTACTATGACGTGGTGGACAACGACGTCCTCGAGCTGGCAACGATCTCGATGCCGGTATTCGCCGGCGGAGAAGCGGCTGCCCTTGCAAACGATCGAGTAACGCGTTCGATGACACGTGAAAAACTCGCCGGGAGAACATCCCAGCAGAACTCCGACGCAAAAGGCGGTAAAATTAATGCACCGGCTTCTCCCTCGGTGAAGAAGAGGCCTGAATCGTCCATGTTAAACATGGGCGAGTCTCAGGACGTTGGGGGAAAGCAAACGATATGCCTTACGACCCCGTAACAAGGCACAGGAGGGCGGGGATACGCACCAAAAATCCAAAAATCCTCCATCGCAATCTCCCCAACACGGAGGCGAAACCGAGAAGCCAAAGAGAAGTGGGAAGCGCAAAGCTTCGACCACGCAGTCCAGTCCAGACACCAGCGCAGAGCTAGTGAAAACAAAGGACACCAGCGCGAAGCTGGTGGGATCGAGTGTCAAGAGCGGACACGATGCAAAAGGCCGATCAGATGGATCGCCATTGATCCCCGATCACTCCGATCCGGACCCACAGTTGTTAGCCGAACAAGGTTCGCATAACGACAACGACCACTCTCCCCGGGCGTATTACGACCGGCGAGAGGACCGCTTCAACGGCGAGCTCGACTCCATGGACGAGTCACTACTCCGTGTGGTCAACAGCGGATGGAAAGGCCTGGACCTCACCTCGCTCTGTGCTCATCAATACAACGACGACTCGTTTTTCAAGCTGATTCTCGACGATCCGAGAGCCTACCGCAACTTTGCTGTGGAGAATGGACTTGTTTACCTCAAGAAAGACGACATCCAGTTGCTCTGTGTCCCTGCTATCAGCTATCGTGGCCGTAACCTCCGAGAAATCATCATCTCAGAGGCTCACTCGGTCTTGGCTCATCTGGGGGCTCGGAAAACACTCGACTATCTCCGAGACCATGTTTGGTGGAAAGAAATGGTCGACGATGTCCGTGCTTTCTGCGAGACATGTGGTACATGCAAACGAAGCAAGTCCAGTACCCAGAAGCCCTACGGGCTTCTCCACTCGCTCGATCCACCTTCGCAACCATGGGAATCGATCGGCATAGACTTTGTCGGCCCGTTCCCCGAGTCTAAGAATCGGGACGGCGTGTTTAATTCCATCACGGTCGTCATCGATCTCCTCACGGGTATGGTGCACTTGATCCCGAGTCGTATCAACTATACGGCTCGCCAGATTGCCGAGCTGATGTTCGAATCAATTTACAAGTTGCACGGGTTGCCTAAGTGCATCGTGAGTGACTGGGATGTGTTATTCACGAGTACCTTCTGGAAACGACTCCACGAGCTTATCGGGACTAAGCTCAATATGTCAAGTGCGTATCACCCTGAATCGGATGGAGGTACCGAACGCGCCAATCGCACCATAACTCAAATGCTGCGGCAATGTGTTCAGCCCAACCAGAAGGATTGGGTGGCGAAACTACTCGCTATCGAATTCGCTATCAATTCGGCTCGCTCAGAGACTACTGGGTACTCTCCATTTTTCCTTAACACTGGACGTATGCCACGATCACTGATTTGGAATCCGGATCGAACGAGACAGTACCCGGGTGTTGCAAATTTTGCGATGCAACGGCGACTCGCAATCATTTCGGCACATGACAGCATGATTGCAGCCCGAGTCAAACAAACTCGAGCCGCCAATCGTAAACACCAGGCCGCGCCGTTTGAGGCGAGCGACCTGGTATATCTCTCAACTAAGAATATCAAGTTCGAGAAGGGATTAGCCCGTAAGCTAATCCCCAAGTTCATCGGGCCGTATCGCATTTTGCAGGACTTTGATAACAATTCCTTTCAGATTGAATTACCTCCGAATTTGAAACAGCGTGGCGTGCATGATGTATTCCACTCGTCACTGCTGCGGATCCACGTCCCGAACGACGACAGGCGCTTTCCAGGGCGCCTCGAGAACCAGTTGGGTGTCTCCCCTGACGTGGAAAGTAACGAATGGCCAGCTGATAAAATTCTCTCCCACCATGGACGACGAAAGGACACTGTTTTCGAAGTCTTGTGGCAGTCAGGAGATCGTTCCTGGGTACCATATGACCTCGCATCACGACTCACCTGCTTCAACAATTATCTTGATGCGCTGGGTGCTAAAACTGTTGCGGAACTTCCATATGGGTCTGGACAGCCGCCTGCAGATGATGCGCAGATATTTGCAGGAGGAATCCGGCTATTGTATTGTGATTTAAAGTCTCTCTGGCCGGACGCCTCTTCGACTTTACCTCCCACATTGATGTCGCCCAAATACACCAAGAAATCCCCTCGGGACCTTACTTCCACGGTCTTCGACCATCCAGACTGGACTTCTGGCTCGGAACACATATTCTTTACCGGTCCTATCCCCGATCCCCAGCAGTGGGACCCAAAGTACCATCTTTGGAACTCGAAGCGCATCGCCGTCAAACACGTGAGCGATGAGATCTTTGTGCTGGTCGGCCTAGGCCAGCAGACCGGTACTTACATCGGCACCGTTGCTGCAAAGCAGGTTGCCGCGATCCTCAGCCACAACGAGGAGCTGTGGTTCCATCCTCCGAAGGACAACCACCGTCTGATCGAGCCCCTCGGATTCGCCATGTTCTCGATGCACGTCAGTGCGTGGGACGGCGCTGACTTCCTCTGGTGCTTCTATGACGAAAAGGGGTCATGCTACACATACGGCACCCCCGATGCCGAGAGTAGCATCCCTAGCTGGACCTCTTGGCTCGTTCATCCTCAGCATATCTGCGAGTTCCGCGTCCCTGATGGAATGGCCCTCGTGTCGTTCCAGAAGAAGAGGCTCATCGAGGAGCAATGGGAACGAAACATCCTGAGTCAGCAGGAGTCCCGCAGTCGCTGCGAGAAGCGCAAGATCCAGAACCCAGGCTCGGCCATGAAGGAGCGAAGTTTGGGCTCGATGCGCGTAGCCATTTTGTCTCGTAGCCGCGAGGCCGCTCGGGCTGTCCGCGATGCGAATGCGGCGAACCCCACCGATCCACCCCCGCTCAACAGTGAAGATGTGATGCCGGCACCGCCTTCTGCCGTCAAGATCGTTGATCTGGTGGCCTCGAGCTCATCGCAGGATCTCGCAGCTACTACCTCGACCAACACCCTCTCTTCCTTCAGTTCTCTCACCATCAACCCCGCCGACATTATGTTCCACCCCTCGGATCGCGAAATTGGCGACATGACCGAGACGGAGTTCCAGGCACTTTTGCAGATGGCTCCGCCGGCCGAGGGCTCTGTTCATGGCGGTGGATGAGATGGACACGGTTTAAGATCGCCCCGTGCGGCGATCTGGAGGGCGTATGTAACGGCTCTATTTTTCTGCTATACCCACCTACCCGTTACACTCATTTATTTCCTTTTCTATCTACTCTGTCGCACGCGACGCCACGCTCATTTACTTCCGTCTCATCTTGACATCCTTACTATCACTCAATCAGTAACCAAACAGTAGTATCTTTGATCTTCGTATATAAGGCTGTACGTAGCGTAGGAAGACCTCGGTTAATCTACAACTTACGCCAGTTATCTGTGGAGCAACCACCTCAAAACTTCGTGTGCTGGACTAGCTTTTAGCTCTCCGTCACACCTTTTCACCATGCGTCCTGTAGCACCCTTCCGCCTCTTACTTCTCCGTACATCGCTGGGAACACGGCCGCCTCCTATCGTCCCCTTCCATGCACGCCAAAATCTCTTCTCTTCTTTCTCGACACATCCGAGTCATGCACACCAGCAGCCGACCAAGAGTCTCAGTCAACAGTCATACTTCCGCCGCCTCGACAAAAGCATCCAACTGTTAAGTCTACTATCTCTCGGTCATGGTTTAAGACTACTTACTTTCGAAACCCAAGACCTAAGATTCCATCAATCCTCCGACGCTCGAAATGCGAACTTGCTCTCCACAAAATCCGGGAGTTCGGATTGCCACGGAATTTGCCACCATCAGTGCCACCGGGCGCTTCCGCTGCCATCACTCCATCAAGCCATCAATTGCTCTGCCGTCTCTTCTCTTCCGCCTCCTTTGCTGCTTCCGCGATTTTTGCTTGCTCCGTGCTGCTTGGATCAATGCAGGAACCGCAATAATATCACCTGATTGCTGCCACCGAGGCTTTCGGCGCCGCCCCGCACCCGCGACCTCAGAGAAAAACAAAAGCTTTGGCTCACTCGACAAGTACAGCCGTGTTGCGCCACCACCGAACACACCAAAGAATGGTAGCTGGACCCGCCGCCTCCTGCCCTGCCGCCCCCGGCATGTCTCAGGTCACGGAACAGGGGATGCTGTCTCTGAAGTCCACCGCTGCTTTTGCATCGATCTCAAATATTTTCTGTAATGATAATGTAGTAAACAATCTGATCATATTCAATTCCACGCTGCTCTGGCCTTTCACAGTATCAGGGTGGCTTTCGCCCAATCACGACGCTGTCGCCCTCCTTAGTGCGACGTGCAGCACCGCCCGCAGCACCAGCACACGTGGCCGTTGTTCGCCATCGCCCGCCGCGTTCTTCGCCCACACGCGCGCCACTACCATCGATTGCGGTATATCCCCCTCAATGTGCCGCCCCACGCGCCCTCGCGCATCCCCAATACGGCCCAGCAGCTGCGGCGACTGTTTCTGCATCACCGACGCTGCCTTCGTGGCCTACCCGTGCACTACGGCCTTCCTCGGCGCCGCTCCACCTCCCCCCTCTCGATGCCCTGTCAGGCTACGCACCATGCGCACGCCCCGGCGCCATCACCGCCTTTGACCGCTGCGTCGCGCCGGGGCTACACCCGCCACACGACAGCACTACATTTCCCAGCACCATCCGCATATGTAGCACTCGCAGCGGCCGCTCATCGCACCCGCCGCCGCCTGGATCGGCCTCCCGCCCGCCCTCGACCTTTGTCACCCCATTCGCGCCCACCCGCTTGACTGCTGCGCTTGTTGAGCACCAGCATCCCTATGCGCAGCATCATCGCCTACGCCGGCCCGTCCCCTCCCACCCTGTTCAACCGTACTAGACGCGAAGATGCGACTGCTGGCGGGTAGCGCGCGACGCAGCCTCACGAGAAGCACACGGGGCGTGCAGAGCGCCTGTGTGTTGAGCTCCATTGTGTCCGCCCCGCCGCCCACCCGGTCCTCCACCGAGAGATTCCGTGCACGAGCAGTTTGAGGCCCGGATTACATGCACCGCGATCCACGCGAAGTTCGTCTACCCACCCCTGGCCGCCTATCTCATGTGTGGACATTGAGTGCAGGATCTTCGCGTGGGTGACGAAGAGATGTACGCGAGGAAGGTATGCGTCCCCTTCGTCCATGCCACTCAATAGCGCTGAAATTTTGGATCCAGCACATGCCACAGACCGGCCCCCGCGCTGTCCATCCCCTTATTTCCTGCCCAAGTGCCAATCTCTCTTTTATCGACTTGGCAATCGCTCCGCGCTCCACCCGGGCCAATCCTCGCTCGATACCTAGCCGGCTCCACGTCCACTTGCATGGACTCCATCCCTTGTCGCCCTTCTACTCCCCACCTTCGCTTTCTCTTCATTGTTACCTCGCTTCACGTCGTCGCTTATGTAATCACTCTGCCCCGTTTCCTTCCTTGTGCTGCCCTTCCAATTCTGTCCCACCTACCGCCCTATCCTCCTGCATAGCAGTCATTCGATGTCTTACCCTCCTCCTCCCGCGCTGCGTTTCCGGTGCGCTGCGATGCCATTGAGTGCGGAGACTTCGTGCACGACTACTCCTTTCCGGCCCAGATTCGTCGCATCTGTATCAATATCGTCCTTAGCGCTTCATATCCGCCTTCACCCTCTTTCCTGTCGGTCCCGCGCCTCCCGCGTGCTGTGTTGCTGGATCGGATTCGCCGTTGCTAGGCGTCATGGATACAAATCTCGTCTACCCCCCCTCCCTTCTTTTCATCCTCTCATAGCCGCCATGGCCAGTATCGCTCTTGGGTCTCCGCAGTGGGCGTATCCCCCTGTCTCCCCGTCGCCTCCCCATATTCCCGTCGCGCCCACGATCCCAGGAGGATATCACAATCCGACCACATCTGACATTCAGTGCCATACGATCTACAGCTGGGTACCTCCTTCCCTCCTTCGGTGTCCGTGCACTCCCGACGGCGGGGGCTTCCGTCGACCTTGCAGCCTCCCCATTCTAGTGCTGGCTAAATACGAATACGATATGGCAAATGGCGTATCGTATTCATATCCATATTGTATTCACCCTGGAGGGGCCGTATCGTATTCTTAGCATATTGTATTCATATCCAGGCCATTGAATATGAATACGATATGAATATATTCAAATATATTCTGAGCCAGCCTTAGTCAGAAAAAATGGGCTACCAAAACATTGTCTGAGTGTTGGAAGGTATGTGTACACTAATGCCTGGTGGTTCTTCGGGACCAGATGGTTACGGAAAATACACTGTCGATAGTCAGCAAGCTTTGAGACCCGGGTCACAAGTCTTTGATCGCACCAAATGATTGGGTGTATGAAGCCGAGGCCGGAAGTAGCGCCTCTCACGGCAGCACAGAGTCAGTTTGCAGATGTGCCGACAAAATGTATTGATCCGACCTGTCCTGCCGGAGGCCGAAGGCGGCAAAAGCGACTTCACCGTACTCAGTAATACACGCGGAGGTAGCAACCGGCTGATCGGCAGTACTCGGCATCGGCCGATGGCGGCACCCACTGCCGAGCATTGGTGAGCCAGTGGTAACCATCGGCGGACGCTGGGTTCCACCGGAAGCCGGTTTGGGGGAGCTCCACTGGATACCATCGCATTTCACTGGTTTCCAGTGGTTCTCGGGGACCCCCCAAAATGGTGGTTGTATAGTATATCACCGCAAGTTCGGACCGGTTTATATCCATTAACTTGTGGATAGGCAAAGCCCATTTGTACAAATTGTTCCTTTATACACAGCTGGAAAAAAAGTACCTTTCGGGGCGGAGTCAACGAGAAAAATGCTTCAACTCGGCGGTTCAAGTTCAGACAATGGTTCAAACTTGAACCATGGTTGAAACAATTAGTCGATCTTCAAACACCATTTTGATGTTGATAGAATGTTCCATATGCTCTTGAGTGTTTTTAACTACAGCCTCGCTGACATCCAGCACCTGCCAGCGGAAACCAGTGGAAACCGCTGAGAAGACGGCATGACGGCCCCCGGCCATTGCCAGTGGCGATTGGCGAAAATCGGAAGCCTCAGTGATGGATACCGTTAGACACCGTCCGGCAGTGGCCGCCAATAACCACCGGCGGCCAGCGGCGGCCGCCAGCGAACTTGTTACCCCTCCGGGCATATTACTCACCGTGTACTCAAATATATTTGAATACGGTCAGACCCGTATCGTATTATATCCATATCGTATTGTATTCATACTCAGTCGTATTCATATTCAGGTGAAGGTCCCGGGGCCGTATCGTATTCGTATGTATTTGAATATATTCAAAATATATTTTGGTGTATCGTATTTTTGGCCAGCACTACCCCATTCGTTCTTTCGCGAGCACGCGTCGACGCAGACGGTGATCATCAAAACCACAAGCCAACTATGCGATAGCGCCAGATCGACAGCAAGATTACCTTTCTTGAACTCCGCGCGCCGGCGACGAGACTCCTCAGCACCCGCGCTGCGCCCTCCTTTGTTCCCCTCCGCGGCACGCGTCCCCGCCGACGGCGATTCAGACATTGAATAATCCACTCGTCATGCTGAAATAGGGTTAGGCGTGGATCCATCGCCAGCGCCTTTCCACGCCCGTGCGTGAGCGGTGTGTCGTCTGCTCTGAATCTCTGCGCGCGCGCTGACAACGATATTGATGCTTTGGCTATCGACAGCCCGTCTTCCTCATCTCGACTGCGACAAGTGCCAAACCGATTATCATTTTCCTCGTTTTTGGATGCCCCGGGCTCCTATGGTGTGTCCATGCCCATCGCCCTACGCCCACGCTGACGGTGGATTCAGCTTACCTTGCCCGTCATTCGCACCCACGACGACGACAAAGCTATGTGCCCCTCGCTGACTACACTGCATTACGCGGTGGTTCGTCCCTCCCGGGTCCAATATCCATGCTGTCCCTGCGTGCTCATCGTCCGTCCAATCCAAAATCCATACCCGCCGCGCTGTTGCCCGCCGTCATCAAATCTGCATATCACGAGGTTATGCGCGGGAGGACTCGAAGGGCAGAGGCGGGGGTTTTGCTCTCTCGGAGTGGGATTGGAGCAAGGGTACATACGTCTCCTCCCTCCTCCCAATTGTACGTACGAATCGTATCTTCTGTTTGCCCTTATTTCCGCGGCGCGTATGCCCCGTGGGCCCGAGTCTCAGACGTTTTTAGATTGGCCCAGTAAAAAAAAAAAGGCAAACAACCAATTGGAACCAATAGCTTGGGCTCGAATCGAACGAGCGGGGTCTATTCAGCAGAACTCGCCGGGTCAATGAATGAACTGTAGATGCGCCCCAGGCGCAACCGAGCCTTGGTTCTGTGGAAATATAGGCGAGACAGTTGAATGAGTGTTCAGCCAGGAACAGGTTATCAGACGCATGGGATGAGTGGGGCAGCATAAGGCTCTCGGTCAAACTCGAGTTGGAACCTCTTCGGGTGAGCAAGGAAAGGAGTCTTGCGGTATTCTTGTTGAAAATAGCCCGAACACGAGCTCATGGCTTGGCTCAAGGCGAACAAGCAGGTCTACTCGGCAGAATCAAATGGTTGATGGATGAACTGCAGATGCACCCCAGACGCTACCAGGCCTTGTGAGCCCTATTTTCGTGGCGGGTGATGTCTAAGGCACCTTCAAATGCGGGGGAAAAATGAGTTTTTTGGTTCGCCTGAGAGGGGAAAAATTCACTCGAAGCTAGAGAATGGCTTGGGCTCGAGTCGAACGAGCAAGGTCTACTTGGCCATAGGCAGAGTGACGAATGAACTGTAGATGCGCCCCAGGCGCTACCAAGCCTTTTCACTGTTGCATCTGTGAATGGAGACGTTAGATCGTTTGGGGACTATTTGATGAAACAAAGAGAAGCATTTCGTTGCATTAAGGTGCATCCAACCATTCGATGTTGCAGTGCCTTAACTTGAATTTAATTCCATCACAATTGTGAACAGAAAGTCCGACCCCTCCGGGTCTCTGTTCTTGATTGAACGAGCAAGGATTGGACATTAGATTGGATTCCTCTACTTGTCGACAAAAAAATTTAAAGACCAACGGGTTTCCCGGGAAAGAGCCTGGATTGGCCCATGGGCAGACATGTCAGAACTTGGGGACATGGATCGCGCGGGAGGGCAAGGTGTTTGGTGGCTGGAGCTACACCCGCTTCAAATTCGGGTGAACAACGAGCCGACTTTGAGTTTCCAGAAATAAAGAAAAAATGGATCGACAACACACGGCAATGGCTTGGGCTCGAATCAAACTACTGTGAATTGACTTTCACTACCGGAATCATGAAGTGTAGATGCGCACCAGGCGCTACCAAGCTTTGGCGGCTGTGGTAATCATTTAATTTGGTGAGTGGTCAACCGATAAACGGGTTGCCTGGGCATGTGCCAGAGCCCGGAGATGTGCGGTACCAAAGAGATGGGTCAAGCGAGTCTAGGGATTCGGGCGAAGAACAAACCTTTCTTTTGCGAACAAAAGGGAAAAGAAACCAAACATATGGCTTGGGCTCGAATCAAACGAGTGTTGTAGGTGTCTTTCCGGTCTGCACACCAGGCGCTACCAAGCCTTCTCAGTGCTATTCCAGGCGAAGGAGAGGAGAGGTGGTTTGGTGGGGCTGGCTCGCGCGTACGCGAGGGAGCACCGGAACTTGGCTCGCCGGTGAGCAAAATAAGTATGCGAGGGTGAAATTGGGTGAGCAGGCACCGCTCATTTTTTATCCATGTTTTGGCCCCTTTCAAGACAGATTACGCATCGATAGAGCGAACGACGACCGCGGACTACTTGCGCCTACCCATACTCGAAGTAAAAAATTCACCTTCCGTACAGGCTAAGATTTTCCTTCCAGAAGAGGTCTCTGCATCGATCTCCCACCCACCGAATCGAATAATGGTCATTCCCGCCGTCGCGCGCCAGGAAAATTGGCAAGAACTTCGGCTGGCGTGTGGACCTTGTATTGCACGACGCTGCTAGGTAGCGTGAAGAGGTTTGTCGGCAGAAAGAACTCGACGCATTGGCGAGAAAGTTGATGCGGGTCCCGTGAAGTTCTGAACGAACATTGGCTAGCCTTTTATAACTGGTTGGAATGGGAATGGGACCTTTCAATCGAGCTCTGCGGTTTGTCAGTGAACCCACCAATTGAAATCCAAGGAGCCAGCAGGGGAAAGAGCAAAAAGAAACAGCTAAGTCTATGGATTCACTATTCACGGCTGTGTATGTGAATTCTAGCCTGGAGGTGTTAAGTACGACGCCATGAGTGAACTAGAATATTTCTTGAGTCAATGTTCAAACTTTGTGCCTTTTGCAACGAAATCAATCACCTGGGATTCGCCCATCAGGATTCAACTGCGTCCTCGCTTTCTTGTCCAGCTCTGCGCTTCCACCATTGCCAGGTCCAGAAACAGTAGAACCACGTCTCGATCGCGCTGGTGACCCCAAGTATAACGTAGAGCGTAATCCGCATGCCTTTCCCGATTCCAAACTTCTCCGCGATGCTGTTGTCGAGGCGGCGGAAGTACGACTGTTGACTCTTGGTCGGCTGCTGGTGCTGTGCATGACTCCGAGTCGGATGTGTCGAGAAAGAAGAGAAGAGAGTTTGGCGTGCATGGAAGGGGAGGATGGGAGGCGGCCGTGTTCCCAGCGACGTACGGAGAAGTGAGAGGCGGGAGGGTGCTGCGGGGCGCATGGTGAGAAGGCGGGGAGATGTGGTACGAGTTCAAGGGCACGCGCATCAAATGATTCGATCAACTCGGGAAGTGTCGTAACTTGACGCCGGTGCAGGCCGACGAAGCCCGACTTTTAATTGACTTTTACGTAATAGGCTCCGTCCGCCGCTCCTGCCGCGCTCTGCCCGATGTCCCGACGTCCAGGCTCAATGTGTGCTCGCTCGCAATGCCCTCTGTTTATTTGCCGCTGCGTGGCGCCGCCGTCTGTCGGCGCCGCGGCGCAATCTCCTCTTCCATTCGTCCTCTTTGCGGCTAATATGAATCTTGCTGTATATCGTCTTCAACTTTGAATCCTGCGCCTCCTTCTGCCGAAGCTCTTCCCAACACCTCTGCCCGTCGTCCCCGACTTTGTGCCAGCCTCCAAGCCTCACTTTGAAGCCATTGCCACCATGCTCGCGCGATGTTGGCTTCCACGCGCCACCATCCCTTCAGCTTCGACGATCGCACTATGTCCAGTGCACCGTACAATGCCATCGCTCACGCGCATTGTATGGAGCCCCGACCTAAATGAACTGGCTCGATCCAAGGTGTTTTTGCTTTTTCCGTGGATCTTTTGCTTCATTCTCATTCAATCTTCCGTTTCTGTGTTGTACAGACATCCGCTGGTCCAGCAGTCGATCACCTGCATGGAAGCGCTTGTAGCAGCTGGACGCTGAAGGGATTGAGGGAGAAGTGCAGTCGCCGTCGGTCGTATCCACAGTCCGTCGCCTCTTATCAGTCCTCCTTTCCTTCTAGTAATCTTACCGGCTATTTCTCTCCCCAGTCCCAACGCGCCGAATGCATGCGTCTCTATCGGTCCCCATCGCAGCGTGATTTCGCATCCCTCGCGCCTCGGGCCAACGACTTAGTCTTCGAGCACCCTAGCGGCACCTGTTCTGCGCAGATGCGAATCCGCTGCGACTTGGAACTCGGGCTGCCTCCCAGATAGCGAGTATTGTGTGTCCTGCACCTTTGCGTTGCCTAGGCTGACTACCCCTCAGAAAATCCAATTCGTTAACCAGCGTCATCTTGAGTCGAACGGGCAGGAACGCGCCGACCTCAATCTTATCATAGTATGAGACCGCTCTTTTCCATGGCAGCATGTGCGAATTCGACGCTCGCGAGCGGGATATGGGTAGGTTTCTCCTCCGCTCCTTTTCCTTTTCCTCTTCCTCTTCCTCCCTTTCTCAGCCTTCTTTTCTTCTCGCCCTCCCTACTCTCCTGTTTCTTCCTTGTGGTTTATATACTAATATTGTTCTCAGCCATCCTGCGCGCCCACGCCCCTTTCGTATCGCCGCCGCCTGTACGCCTGTCGCTCCTTCCCGCCTGGCCGGAGCGCCATGTACGACATGCACTGCGACTACCTGCACTGCTCGCCGCCCGCGCCGGCCTTCTGCAGCTGCACGACGCGGAACACGACGCGTTCAGCAAATACGAGGCCACACCCATGCCCTCAGCACCAGGCCCCCGTGCACCTCATATACGACAGGCAGCAGGCGCTGCCCTTCCTCCACGCGTGTGCCCCCGGGCACAACGACGATCTTTAGCGGAGACACCCCTGAGCGTTCTCCGCGCGCGCCCGCACACACCGCATCGCGGATGTGCAACACCAACGGATGCGTCCATTCCCCGTCCATTCCACAACCGCATACACCCCTTTCCTCGCCTCCCGCCGCAGCCCCAACTACCATTCGCACCACTGCCCGCGTGCGCAGCGCTTGCGGTCGCTGTTCTTCATCGCCCGCCCCGAGCTACGACGACTGAGACGGTGCCCCTCCGCTCCCCGGGCTGTCGTCGACGCAGGAGCACCTCCACACGCCCGACGCCCTGCCTTCGCACACTGGGAGCCAGACGCGCGGCGCCACCGGCATGTGCAGTGCTCGACGCCGTCCGCATCTGAAACACCAAGAAGCAATCGTCGCGGGTGCGCGACGTCCCTCCGCGGCGCAGCTACCTGTACGTCCGCCATGCGGCACCTCCCACCGCCTTTCTTGCGCCTCGTCAGTCCCCGCCTCTCTGGAGCGTGGCGTGCGCCATCCACCGCGCTACGAACCCCCTGCTACGCGACTGCGACACCACCCCATGCGCGCTATAGTGCTCCCGACGCGCAGAGACACACTCGACACCATGCCGGGGCGCACCCCAGCTCGGATCCATACCGCCAGTGGCACGGGCAGCGTGTGGCGCTCGCATTCCCCGTCCCCACGTCGCCTTCCTCTCGTCCGCGCTGTGCGATCGTTTACCGCCCTCACCACTCGATGGCCGCGCTTGCCGCGTTCTTCAGTACCACCCGCAACACGTCCCGCGTCTGCAGCGCGCGCCACGGTCGTTCCTCATCGCCGGCGCTCTCTTCGTCGCCTTCTCATGCGCCACCACCATCTGCTGTCTTTACCGCTCGACACGCGGCTGCATGCATCCCCAACACGACACCGACGTCCACAGCACCTGCGGCAGCCGCTCTCTACCGTGCACGCCGCGTTCGTCGCCTCCCCGCGCGTCCTGCCCATCCTCAGCGCCGTCCCAACCCTCCGCTCAAAACCCGCCCTGGCACGCACCACGAACACGACGCGCACGCCATGCACGTCGCCTACCCATGCCCTGTGACCGTCGTCAGCGCCGCCCCACCGTCTGCTCAACGCCAGGTCCTGTCGCGCAGCGCGAGTATGCCGCGCACCACCAGCGTACGCAGCACACGCTGCAGCTGTTCCCCATCACCCACACCCTTTCGTCCCGTCCCCGTGCGCACCCACCATCCGCAGCGTAGATCCGCCCTCACAGCTCGGCTCACTGCCTGCACGTACCTCAGTACAGTCCCGAGCACTACCACCGTGTGCCACGGACATTCCCCGCCGTCTTTGCTGCGCCCATGGCGTCCGACCACCGTGCAGATCCTTTCCGCCGTCCTACCGCCCAATACTCGCGCCTCCTCTAGACAACGGCCGCGCCCGCGCGTCGCGCTGCATGCGCTGACGACGTCGATCCTTAGCGCTTCGAAGCGCCCGCGAAAGTGCACTGACGCCCGGAGACGACGCAGAGCCCCCTTACACTGTGCGCAGGAATCACGATCCCGCTGTGCTCCCTCTCCGAGTGCGCGGCAGCTCCGGCTGCCATTCTACCCTAAATACAATCCCACCTTGAAGTCTCCGCGTCGTTACTAGACACTTTTGTCCCGTTTCTCAATTCTAGTATCATGGCCTCACCTTGGATGTGAATCTATAAATACTTGTTGTGGAATTCCACTTTTGATGACCGTTACTCCAGCAATCATTACTCTTCACTCTGACCCCGGTCTATTCTTCAAAGACCTCCTTGTCAAGGACAAAATCATCGGACTCCTGGGAAAACTGGCTTATGATATTTTCGAAGTCTTCTACAGTGAGCCAATGCTGGTAATCAATCCAGCGCTATATACCCCCCAAAATTAACCTGTTGATCTGAAGCACTGGGCCAGCCTTTCAACAGTGATTTTCTTTCCCTCTTGTACCTTTTTCTTCTTCGTAGTAGTCACGCATGCGTGCCCAGAGGGACTGTCGAGTTGACAGTACTCAAATGAGTTCTGGCCGTCGGGGAGTTATGGCACACCCAGAGGATATTTTGGTGTGCTACCCACGAGGTTTGACGACCTGCCTGCTCTTGTCCGAGCCAGGCCGGGAATCTCATTGATTACTTAGACTTTCCGCCCCCCTCTCGGTAGTACATGTGTTCTATATATTGAGGGGTAACTTTTAGCCTACAAAGAGTTACAATGTCATATGTAGTAGACTGGCTGTTCCAATTGTGGGACCGTGTCAGTATAATATACCTCCTCCTCCTCCTCCTCTTCGTTCGCATCTTGCTGTCGTATTTGATAAGCCTCATCACAATGTCACTACAACAACTGGCTGACATCTGGGAGATATTTTTGAAATCAAATGTTCACACAACATGGCCGTAACCTACGGAGAACATTGATTGTCACGAATGGCGGTGTAGCAGCGCGACGTCGCACAGCATCGCTCTTGTCTTCCGCCTCCACGTCCACCGCTGCAGCGATAAATCCCCTGTCCTTTTGGTTCAGGATACGATCTCCATTGGCCATGCACCGACAAGCACAGCCCGGTGAATCCCACGTAGTGAACAACTACCTCCACGGTGCGAGAAAACTTGATGGGGGCTCCGAATCGTCATTGATTCTTTCCCAGGTGGCGTAGGAGGCAATGGGGGGATTGGTGGTACCCAGGGTGGTGCTGGGGGTGCTGGGGAGGGGGCCACCATGAATTACGATTTCCACGGAGTTGAAAACCTCACCATGAATAATCAGTATGCTCCGTTTCTATATTAAATATCTTTTCTCAACAATCGTAGTGAAGTACAGATCCACGACTCGAATATATACACGGTTTCCGGCGACGTATCCCTCACGATTCAGGACCACCGGCTCTACGACGTGCATGTTCCACCACACGGCGGGAATTTCTACCACGTCTCTGGTGACGTGAACCTCCAGACGAATCACCACGTCCCAGCTGCAGACCACGGCATATACGGAGGCGATTTTCATGGCCACAATTTCTGTCTGGAAGACGGTCCGGGTGCAGGATCCAGTCGCGAACCTTCCGGAGTTGCGAGAAGTTGGCGCCGCGTCATGATCGTAAGGCCAACCCCGTACGGTGCGCTTCAAGTAAAGATTCAACCCCATAATCTCAAAAAATGTGCCTTATAGACGTGTCGTATCGCCCTCAGCATTTAGTGACTGGACCCAATATTGAGGAACAGTCACGACTGTTGTTGTCAAGCTCTGACGCTCTTGTCCGTTCATCCGTGGGGGTGTCAAATCCACTCGAATTCGTGCCAGAATATCTCCCGTCCATGTCGAGCTCGGCATCTTTCCTTACATCTGATCCTTGGGCGTCGATGCCCAATCCACAACTCGAGGATCCTTTGACATACTCGGACTTGGACAGCGATGCAACGGGATCATACCGTCATGATCTTACGATTCCTACATCTGATCAAGGCCCTTTAGATTGGGATATGAGCTATCCCCATCCCAGTTCTGAACTTTCTTCGACCATATGTTACCCGCCGCCTGGTGAGGCTCATTAACAAAGCCACTCAATATTCCGTTCTCATCAGTTCCTGGCAGAACCCCTACAGTCTTTTCATGGCGGGACCTTCATTACTACGCAAAGTGTCAATACCAACCAAGGGGAAACCGGAATCAATATCCTCCATCACGCTGTCACATTGGAGGCACTGTATGACTCTGCCGAAAGTTTCCCGCAGCCCAGATGCCACCCTGAAACACGCACAGAAATGCTCGATGATCTATATAAATGGGCAACTGTCGATTCTGCACACTCAATGTGTTGGCTTCACGGGCCTGCTGGAGCTGGGAAGTCCGCTATTATGCAGACTTTGTGTCAACGATTGAAGGGCACTGGTTTCCTTGGAGGAGCATTCTTCTTTAAACGGGGCCATGCAACCCGTGGGAATGCCAAAGCATTGTTTACGACGCTCGCCTATCAGGTGGCGCTCGGGAACATGGAATTGAAACACTTAATTTCACGGAGTGTCGAAATCGACCCATCTGTGGTGGGGAGGGACATGGAGATTCAACTAGACAAATTAATCGTTGAGCCGCGTCAGTCACTGGAGAAGCATGCCCAACTGGTGCTCCTTATTGATGGCCTGGATGAGTGCGACAGTGAACAGGTGCAACAAAAAATATTACATATCATCAAAAACACTGTTTTCCGGTATCCCTCGTTCTTTCGATTTCTGGTTGCCAGTCGACCAGAAGCCCATATTCAGGAGGTCTTCAAAGATTCGGCTTTCCAAGGAATTTTCAAATCCGTCAATATTGAGGCAGCAGATGAGGATGTGCGGACCTATCTCTGCGATGAATTTGCCCGAATCCATCGTGAACACCGAGAAACAATGGAAACCATTCCGACTCCATGGCCATCACGGGACATCATACAAACCCTGGTTTGGAATTCCTCAGGCTACTTCATCTATGCATCCACGGTGATCAAGTTTGTTGATGACCAGCACTTTCGTCCCACAGAACAGCTTGCAGTTATTCAAAATCTCCCCCCCAATTCGGAGTTTGAATCACCATTTGCGGCCCTCGACCAGCTATATACACAAATACTGTCTCGGGTACCTGTCCGGTCTCGAGACAAACTTTGTGATATCATGTGTGCTGTTACCAACTTTAATCTGCCCCCGCACCATGTGGAACACCTTCTCGAACTCAAGCCTGGTGATGTCCGGTTAGTCCTCCGTGACTTGCACTCCCTCCTTCGGATAGGTTCCGGAAACGAGAGGATCAGCATGCACCATGCATCATTCTTCGATTTTCTGCATGATCAAATACGGTCAGACATCTTTCACATTGGCTCAGACCACCGGCGCATGAGACTAGCTCATTCAGTGTTCCAAGCCTTTCTGAGCGCATGTGATGATCGAAGGATCGCCACTGGAGATCTCGTGTGGTTTGTAAGGTTCAAAAGTCAGAGTTCTTTTTTTGACTCTTTGCTTGTAGGGTGTTATCGGGACAGAGCTGGATACCATGGATCATGTCTATCCCTCCTACTGCAGAGCTTTTCCTATTCATTCAATCCCTTCAGCCAGATTGGATATTGCGACCGTGGTACGGGATAAATGGCGACATGAGAAGATTTTCATCTTGGTTAAAAGTCAGTGTCCTTGTCTTGAATCTGCTTAGCTCCTCTGATGATTTGAATCACCAAGGAAATTCGACCTATCCCTCACGAGACAATTCAAATATGGGATGACTATTGCTTCATGCGCTTGTTCAATGATCTACAATATTTCATTTACCACAAGAACTACGGCATACTCCATGATGCGGCAGGAATTTTATCCCCATCCCTTCAAAACCTTAGTGATATCCAGGCCCAAATGGAAAGTACAGTCACAATAGATGCCTGTCGCAAGGTCTTGCTCAGAACTCCGCAACTGATCTGTATTTTCCAAATTGTGGGGTTACTCCAAGGTACAGGGGGGGAGGAAATAGGAGTGCAGAATATCCGCATTTTGTTGGAGCTATCTTGGGATGACATGAATGCTGCTATCCGTGCTTTGCGTTCACTTACAGGCCTAAATCCAATGGAAATTGCAATAGTGATATTAACACTGACTACTCTTTGCCAAGAAAATACCACTCGGCCCTTGGTATCTAAGGATTTTGCTTGTCGATTTATTCGTCTAATTCGGCAATTTCCTACAAGTAACACAATCCAACGTTCAATCAGGTATGTGAATTTACCTATACCATTTGTGCTGACCAATAAACCATAGCTACAGTTCCCATGTTATGCCTGCTATTCCACCATGGGGACAATGTGTTCGATCTTCTCCACAATCCAGTCCTGAACTTCTGGATGAACTACGTCGATTTGTTTCACCCTGGAACTTGCCTGATTTGCCTTCTGAAACAATGCAAGATTTGGCAAGCCCATTTCAATTACATGATGTTGTGCAATGGCTGAAGGTTGGTGCTGTTGCAAATGACTGTGACCAGTAAACTCATGGTTTGTCAGACACTCAATGACCCACCAATGGACTTGATTGAACAATGGGAAGGCTATCTAAGGCAGAGTAAAGAACAATATTTTCGTAGCAGCAGCAGACTAGATTGGAGGTGGCAGAAGAGAGAGCAGGAAAGACAAGCCTTGAAAGCATCTGACAAGAAAGTGGTTCAATCTTGGTTGCATGTTCTGGAGGGTATTAAGGAGGGTGGGTTCAACTTTACATGGTTTGATGAGGTGGTTGCATCCATTAGTGATCCAGATGGGTCTAGTGATGCAGATGATTCTTGTGATGTTGACAATGGATGGAACAATGATGATGAAGGTACAGATGAGCTGAATATGTAGAAACCCAGATGCTGAACTATTACGACAATGAAAAAACACAATGAATATTCTGGCCTGACATTCTTGTGTGTTCTATCCAGCGCATCAAGAGTTGCTCTGCTCCTGAAAATATTAGTATGTAGTAGAGTCATTGAGAGCCACATGGTTATGAAACTTGACTCCCACTGTGCATACCAACCAGTGTGGCACAAAAGCATATGATTTGGACCAGGCCATGGTGGCACTTGTCTATAAGAAATTACCGTGGTAGAGTGTTTTTAAATATCAGCTCCAAGCCACCCCAAAAGGACAAGCCTTTTGAGGCGCTCATCATTCAATGCCACCAGTAAACTGTTCCAATTTGGACTGCAGTAAAATCATTACAGCTCTTTGTGGAACATAGGGCAGGGATGTTTTTTTTCTGTTTTGAATGTTTTTCACAAGAAACACTGCTATGAGCTGAATTCTGATCTGATTCTCTTGAGGCCAAGTGTGTTAGAATCGTGTTGAATGTCTGCCGGCACAATACCACTATCTTTTATCGCCCTATGTAATAAAATTTTCGCCAAAAAATTTGCGGTTTCTGGCAGGAACACTGAAGCACTAGGAGTAATGCTCCGATTGACTTGCTTCCACATCTCAAACCCTGAAGCCAAAGTGCCACCTTTAATTGATAAGATCGGAAGTGCACTGTCAAAACTACGCAATAAGATCGAAGTCAAAGTGCTCGATAAACAATCAATCTGTATTCTCCCCAATATCAGGACAATCTCAATGTGTTACTCCGGCTCTTGACTGATAACGGCATTCTTGCTGTTCCAGCCGATAAGAACCTTGGACCATGGTAAGCGGTTGGAATTGGCACAGACTTTTGGAACATATATCATGATAAGTTCTAGCATCATATAGTCGATGACCACAGTCTCCGTGTTTGCTTAAGGAAAATATCTCCTGCATACCAGGAATGCTGTCCAAATCGTCGGATGAATTGAAGCTACCCTTTTGCACAAGTTTTGCACAAATTCACCCAGTTGATTGGTGGATCCAATCCCTGCATTGGTCCCAATGGTGTAACAATTTAAAAAAGTATGAGATAGATGATGGAACGGAGCTCATGACTTCCTGTTATAATGTGGAATAAATATAGCCACTTGCAGCCTACATGACCAGTTTAAGGCACATAAAGACCGAAGGTGATGGGCTATAGAGATGGACTTATGCAGTACACATAGATGTATACTGTCAAGAAATGGGAATGCTGGTAGAGACCCAGAAAGTAGGCCTCAGACTTTGAGATGAGAAGGTTGACATTGTCATGGGAGACCACTGCCTCTTCCATCTGCTTGCCAACGGACTTTGCAGACATCCCGGCTATCAACTCCCCTGTGCTCGGCAAAATGGGAGTGCATGGATCGTCCTTTGTGGGCAGGAGATGTAGCAGGAGTTCATGTCTGTTGCCTCTCTAACTCGCCTGGGAGCACTGCTCTGCATTTTGCCCCTCTGCTTCCTGGACTTGACCTCGTTTGTTGGGCCATGTCAACCTCTTGTGTTATTTGCCAGTCTGCAAGTACACACACTGTATTCATATACATGTCATTGCCACACATATCAAGCATGCAATGTTGAGGAAGATCGAATGGGTGGCACTCCCTGCGCTGTTGTGTACACCCATGCACCAGCCATTGTGCACCTGCACCTGCCAGCTCATCCCATACGGAATGCGCGGTGCTCTATACCTCCCATTCTTGGACCTCCACAAGATCATGCAAGCCTTGGCCTCCACGTGCACCTGCCTCTTGCCCTCATGCAAACTCTCCCAGTCGTTTGAGATTGTGTGCTCCACATGACTGGGCATTGTGCGAAGTAAGAGAGAGTAGGTGAGTCCCTCCACCATCTCCTGTCATGTCCCATGCTTGGCTAGGGCTTCGGTGGGCGGCCTATGTATCTCATCCTAGGAGGTGGGACCACCTACTAGTTTGCCACCCCGTTTCGAGGGTCAAAATGGATGGACATAGCCACCATAGACATAGCCAGGGACATGGCCACCATTTTGACCCTCGAACCTGGGTGGCAAACTGGTAGGACTGGCAGATGTCAAAAGGAAGCAGCAACACGGTATTCACATCCCAGAGCTATCAAGAGAAGAAGTACGTTGACATACATTAGATTTGAGGACTACTGTAGTATTTCATTCAATTTGTGAAGCATTTTTTTGGCTTTTTTGGTGTGACGACTGGACTCTTTGTAGCTGAGCCCATTGAGGCAATTTGATTTGCCCGGTAGCGCTCGACTCAGCTCGGTTAGCTCATCTAAGGCCAAAATTGGCTCTGTGATGCAGTGACTTACAAATATTTTTGTAGATTTTTAGCCGTGTGACATGTGACTATACAAATTGAACAAAATACTACAGTAATCCGGAGTATACCTGCAGCATGCTAAGTCAACATGAGGCCGCATGATGTTGTTGCAGTCACCAAGCTGATGGCGCAGGTCGAGGTGGCAGAAGCTTCTTAGAGGGGAGATGGTCTAGGAGGTGCTCGATCTGGAGTACATCCTCAACATAGTGCAAACAAAGATCTGGCCTCCGGAAAGCTTTGGGCATCACACCCAACAAAACATCGCGCATGACCATGACTTGATCAACACAAACATACTTAAACAACCCATTGAACGAGAAACCAGGATTCTGTTAGAATATCAAGCCGACACATTGTGCATTCGTGGCTGTTGGGAAGCCGGCATGGTGATGCATGTAGAGAAGCTGGCATGGAGATGCACAGCAATGTTGTGAGATGCACAGGATCAGCTGGTCTGGAACATTGTATGCTTCATTGTTCTACATTTCTGCTTGTGCCTGTAGATCACATAGTTCTCTAGGGTATAAAAGCCCTTGTACATCTTGGAATAAATTATCTTGGTCTTATTTTTTCCCTCGCTTGAACTTCTGCCCGGCAGTGATATCAGTAGATGTGATTAAAAATTTCCACGAAATTGTACATCATGAAAATTGAATTTCTACACAAATTGCTATGAACTTTTCAGCTACCCAAACGGGGTCCCAAGATCAATCTTAGACTTAGAAGATTAAATCTGATAAAACTGAACCATAAAAAGTGCCTGCAACCAGATTTGAACAAGGAGCATTATAATAACGCTTACAGAAAAGTGTAGGGCATAACCACTACTCCAAGCAAGATATACTAAAGCACCTTCGCATTTTGTACATATCAAGAACCCTGGAAGGGAAAAAGGGAAATATCTCCAAGTCCATTTCATGTTGTGCATGTTGTAGAGAGTATGTGTGATTGCACTACTGTACTATTTTGACCAAGTTTTTCAGGTGACATATGGTGCAGCCCACTGAACTGAACCACTGGTCACAGTGCCATTGAGATTTTATAGCTGAAATAGGCTCAGAAATGCAAAATCCAGGAACTCTCGGAACCAAAGGCGCGAATGGAAGTTTCTTGTTTTGGGATGTTTTCAAAGAATTGTTAGTAACACAATCAGTTCTGCACCAATTCAGATGAAACCCAAGTACATCTGTCAGGCTAATTCATGCAATTAGTGATAAAAAGCAATTTACGAAAATATTATTTATTAGGTAATCTGTGTTTTTGGGATATTTGTGTACTAAATGCTGTTTATGCCCAGAACATGTCCCAGCAACCTGATATTTCGGGAGGGACAACATATATACTATATTAAATACGTGAAAATATTATTTATTAGGTAATCTGGGGCCCCAGGCCATTTTTGTGCCAAATGCTGTCTAGCATGTCCAGAACATGACCCAGTGACCTAATAATTTGGGAGGGACAAGATATATAGCTTATAAAACACGTGATAGAGCCAGAACTAGCTCCATTGCATATATTTGGTAGATTTGGCATTTAGAAATATTGTAAGAATTGCATTTATATCAGGATTTCATATAATTCTGGCTCTATCATGTATTTAATATAGTATATATGTTGTCCCTCCCAAATAATCAGGTTGCTGGGACATGTTCTGGGCACAAACAGCATTTGGCACACAAATATCCCGGAAACACAGATTACCTAATAAATAATATTTTCATAAATTGCTTTCTATCACTAATTGCGCATGGATTAGCCTGACAGATCTACCTAGGTTTCATCCAAGATGGTGCAGAACTGATTGTGTTACTAACTATTCTTTGAAAACACCCAAAACCAAAAAAATTTCACTCACACCTTCGGTTCCGACATTAGCTGTAAAAAGAACTAGGGTAATTTTTTTATTTTATTTTCTATCTCACTCAGTTACATTATCTGCGAAAGGCCCAAAAGTGTGTGCAATAAGTGTGCAAAAGGGGTATCTAGAGTAGGAGTGGCCACCACCGAGTCCATCAGCGATCTCTTTGTACTTGTGATTTGATGAAGCTCTCCTGCCAAACCAGACAAGTGAAACACCAACCCCCAAAAGTACCTTCCTCTGAACCTTGGAGCGAAATCTGAGAGACAAAGTGCCTTGGAATGAGTAAATCTCGAGTTTAATGGAGGGATTTTTTTTTTTGGTCTTACAGTACTTGAGTCTGGAGCAATGTACGGGAATTGGTGATCCTGGGATTCACACATATTCCCCATTAAACTCAAGGTAACATTAATATATTGAGATCCCACGCCGTTCGTGACTCAACATTGGTAGGTATGATTTTATGGGGGACATGGTGTGAGTCCACGTCCTCTTGGAAGGATTGAAAACCAATGTCCTATTTTCAGGTTTGGTGGCGGATTTCAACTGATGCATGAAGGCAATGTCAATGGGATGTGGAAGATGATGGAGGGTGGCTTCAGGTAACGAAAAAATAGTCTCTGGTGGCCTGGTTTGACCTCTCTTCTGACAGAGTTCAGGGCTATACACAACACGTACCTTGGGTGTCCCCAGTCTTCTGTGGTCTACCTGGAATGGGGAAAAAGGCAGAGCAACTCCTAAGGTTTGTGGTCTGCATGGCCAAAACAAGGGTTCCGCAAGGGTTGGCTCTTATTGGAGAAGATCTGAGCTCCCATTTGGTACGCTATGAGCCATATTGTGTCAAATATTTATGTTGAATATTTTTAGCTGGATGAAAGCAGTCCTTTACCGCAGTGCCCCCCTTTGCTGAGTATGCATCCGACACATTCTTGGCGGTGGTCGCTGGCTCTGAGTTCGTCTCTGTTTACCATCCAACTGTCATAAATCCACTAATTTCAACACAGGCAACGGTCCTCAGCTGCATTTTCTTCTATATTTTGTCCAATCCTCCCATATTTTACCGGTGAGGCTTATTCCGTGGTTGTTGGACTTTAATGTGATGTGTCGTTGGTCTTAATTTCAGAGAAGAAATCGATCAAGTCTTTCCACAAAATGAGATTCAAAGTCCTGCCGATGTTTTGCATTGACGTGGCAGAGACATGGAAGCCACATTGGTTGTGGATCCAGACATCAACTGATTGAGACGTAAGAATCACATTGTGGCTAGTTTTGGATGGGAATCCTTCCATTGTGGTTCCATTTCGACGTGACGTACACATCGCTTTCCAGAGCTCATGATGGACCAATGTGTGTTTGCCGAATATAGAAGCAGTCTCAGGCACTCATTGTTCCTATTGTTGCTTCAGATACTGAACTGGGTGACATAAATCATAGCTTGCACATATGAATTGGATTTCATCTATTGTAAAACAATACAAATGTGCCCAATGAGGGACTACTAGGCAGAGGACAAAACCGAGCAGGAACAATTCCGGATTCGAAGTGCGAGGCTACAGTGATGGGTGATGGGAAACACCGACTGCAACTACAAGAGGTGGGTAATTTGAAGTTTTCTGACAAAAGAACAGACAGCTTGTAAAAGCATTTGAAGGACAATTTGAAGAAAGTTGAAGGATGACTTAAAGATATAGAGACTTGCAATGCCTTGGAGACTTGAGATGACTTGGAGACCTCAAGCAACTTGGGCTAGAAATCCGGCGGCCCGGCCTCCAGATATTCGAGAATTGCTACCAGCATATAGCATCCAGAACTTGAGATAAAAACTTGCAGAAATTTGGTCTTGAGGTTTCAAGACCGCACTGACATAGGCTGGGTGCAGATTGTGTGGGGAGATTTTGGAGGAGCCGTATAAAGACTGGAGTGTCACGAGGCCGGAGGGGCTTGCATGTATGCCAGGAGGTTGCAGGACAGGCTTTGCATGTTTGGTGAAGATGGCGGTGGCCAGGTAGAACGAGGTGCCATCAGCCATCAGTAGCATTGCGGCCGAGCAATGTCGCTGTTGAATGCCATCATGTGTGTAAACCTTTCCTTCCACTAGCTAATGAAGCACTCCACTTTCAACCTCCTGTTCTGACTGGCCTCTCAGTGCACACCTGTGGTAGGTGGTGGAGGGAAGCTCGTGGGATCCATATATGACTGTGATTCTGGTGCATGTCGGTACTGATTATCTCCCCAGCTTTGTCCCTGAAGGAACAGCCATATATATGCCTCCCTATTCCATCCGCAGAGATGCCAGATATATCAACCCAGATCCGGATCGGTTTTGGCCTGAGCGCTGGCTTGATAATGAGCCTGACCACACCTTGCTTTCAGTGCACACGGATGATGCCACGTTCATACCTTATTCGGTCGGCCCGATGAACTGTGCCAAAAAACTTCTGGTGCAACTCGAACTACGAGTTGTTGTGGCAACGCTTGTACAGCATAAGGCTCCAATTGTTTTCGTTTAGTTTCCGTTTTAAACCATTAAAACTGTTTATATTTCCGTTTAGTTTACTGGGGGTCGTAAACAGTAAATGGGCTGGGCGGTCGGAATTAAAGCCAGGTGGAAGATGGTGGGGGATAACAAGGAATAAAGTTCATGATTGACGGCATCAACCTGGCGGAATTGGTAGTCGGACCGCATCCGGATTTTGACCAAAAATAGAAAGTGTTTACGGTTTAGTTTTCATCTGTTTCTCGGTCCACAGTAAGGCACATTGAGGGCAATGTCAACAGCAATATATCCATACTCCATTTTATCATTTTTTCGTGCCAGTCTTCTTCCTGTTGTGAAGGTCAGTGAGCTAGAACTGTTCTTTGCCACTCCTGTTACGTATGGCCCAAGAGCCCGTGACATGCTGTTGGCATGGTGGAAGGTGAGTTGATCAATGGTACTGTAGTGTTTCGACCAAAGGTTCACTATTTTTAGGATTTTCAATCACCGAGATGGCCGAAAATTTTTCTTTTGAATTATAGCGATTTTTAAACACATCAAAAAAATCTGGGCGTCACCGTCACCTGAACCTTTGGTCAAAACGCTACAGTACTTCCTCTGTCTCACAGTTATCTCCAGAAGTTCGGCATGCACTTTCCTGTGGTCTCAAGGATGGTGTGCAACTTTTTTTGCAATTTCAACAACCCCGGGATTTACAGGTGCAACAACCAGTGTTTCTGTCGGGAGGCTTTTCTCCCGTTCGTGGCATCTTTGTCCTGAGGCGCACTCATTGAAGAAAGCGGAAACAATAACCTGGGCAATGCTGACAAAAATGTGGATTAAGGCAGGGTATCTGCAATATTAGATGGTGTTTAGAGCACTAGCATAATACATTCTACTTGCAAAAATAACTGTTTGTAAACAGTTTAAACTGTTTTTAAACCATTTACTTAGGGTTTTAGTTTAGTTTACCTCCAACTGTAAACGAAAAACTAAACGGTTGGAGCCTTAGGGACTATGGCGGTCAAAGTGCACATTTAATCAGCCGCAAGATAAAGTGGTGATTTCGGACTTACCGCAACAAAGATAAGTTATTTGGTGCCTTCCCTGCAAGAAAGATAACGATAATCACGTCGCTTGACTTGCGGGGAAATCGTGGCATCCCGCAAGATATATATAGTCGTCGCCCGCAAGATACAGATGCTTCGCCCGCAAGATACAGAGTCGCCCGCAAGATAAAGATAAGTTGCATCCACAATTTTTATACTCTTCCGCAATTTGTTTTTTCAAACCCTCCCGCAGTAAACACAGATGAGTCCGCTAGAGCGAAGCAACAATTGATTAGATGAATGTAGGGTACAAAATGAGTGATAGAGTGTGTGTAAAGGTATAATAGAGAGACCGTGGATGAAGAACTGAGGAAGGATTCTCTGAGGAGGTACATGGGGTGGGTGAGTGATGATTAAATGGAATGTGAGGTAACAATATGAGGTAACGAATGGAGCGACGACGTGCGGAATCTATCAAAATCGACCGGGAGGCAAGCAAGGGAGTTACAGGATTAAAACCCCACGAACTAGCTGATGGTAGCAGAAGGGGGATAGGAGATGGAGGTGGTAGAAGACGTGGGGGTAGGGGACCAGACGACCTCTTTGCGCATGGCCGCTTGAATCTGCTGGAGGGCCATCAACGCTGGGTGAACCCGTCCCGGCGAAGCCTCGGAGGCTCTGAGACCCAAAATGTACGGTGTTAAAATCAAGGTAACCGCGGCCTTGACTCGGGAGATAGCAGAAGACCCTCGCAAACGCGCAGGGGATTCATTCGAGAACTACTAGGTAATATACAAAACTCGTCTGGAACCAATGTAACTAACTAATAAGAGAAAGAATTAGAACAACTAGAGTATAAGTAAGGCACAAGGGACAAAATACGAAGTTGAACATAATAAATGCAGGAACTGAACATAGCAGATAATTTGTTGCCTTGCCGTGCCAGGCTGTGGCGTCGGAGATAGCGAGCGTAGGACTCGGAATTCCAACATACGGGTCCAAACTCATCCAGTCGAAAACGGGGACGGGTTCAAGCCCTATTTAATAGGCTCCGTCCGCTGCTCCTGCCACGGTCTGCCCGACGTCCAGGGCCAATGTGTGCTCGCTCGCGCCCCGTGTTTGTTTGCCGCTGCGTGGCGCCGCCGTCTGTCGGCGCCGTGGCGCAAGGTCCTCTGGCACCGCGGCCCAATCTCCTCTTCCATTCGTCCTTTTCGTCTCGGCTATTATGAATATCGTTGGAATATCGTCTTCCTCGACTCGCTCCCTTGCCTACCGCAACTTTGAATCCTGGCCCTCCTTCTGCCGAAGCTCTTCCCAGCGCCTCTGCCTGTCGCCCCCCGACTCTGCGGCTGCCTCCGAGCCTCACTTTGAAACCATTGCCACCATGCTCGCGCGGTGTTGACTTCCGCGCGCCACCATCCCTTCAGCTTGGACGATCGCAGTATTTCCAGTGCACCGTACAATGCCATCGCCCACGCGCATTGTATGGAGCCCCCGACTTGCATGAACTGGCTCGATCCAAAGTGTTTTTGGTTTTTCCGCGCATTTTTTGCTTCATTCTCATTCAATCTTCCTTCTCTGTATGGTACAGACATCCGCTGGTCCAGTGGTCCAGCAGTCGATCACCCGCATGGAAGCGCTTGTAGCAGCTGGATGCTGAGGGGATTGAGGGAGAAGGGCAGTCGCCGTCGGTTGTATCCACGGTCCGTCGCCTCTTATCAGTCCTCCTTTCCTTAAGTATATTAATCTCACCAGCTATTTCTCTCCCCAGTCCCAATGCGCCGAATGCGTGCGTCTCTATCGGTCCCCATCGCAGCGTGATTTCAACATGGTGCATCTGCATCCCTCGCGCCCCAGGCCAACGACTTAGTCTTCGAGCACCCTATTCTGCGCAGATGCGAATCCGCTGCGACTTGGAACTCGGGCTGCCCTCCAAGATAGCGAGTATTGTGTGTGTCCTGTACCTTTGCGTTGCCTAGGCTGACTACCCCTCAGAAAATCAAATTCGTTAACCAGCGTCATCTTGAGTCGAACGGGCAGGAACGCGCCGACCGCAATTCTGAGACCGCTCTTTTTCCATCGCAGCATGTGCGAATTCGACGCTTGCGAGCGGGATGTGGGTAGGTTTCTCCTCCGCTCCTTTTCCTTTTCTTCCTCCTCTTCCTCTTCCTCCCCTTTCTCATCCTTCTTTTCTCCTCGCCCTCCCTACTCTCCTGTTTCTTCCTTGTGGTCTATATACTAATGTTGTCCTCAGCCATCCTGCGCGCTCACGCCCCTTTCGTATCGCCGCTGCCTGTACGCCCGTCGCTCCTTCCCGCCTGGCTGGAGCGCCGTGTACGACATGCACTGCGACTACCTGCACTGCCCGCTGCCCCGCCGGCATTCTGCAGCTGCACGACGCGGAACACGATGCAGTCAGCGAATACGAGACCATTACTCCTGTGCTTGATGGGCCCCGCCTAGAACCTCACCACACGTGCGCTACATCGCCCAGATGCCCTACCACACTCATGCCCTCAGCACCAGGCCCCCGTGCACCTCATATACGACAGGCAGGAGGCGCTGCCCTTCCTCCACGCGCGCGCCCACGGGCACAACGACGATCTTCAGCGGAGACACCCCCGGGCGTCCTCCGCGCGCGCCTGCACGCACCCGCACACACACCGCACCGGGGATGTGCAACACCAACCGATGCGTCCATTCCCCGTCCATTCCACAATCGCATATACCGCTTTCCTCGCCTCCCGCCGCAGCCCCAACTACCATTCGCACCACTACCCGCGTGCGCAGCGCTTGCGGTCGCTGTTCTTCATCGCCAGCCCCGAGCTACGGACGATTGAGACGGTGCCCCTCCGCTTCCCCGGGCTGTCGTCGACACAGGACCACCTCCGCACGCCCGACGCCCTGCCTTCGTACACTGGAGCCAGACGCGCGGCGCCACCGGCATGTGCAGTGCTCGATGCCGTCTGCATCTGAAACACCAAGAAGCAATCGTCGCGGGTGCGCGACGTCCCTCCGCGGCGCAGCTACTGTACGTCCGCCATACGGCACCTCCCACCGCGCTACGAACCCGCTGCTACGCGACTGCGACACCACCTCATGCGCGCTAGAGCGCTCCCGACGCCGTACTACACCGACACACTCGACACCATGCCGGCGCGCACCCCAGCTCGGATCCATACCGCTAGTGGCACGGGCTGCGTGTGACGATGAGTTCGCGTTCCCCGTCCCCACGTCGCCTTCGTCTCGTCCGCGCTGTGCGACCGTTTACCGCCCTCACCACTCGATGGCCGCGCCTGCCGCGTTCTTCAGTACTACCCGCAACACGCCCCGCGTCTGCAGCGCGCGCCACGGTCGTTCCTCATCGCCGGCGCTGTCTTCGTCGCCTTCTCATGCGCCACCACCATCTACTGTCTCTACCGCTCGACACGCGGCTGCGTGCATCCCCAACACGACACCGACGTCCACAGCACCTGCGGCAGCCGCTCTCCACCGTGCACGCCGCGTTCGTCGCCTCCCCGCGCGTCCTGCCCTTCCTCAGCGCCGTCCCAACCCTCCGCTCAAAACCCGCCCTGGCACGCACCACGAACACGACGTGCACGCCATGCACGTCGCCTGCCCATGCCCTGTGACCGTCTTCAGCGCCGCCCCACCGTCTGCTCAACGCCAGGTCCTGTCGCGCAGCGCGAGTATGCCGTGCACCACCGCGTACGCAGCACGCGCTGCAGCTGTTCTCCATCACCCCACACCCTTTCGTCGCGTCCCCGCGCGCACCCACCATCTGCAGCGTAGATCCACTCTCACCGCTCGACTCACTGCCGGCACGGACCTCGGTACTGTCCCGAGCACTACCTGCGTGCGCCACGGACACTCCCCACCGTCTTTGCTGCGCCCATGGCATCCGACCACCGTGCAGATCCTTTCCGCCATCCTAAGTACCGCCCAACACCCGCGCCTCCTGTAGACAACGGCAGCGCCTGCACATCGCGCTGCATGCGCTGACGACGTCGATCCTTAGCGCTTTGAAGCGCCCGCGAAAGTGCACTGACGCGCGGAGACAATGCACAGCCGCCTTACAGGGTGCGCAGGAATCACATCGGTAGCGGCGGCGAGCGCCGATCCCCTACTCTACACTCTCCCCTCAAATTAAGTTGCTCGTAAGTTTGTAGTTCAATTCAAGTGCATAGTTCAAATCAATCTATACTCTCTTAAATTAAGTTGCTCCTAAGTTTATAGTTCAATTCAAGTGCATAGGTCAAAATGATTTTGATGCGGCTCCATCACCTCTCGTGGTCCCATACTGATGCCTCCCCAGAAACATGAGTTCTGGGTCCCAACCGGTGGAGAATCACTAAATATGATCCATCTATGTTCTTTTCAACTCTCAAATTTATTCATAGAATTTTATCGCGGCGGTTGGATGATATGCTTGATTTTGATGCAGCTCCATCACCTCTCACTGATGTCTCCCCAGAAACATGAGTTCTGGGTCCCAACCGGTAGAGAATGCCTAAATATCATTCATGCATGTTCCTTTTGACTCTCCAATTTTGCAAAGGTAAGATCCGAAGCCGCAAAACTACGAAACATGTAAGGGCAACCTTAAGCTCGGCGCAGGGCACGGAAACTAGCGGGGGAATCCGAAGAATAAATATAGGTACTAAAATACAGGAGCGGAAATACTACGCACCTAGCGAGGGAATCCGAAGAGAAGAAAGGATGAGGATTCCCACACTAGGCGAAACCTTATATACTAGTTGGTAACTACCCAGTAGCACGTGTCCAGAGGTATCTACAATGATCGCGGGCCTGATCGCACAGCACGTGCCAACGAGAGCGGACGGATGTCCCGGGTGGTTTGGCGGTCGGATAGAAGGGCGCAGAAGTGTCCAGAGCGCCAGGCGGAAAACCATCCGGAGAAGTGCCCAAAGCGCCCAAAGCATCCGGAGCATCCGGATTGGGTCCAGATGGAAAACCGTCCAAAGCAGGGGTTCCCCTGACAAAACAAGAAGGATTTGTCATTATTATCATGTGAGTGATTTCGGGAACGACTCAACGGCATGGCAAGAGGCGAGCGAAAATGTTGAAAAGTACATCAACCTCATTTTGGGACAAGTTTATGGCCCTGATTGCGAATCTGAAAATAATTTTTTATGTAAGTGAAAATTGGGAGGGAGAGACCATGATTTTATGGTTCCTGACCGTCTACTCATCAGAAAAAATCCGGGAAAATCGGAATCAGAGATTCGGACCCCAGAAATGGGGGGGGTAGCCGTGACCGATCATCTTTTCGACGAGTATTCAAGGCTCTAGAGGTGAGAGGACACCGGAGTTACATCACATTTTGCTTACATTTTTTCCTTTTTTGGGGGGGTTGTCAAAGAGGTTAGTGTTTGATCGGCTATGATCGCTCGCCTCTTGCGGCATGGAGCTCAAATATCAATTTTTGATCAGCAGATCAGATGACATTATCATGTGAGTGATTTCGGACAAACCTCGGGACTGTTGCTTGCGGACGGTTGCCAGTTCCAGCCCCACAGAACCCTTCTCTGTAAACAGAGTATAGGGGAATCCTGCTGTGCTCCCTCTCCGAGTGCGCAGCAGCTCCGGCTGTCTTTTGGGAACGCCGACCCACGGGGAAGGGTTACTTAATGCGGGATTGCGGGTGAGGTGCTGGTTCCGACACATCTTGCATTTCTTTTGCTGTCCTTCGTTTATCACAGCTTTATGTACTTTGTGTAATACCTCTGCATTGAAGTATGAGTATGTATTGATATTGTGTAATGTTCTATACAAATAGGATTAGCGTACGTCCTACTAGTCTGACGGTGTTTCTCGGACTAAAATGCGATGTCATTGGATTGCATTCAATGCAATCGATTTACGCCGGTGCAATTCAATGAAATTGGATTGCATCAGATGCAATCAAGTGAAATTTGATGCTGCACTTTGGTGAAATGACATGCATTGTTGTGCAGATACTCGGATATTCCGTTACAGAGCGCTGCATTGAACTGCATTACACTGGAGAGCATCGAACAAATCAGTGAGAGTAAGTACGGTGTCTGAACCATCATTCCCACGGGAGTGATGCCGTTCTCCGCACTGTAAGCCGCTCAAACACAGTCGTACATATCTACATGTAGCTCTGCTCTGTTCAACCTGATATTGATACAATCCAGACAGAGAATGTCGGGTCCCAATCCGTCTCTCCTCTTCTCAAGTTGAACCTGCGGGGCGTGGCAATCAAGAGAATCGGCGCAGCATCATGAAATGTTTGGTCTTCGCTCTCCAGTCAACCCGTAATTTGTAACTCATTCATCCTGATATGAATCATGTGGCTAAAAAAAGAATCTAAGTTACACGAAACCTAGCTGCAATCAACATTCTGGAAATGTTCCCCAAGAGTCCCCCAATTGCGCCTTGATAACTGTTGAACCCCGCAGTCAGCACATGCCGTGGCGAGCCGGGTGATCACACCACGGCATGTGAGAACTGTAGAATTGAACCGCATTTGAACCTCATGCAGTGCAGTGATACGTAGGTGTTCCATCTCTCTGCATTGGTATGCATTGACCTGGATGCATTAAAGTGCTTTGAATATAATCGGTTTACACTGAAAAGAACTGATTTGCATCGAGTTTGCATTGAGTCGCACCGATGTGCACTGAGGATTTTTCGATGTCATTTAAATAAATCGTGTTTGCATCGTATTTTTGTCCGATAAATGCCGTCATATACTAGTAAGCTCGAGAGGCGACCAGAAACTCAGAGCTTGCAATTGGCTGAGCCTCGGCACCACTGCGGGGTTGCGACGCGTCTCGACCCGTTTCCAGGAGTCCAGCTTTATGGTAACCTCTCGACGCGTCAGCTACACGCGTCCTCCACATTTTCCGCCTACGTGACCTTGACGGGCTGATACGTCTCTTCTAACAGGAGCTTCTGTCCAGTGCTAAAATTCATCGGCCGCGGCAGTGTTAGCGTGGAACGAATGATAGAGTGGTTCAACATGCAAAATCATACATTTGGGAATGGTTTGGAGGTCCAGAAACGTTTCCTAAAGCTTGTTTTTTCTTTTTGTACTTGTGGCGTCGATGTGAGGGTCCGGAATGCGAGTTAACTGACATGATCGGGTTCAACACCGCGAGGACAACTCACCGTGCCAAAATCTCTCTCTCGAGTCTTTGTGCCTGTCTCTCAGTTTCCACCAACAAATTCACTCTCAAGTTTGAACATCACGGTTTGAGTCTATGAAAAGAGCACAGACTCAACCTTCCACTTGCTGCATTCTATCGGCCGTTGCCCATAATCTACTAGTATGCTGGTTCGGGTCGGAGTTAATCAGATTAATGCAGCCTGAAATCGGGTATGCATCAACAACTAGGAATTCGGACAAGTACTATATCGATGTGATAAATTCATATGTGTGAGTACTGGATAGTATGTCTGGACGATAATCTATGATGCACGAGTCGGAGACACATATAACGTCTATTTAAGCAAAGTCCGCGTAATTCTTTCACACTGTCTCAGCCAGAGGAATGTCTTCGTTGGCGGCTTTCGATCGACAAATGTCCCACACTCTAGCGCCAACCGATTTCATCCTCTCCCACCAGGACCCAGTCAGAGAAATGTCTTCGTCGGCGGATTTCAATCGACCAGTGTACTGCAATCTGGCACCAACCGATTTGACCCTCTCCCACGACTCCGTAATATTTTTTTCCCAAGAGAAACGTTTCTCCGTCCACACGAAGCCTAACATAGCGATGCAAACCGTGAAAATGGCCATCGACATGATTCCTCGCCCAGGGCTGTTCGTTTTTTCAAAGACGATGATCAGGAACGCCAGGATAAATGGTATCATGCTGCAACTGTAAGTGGACTTTCAACCCATCAATGAAGCACTGGAACATACCCCCAAATCATGAGTGCGTAAGGCAAGGAGTATACGATGGACAGTGTTTCTAATCCATGGGGGGGTCCATCCGTGCTGCTGCAAGAGCCGAGCCTGATATGTATCTCTCAATTCAAGTTACTGTGGGGAGCAGAAACTGAACTTACCGCTGTGTCAATGTCTGGCACATTTTGCGACTCTGCACGATGCTTGCGCAGAAGTACGATACCTTGAATATGTTAGAACAATTTCTGCACATAGAGTACAGTATAGTACCTAGTAATGGGACGGCACCCCGTAATGGGACGGAGGCATTTTCTCGCCGCTATAGGTACCCATTACCCCGATTCTTTTGCATACAGTAAGTATAACATGTATAGAACATCGTATTAGAATACCACACCCATCGTTGTCTGCGATCTCATTGTAGAGCGAAATCAATCCAAAAAGTCCAGAAAAGTGAAATCAAATCTGGCCATCAGCTTTGAATATCTTCATCTAAAATGGGATTACAGCTCCGAGATTGGCATAGGGTATGCATGTATGTACAATACGTGTATGTGTGATATACCGAGAGCACGCAAGCAAAAATTGAGTGCTCGCTGAGGTGAATTTAGAAAATGGCTCGAAAACAGCATTAATCAAGATTGTCACGCTCGCATCTTCCCCATTCGGCCTCACTCATACTCGGAGTCGGTTTCGTGCGGAATGCGCCTCCAGTGCTGGTGGATTGTCTCTTGAGCCCCTAGGAGTGTCCTTCAGATTCCTGCTTGCCACGGCCAGCCAATATCTGAGTTAAATAATTTTTTCGGTAGTGAATAGCCGATGCTACCCGGCGTGACTGTGATGCGTCCCATTGCTACATCATTGGATTGATAACGACTTTTGACATTGATCCTGGGCGATATAGGCCAATTCCTCATGGATAAATCCAAGATGTTGCACCAACCCTCATTCAGACCTATACTTTCGATCGGCCGACTCAGTTTTGGTAGAAACTGTCACATTTCTGTGCATAACTCGGCAAAAGATTTGGCCCGTCCCATTACTAGGTACTATACTGTATACTCCATACCCAAGATGATAGAACCAAGTCCGAAGCAGATCGATGTGTAGCTGGCGACTTGACCGGCTCCAGAGCCTCCCGTGGCTGGTACGGACAAAAACGCCACATTTGTATTTAAAATCAGGGTCCCCTGGCAATGAATCATTCAATTCCAACCAAAAGAGTGACCTCCATATCTACGCACATAGAGGACAAGCTCCTGCCATTCAGAGCGTAATGCGGTGATGAGTTTGTTCCACGACGAATAGTTGATGATTTGGTCCATATTGACGACCTCTATACTGCGCAGATGGTGGAGAGGCGCATTGAACAGCAGCGGAGACAAGATAATGATAATATATGAGCGTTTTGGCTCGTATCCGTACACCGACTCGTTATTGTTTAGGCGAGGAGTCTTTTCACCATGAAAGTGACAGAATCGTTCCCGTGCTGTGATTGCAAGTTGAATACATAGCTCAGGTCGGATTCCCTGGTCGGATCTTACCGAAATCCTTCATGAATCGAGCTTGTTACATCGTCAGGTTATGAATATTTGTGAAGTCAACCCATACCTAATACAACAACGGAACCATGGTTCATCTCGGCTTCGGTGGTTTCACCTGCAGTGGAACTCAACTGACTCAACATTTCTGTCGTCAACGTCAGCCGTTGAAACAAGTGCTCAACGGGGTAGGACAGTGTGGTTGTGGATGAGGTCATCGCATCTGGACAACAAACAATATCAGAGCAGATTCCTCCCTCTCGGGTCCACTACTGACCGCCGGCACTGAATATAAGCATGTCTCTTAACTCGCGTATAACTTTGGGCGATAGTGAAAACCGCGGCAGGAAAATATTCGCAATGAAGCCTGTAAATATGCCCGTCAAGTTCACCCGAACTCTCTGGTTCAACCTTAGATTCGATCCAAACTCTGTGTGAAAGAACTCACAATATTGCAGTCCACCGACCAATATTCCATTTCTAGTCCGGTTTCTGAGCGTGTCAGTGATGTTACTACGAGAGAAGGTTGGCTACTCACTGACATGTGAGGGTGTCTCGATACCCGGAACCAAATCCCATATCTCGAATCTACTCATGTCGAAAACGTCTACCCAGAAGATAATCCGCTCGGAATGATCCACCATATAATAACCACATTCGTCGTTCTCGGGAGTCTCGTCCTTGAGATCTAGGACGATATCAATCCGACCGGGCTTAGTATCCAAGATGTTCTGGACTCTTTGGCGGGCTAAGAGCTGTGTGAGGGCGCGGGTTACCTGGGCTAGAATAGCACCGTCAAACAGATAGGCATCTGTAAATACGCGCTAAATGAATACAGATCAAAATTCAACGTTTACTCCTGGACGTTCAGTACCTGCTCATGGACGAAATAAAGAGCGCCTTCTGGATGACGATGGGTGCTCCACCGAAGAGGTGGTTCGCTGCGGGATTATTCTGTTTAGAGAATGAATTTCTTACAAAGACAAAGTAAAAATACCGCGAGGATGGCCGAGACATCGGATCAAGACGATAGTCCGTGAAGCGCTTTATTCTGAATCCAAGTTAACAGCAGCAGCGTGATGGATGTGCAGACTCCACACACATCCTCCTTCGGCGGGAGTACCGTTGAAAGGTCTCAGGAGAGATAGGCAGCAGTTTGAGAGGTGCCACCAGTTTCAAACTACTGCTTGCGTCGGACGCTCCATCGTCGGACACGCCTGAGTGTCCGCCGTCGGCGGGTAGGCTTCCTGTCCCTTGGCTTGCCGCCGTCGCTTCTTGCACATTTCTGAACTCGCAAGGTCGGCTTCAGAGACTCTCGCCACAAGAAAATGAGTGGACCTAGGCCTAGGTTTGCCTGTCCCCGTCACGGAGCAACCACCGTGGGGGGGGGGCCTCGGCTTGCCCGAATATGTGTTAGTGACCTTGCCCATTGTTCAGGAAGTTGGGCCGATTGATGCAATAAGGATGTGGGGACGGAGTACTCGAAGCGATCGAGTCGTGATCGCCGCCCAGTGTCCTGGCTGAAGATGCTTTTTATGAGCAAGCTGAGCGACTTGGATGTCCGAGGAGATACAGCCTTGCGGCGAGTGCGTCGTGGATGGTTAGATCTCCGTTGAACTCGGAATACCCTAATACGGTTAACACACGACGTGCGGTGTTAGATCTCATCAGCCTCTTAGCCCTTTTATACTTATCTCCGGCCTTTCGGTTTCCTGCTGTCCTGGCGGTACAGAGACCCAGGAGACCCCTCGGAGCCTCAAAAGCCATGCCTAGTGCAGGCCAAAATATGATATAAATACAAAATTCCGTATCGTATTCATATCTATGTCGTATTCATCTCTGACAGCCCGTAATCGTTCATATCTGTTGAATACAGTAGTGAACTGAACCGCTCAGGCGATTTCGCGATTTTTCAGCCGACTTTGGATAAGCTGGATGGTACCTGTAGACAGTTTGATAGTACAGCTTTGTCGCTATCCGGTAGTTCAAAGGTCCCTGGGGTTTGAGGTTGTTTTGATTGAGAACAAGGGTAATCTTTGAACTAGGGTGCTGTTTTTATTGGTGTTTGTAAACATGTTTATAAACACCGGTTTATAAACCTGTTTTAAATGGGTGGCCGAAAGTACCAGTTTTCAATTATAGTCGGACCCCGGCCCGGAGATTGCCAAGCCAAAAAAAAATTCGGTTCGCCGCCCTCAATTGCGAGGAAGATGACAAAAACACAACAGCATCACTTTCTCAGTCAACTGAGAACACCACAATTAGCTCACAATGGTATTGATATGACCTTGCCATTTTTCGTGATCTGTTCTCAGACGCCCATCTCCACCGCTCCGGTTCTGATGAGGTCGGGAGTCCTGATAACTGGTCAAAGCGGGCGGTAGAGGTTCGAACAGCAAAACAAAGGTAGCTGGGGCGGCGACGTGGGAAGGGGAAGTAGATACACTCGTTTTACAACCACTTTCGGGCCAGATGTTTATAAACACCCTGTTTATAAACAAAAAAATTATAAACCGCTTATAATGGGCCGCGGAATTATAAACAGCACCCTAAATCTTTCATCACCTGCCGTTTCGGCCAAAAACGTCGGTATCGACGCGGGGAACAGACCGGTGTTAAGATGGCACTTGTTCAAACAAAGAATGTCGCCGGTTTTCGATAGGAAAAGATATCATGTTACCAAAGTCGGAAAGGCAGTGTGCGCGTGTACCGATGGAATCAAAGTGTCAGTTAAGCACCCGACGAACGACGTCTGCGAGACCCGTACCCCGATCCGCTCCTCGCCGGACGCATGGCATGCGAACTGCTGGGCTACATCTCGACAGAAAGCACAAGGAACGTCGAGGACTCAAGCAGCCCTCCCTTCCGCATGCACGCACACCCCATCCATGCCCGCCCGCATGCCCCAAAGCGAGGGACGCCAAAGACCCTCCCGCCCATCTTCGCGTCTGCACCCGCGCCGCGCCGCACTCGCCGCTACGCTGGGACGAGCGCACAGCGAGAAGCTCCTTGGAAACTGGAAGGGACGGAGATGAAGGACGGAGGGAGGAGGACGGAGGAGGTGCAGGGCTGCGAGGAGCGAGGGAGCCCAGCCCGGTGCTGAGAAACGGATATCGGGCGACGAGGTGGAAGGTGGTGGGGTGGATGACACTGAATTCGAGGGAAATCCGTCTCAGGGTTGGTGAGACACAGAGAGAGACGTTCAGGGCAGGAGTGGGCTGCGCACACAGGCAGGCGAGACGGCGAACGGAGGATTTGAAACTGAGCATAAATTGTCAGCTGCAGCCGAGTCCGATACAAGAGCTACGTACCAATCAGGGAAGAATGGATTGGAAAGACGCAGACAGACGGACGAGCAACAATAGGGGGGAAGCCACACGGCAGTGGCCAATCGAATCAAGTTGCAGTCGACCTCGTATTCGTAGGCAGGACGTGCAGGTGACGGCTCCTAGCTAGCAAACGAGAAAGGATTGTATTTACCGCTGTTCGGGGGAGAATGAAAGAGGCGATAGGCGGCCCGCGACATTAACGGGTCGGGGAAAGCGCGGGTCGGGGAAAGCGGGGTGCGTGTGGAGCAGTACGTGTAGTGGTAGCGTGCGCGCATTGATATGTGGGATCCGTGAGGACAACGCGAGACAGACCATGTACGTAGGCCGAGTCACAGATGTAAATAGCAGGCAGTATCTTGTACATTGACTCTTCTCTGCTGCGCGCACGCAGGGGAAGTGGAGCGATCCACCTCCCTATCCAAGATCATGTACAGCTAGTCCCCCAATATTCTTGCGTAGCCATTGCCAGACACAGCACCCCAATCGATCCACTTCTGTCTGCCTAGCAGTCGCCGCAGCTTCGAGCGTGGTAATCGAAGCGTAGTTAGCGAAAGCTCAAGCGGTGGCACATGGCCGTATTATTCAATGATCTCGTGTTCGTCTTGAGCTGAGAAAATCTCCTAAAGCAGAGACAGAGACGCAGCACGGCGGTTGGTCCCCCAAGTCAGCCATGATCCCTATTCCAGGTGGGAAGAAAGTGAGCAGATTGGAACCGCAGCCATTGCATTGTCCAGTTTTCAGGTGGGGTAGAGATCCAGTGAGTCCAGAAACGGCGCGATTGTGGTTCGAGCCAAGCAGGTTGATTTGGCGTTGCTGGCATGATCGGCTTTACGACCATGTGACCCGAGTTGCTTTGTCCGCTCCCAATCCGCTCCTCCATGTTCTCTGTTCTCAACGCGTTATCGACGCGTAATCTGTCTCGGAAGCGGTAGAAAATATGAATAAAAAATGACCCAAGACTCCCTGGGGCCCGCCTGCTCAGCCAATTTCACCCTCGGAATTTGCTCGCAAGTTCAGTCACTGCACCTTGTCAAGGGTGCTCCCTCGCGTAAGCATGTTCAAGTCCAGAGGTAAAAACCATCTCTCTTCTCCTTCCACTGGAATAGCTCTGGCAAGGCTTGGTAGCGCTTATGGTGCAAGCAGGAAAAACAGTGACCACACTCGTTCGATTCCAGCACAAGCCATGGGTCATGTAGGTGTTGTTTTTTTCTCTTTTTATTTATTTTTGGGAGGTGAGCCCATGTCTCGCACTGCAGGTTCTGCCCAGACCATTCCGTTTCTCGGTTGACCACTCGCCAAATTAAAACTATCTAATGTATACATATTTCCACAGAAACAGTGCTTATAAAGCTTGGTAGCGGCTGGTGCGCATCTACATCTACACTCCATGATTTCGGTAGTGAAAGTAAATTCGCAGTAGTTCGATTCAAGCCCAAGCGTTGCCGTGTGTTGTCGATCCATTTTTCTTTCTTTCTGGAAACTCAAGTCGGCTCGTTGTTCACCCGAATTTGAAGAGGGTGTATCTCCAGCCACCAAATACCTTGCCCTCCGGCGCGATCCATGTCGCCAAATTCTGACATGTCTGCCCATGGGTCAATCCAGGCTCTTTCCCGGGAAACCTGTTGGTCTCTAATTTTTTTTTGTCGACAAGTAGAGGAATCCAATCTAATGTCCAATCCTTGCTCGTTCAATCAAGAACCGAGACCCGGAGGGGTAGGACTTTTTTTTCGCAATCGTGATGGAATTAAATTCAAGTTTAGGCGTTTAGGCGTTGCAACGTTGAATGGTTGGACACACCTTAATGCAACGAATTGCTTCTCTTTGTTTCATCAAATAGTCCTCAAACGATCTAACGTCTCCATTCACAGATCCAACAGTAAAAAGGCTTGGTAGCGCCTGGGGCGCGTCTACAGGTCATTCATCACTCTGACTATGGCCAAGTAGACCCTGCTCATTCGACTCGAGCCCAAGCCATTCTTTGTTTATGATCGTTCCCCCCCCCCTCAGGTGAACCAAAAAACTCGATTTTCACCCGCATTCGAAGGTGCCTGAGCTCCTACTGGAGTCTACACCTTATACTCCCTCTCACCCAACTAAAGCCCAAGCTCGGGCCCGGGACCCGTAAATTTCTCGTGGTGGAACACTCGAGTCTCGACGAACAAGGCAACATCACCCGCCACGAAAATAGGGTTCATAAGGCCTGGTAATAAGGCCTGGTAGCGTCTGGGGCGCATCTGAAGTTCACCCATAGGTCGTTTGATTCTGCCGAGTAAACTTGCTCGTCCGACTCGGACCCAAGCCTTAAGCTCGTGTTCGGGCCGTTTTTTCAACAAGAATACCGCAAGACTGTTTGGCAGAGAACCTTATGCTGCCCCACTCCTCCCATGCGTCTGATATGCCCCGGGTACCCCGTTCCGAGCCGAACACTTGTTCAACCGTCTCGCCTATATTTCTACAGAACCAAGGCTTGGTTGCGCCTGGGGCGCATCTACTATTCATTCATTGACCCGCTGAATTCTGCTAAATAGACCCCGCTCGTTCGATTCGAGCCCAAGCTATTGGTTCCAATTGGTTGTTTGCCTTTTCTTTTACTGAACCAATCTAAAACGTCTGAGACTCGAGCCTACGGGGCATGCGCGCCGCGGAAATAAGGGCAAACAGCAGATACGATTCGTACGTACGATTGGGAGGAGACGTGAGACGTACCCTCTTGCTCCAATCCCGCTCCGAGAGAGCAACCCCCCGCCTCTGCCCTTCGCGTCCTCCCGCGCATAACCCCGTGATATGTAGATTTGATGACGGCGAGCAACATCGTCTGCGTCGACGTGTCTTCGAAAGAACGAATGGGGAGGCCGCGAGGTCGACGGAACCCCCCGCCGTCGGGAGCGCGCGGGCGCCGAAGGAGGTACCCAGCTGTAGATCGTATGGCGCTGAATGTCGTATGTGGTAGGATTATGTATCGTCCTGGCATCGCGAGCGTGACGGGAATATGGGAGGCGACGGGGAGACGGGGGGATACGCCCACCGCGGAGACCCAAGAGCGATACTGGCCGTGACGGCGACGAGAGGATGAAAATAAGGGAGGGGGGGTCGATGGGATTCGTATCCCGACACCTGGCAACGGCGAATCCAATCCAGCAACACAGCACGCGGGAGGCGCGGGGACCGGCAGGAAAGAGGGTGAAGGCGGATATGAAGCGCTAAGGACGATATTGATACGAATGCGACGAATGTGGGCCGGAAAGGAGTAGTCGTGCACGAAGTCTCCGCACTCGATGGCATCGCAGCGTAACGGATACGCAGTGCGGGAGGAGAAGGGTAAGACATCGAATGACTGCTATGCACAAGGATAGGGCGGCGGGTGGGACAGAATTGGAAGGGCAGGCAGCACAAGGAAGGAAACGGGGGTAGAGTGATTACATAAGCGACGACGTGAAGCAAGGCAACAATGAAGAGAAAGCGAAGGTGGGGAGTAGAAGGATGATGAGGGACGGAGTCCATGCGGGTGGACGTAGAGCCGACGGGGTATCGAACGAGGATTGGCCCAAGTGGTGCGCGGAGCGATAGCCAAGTCAACAAAAGGGGAGCGGGCACTTGGGTAGGCAGGAAAGAGGAGGAAGGACGGTGTGGGGACCGGGCCCCGGCCTCCGGTATTACTGGATCCAAAATGTCAGCTATTGAATGGCGTGGCCGAAGGGGACGCATACCTTCCTCGCGTACATCTCTTCGTCACCCACGCGAAGATCATGCACTCAATGTCCGCGTATGAGATAGGCGGCCAGGGGTGGGTAGACGGCCTTCGCGTGGATCGCGGTACATGTAATCCGAGCCTCAAACTGCTCACGCACGGAATCTCTCGGTGGAAGACCTGGTGGGCGGCGGGGCGGACGCAATGGAGCACGACACACAGGTGCTCTGCACGCCCCGTGTGTTTCTCGTGAGGCTGCGTCGCGCGCTACCCGCCAGCAGTCGCGCCTAGTACGGTTGGGCAGGGTGGAAGGGACGAGCCGGCGTAGGCGATGATGCTGCGCATAGGGATGCTGGTGCTCAACAGGTACAGCGGCCAAGCGGGTGGGCGCGAATGGGGTGACGATGGTCGAGGTGGGCGCGAGGCCGAGCCAGGCGGCGGCGGGTACGGTGAGCGGCCGCTGCGAGTGCTACGTATGCGGATGGCGCTGGGAAATGTAGTGGTGCCGTGTGGTGGGTGAAGCCTCGGCGTGACGCAGCGGTCGAGGGCGGTGAGATGGCGCCGCAGGCGTGCGCATGGTGCGTAGCCTGACAGGGCATCGAGGGGGAGAGATGGGGTGGAGCCGAGGAAGGCCGTAGTGCACGGGGAGGCGACAAAGGCAGCGTCGGCGATGCAGAACGGTCGCCGCAGCTGCTGGACCGTATTGGTGATGCGCATGGGCGCGCGCGGCGCATTGGGGATATGCCGCAGCCGATGGACGTGGCGCGCGTGTGGGCGAAGAATGCGGCGGGCGATGGCGAACAACAGCGGCGTGTGCTGATGCTGTGGGTGTTGTTGCACGTCTAGGGCGACAGCGCAATGTCAAACGTCGTGATTCGCAATGCACGGCGGGTGGGCGGCGACCGGCAAAGTGGGGCGAAAGAGAGTCGGGGGGCGTCTCAGTTGCGCGGGATGTGTGCAGCGGCGTGCAGGTGTGGCACAGCGTCGTGAACGATATAGGATGGAGAATATATCGCCTTGTGCTTGGCAGACGTACGCCAGAAGAGTGGGCAGTGCCCATCACGTTGGCAAGACAAATACACAGTGCCACGTCATCCATCTCTTCCTTGGTCGTTCCAAGGTCGTTCGGTCTCTCCCAGTGTCAGGACTAATACAAACATCCTATCCTCCTCTTGGTGTCAAAAAAGTCCAGTGACGAACATGAGCTCCTTATCGGCAATGGCCCAGGCGCCACCCGCATTTCCGCATGCTGCTGGTGCGGAAAACCTCCTTGGGACCAAACTTCTGCGTCATCATTTATATTTGTCCAGGTGGGGGCGGAGGCTCTGGGGGAGCAGGCACAGGAGCTATCGGTCCAGGTACTGGAGGAGCTACCGGTGGAGGTACCGGTGGTGCTGGGGGTGTGGGAGGCAGTGTCAACTTCACCTTCTCTCCCGTGGTCCCCAATAGCGCGGTTTCGGGGATGGCCCCATCGGCACCACAACCGGAACCGCAGCTGTATGGAATGGTGTGTCTACCGTATCCAGTTTTCTTGTTCTAATTGAGAGCCCCAGATGGGTCTGAATTCTGAGCCTCCTGTTTACCCGGATAGCCGAATGTATTCTGATGTGTTACTATGTCGGGGCCGTGGTTTCCCATTGTACCGCCCCGAGCCTCGACCCAACCTTCCTGAGGAATACCGACGGACAGGCATTGCCATAGGTGACGTCGGCGTAGTCACAGTTGAAGGAGGCTTTGAGTTCTTTTTCAACATCTACCTTCCAGCAAACAACCCCATCAATATAGATGCACCTGAAGATTTTGTTCCATTATCGGCATGTCCCTCGAGGAGGGACATTGACAACTACGACTTTCATCCTGGAGATCATGTCTCAACAGGTATTCATAAGCTGAGTGGTTTTACCAAGTATGTCTCAGCCATGACGTTGCAATCACATGCTCATTCTTTCATGCACAGTTCCACTGTTGGCAGGGAATTTGTATTTGAATGTGCGGGTCCCAAGGGAGCAGTTTTGGCCCTCCCCCATGGTGCACACCTGGAGAAGCTCAGAAAGCTGGCATTCATGCGACAATATGCAGCCAAGAATGCTAGGAGCTGGTACAAGTACCTCAATGAAACCAAAGGATGTGAACTGCAGAACAGCAGCCTCTTGCTTATCACAGGGTGTGAAAAAGCCAAGTCCTGGGGTATAGCATTGTTCCACCATCTTTCACTCCAGCACAAGTTCCAACTCTCATTCAAGCCAGAGGAAGATGCCGAATCTGGGTACAGATACCGTTGGGAAGGCCCTTACTGTTCCCACAAACAGGTCGATGTACCACCAGCTGAGACTCCCCTCAATCAAACAACCTTCATACATGCCTTCACAATCTCACTCCCTGAAACTATCTGGGAAACACTCTTTGGGGATGTCACGATTCGCCACCTGGTGGACTCGCTGGCCCCCACAGACAAGGCAGGGGGCCGTTTTGTGCCACATGGGTCTCAATGGTCATTATTGGGTTCGGTGTTCAGTTTCTTTGGAGGTAGCACAGCTACTGGAGGGAGACAGTATACTGGACAAGATGGCATTATATCGAACACCTCTCCCATTCCTCAGGTATGCTAAGGACAGCAATGTGTTAAAGTACACATACCAAATCTTTTGCAGATTTTCCACCCATCTCAAATGATCCACAAACACCTCCTTCGTGAGGTATGAGTTCATTGTCCTTACATTCACAATGTCATTAACTGATCGTCAGGCTCCACACGCAACAGTTGCAATAACTCACGACGATGATTGGCGCGATGCACTCTTGAATGTATGTCTGGCTCCTACTAGCCTTTATTTTTCCTCTAAATATACATAAGCATGAGGTGCCACTTACCGAGCAAGAATATATACAAGCAATATTTGATCACTCTGAAATAACCATAGAGGATGGTGAGATTTTTATCAAGTTGACACTGCATACTACATCTGACTCCTTGTAGGCATGGTATTCCTGAGTGCAAAATCCAAGGCCCCTCTGCTGGAGAGCACAAGGAGTTCTCATACACCGAGCACCAATATATATGACCAGCCAGCATCTAAAATTGAAAATCCTTCGGTTTCACCTTTGGACAAATCAGCACCAAATACCAGCAGCCAAGACTTCTCCACAGAAGCTGCTGAACAGGTAAACAAGCACCAGAAGATGCTGGGCAAGGACAATGCTCCATTGACTGCCATCAAAGGTGACACACAAGGAGAGTACTGGACCTCTGCCCATGTTGCATCAAGCAACACCCTCAATGTTTGTGGAAATACAATATGTCCCAGTATCTGATGCTGACGATGCTGAAGCAGAAGCCCATGGATTCAGATGAAGTGTCTCAAAGACAAAACTCAATGGAAGATGATGAGTATTGGGAAACCATCACCAGTGAGGATATAGATGTGTGGACAGCTGCCCTTAAGGTTAGTGCAGAGACCACCTGTTCTGGTCTGTGAGGCTGACCACATTGAAGCCACAACCTGTGGACTCAAATTACTTGTTGCAAATGCGTCAAGATGTTCAGGACGCAGAACGGAAAAACCTGGAGAACCTGGAGAAGCAGAAGCCGCCCCTTGGAACAGACCATCTAGACACCCTGCAGGCTATGGCAAATCTGGCTGCCACATACCACCAAGTTGGAAGGTACCAAGAGGCAGAGCCACTTGAAGGCACTGTTCTGGAGAAGCGGAAGCAGCTCCTTGGAGCAGGCCATCCAGACACCCTGTGGGCTATGGCAAATCTGGCTGCCACATACTACCAACTTGGAAGGTACCAAGAGGCAGAGCCACTCCAAGGCACTGTTCTGGAGAAGTTGAAGCAGCTCATTGGAGCAGACCATTCAGACACCCTGTGGGCTATGGCAAATCTGGCTGCCACATACTGCCAACTTGGAAGGTACCAAGAGGCAGAGCCACTCCAAGGCACTGTTCTGGAGAAGCAGAAGCAGCTCCTTGGAGCAGACCATCTAGACACCCTGTGGGCCATGGCAAATCTGGCTGCCACATACTGCCAACTAGGATGGTACCAAGAGGCACAGCAACTCGAAGGCACTGTTCTGGAGAAGCGAAAGCAGCTCCTTGGAGCAGACCATCCAGACACCCTGTGGGCTATGGCAAATCTGGCTGCCACATACCACCAACTTGGAAGGTACCAAGAGGCAGAGCAACTTGAAGTCACTGTTTTAGCAAAGCGGAAGCAGCTTCTTGGAGCAGACCATCTAGATACCCTGCAGGCTATGGCAAATCTGGCTGCCACATACCACCAACTTGGAAGGTACCAAGAGGTAGAGCAACTCGAAGTCACTGTTTTGGCAAAGCGGAAGCAGCTCCTTGGAGCAGACCATCCAGACACCCTGAGGGCTATGGCAAATCTGGCTGCCACATACCACCAACTTGGAAGGTACTAAGAGGCAGAGCAGGCCAAGGCACTGTTCTGGAGAAGCAGAAGCAGCTCCTTGGAGCAGACCATCTACAGTCTTTCCACGGTCCTTGCATTCTCCATGGTCCTTGCATGTTTTTTTTCTTTCTGAGCCTGGAGTCTGTATTTTTGTGGTTTTTTTTTCACCTGTATCCCTTCATATAATGTGAATGCACCTCCCACATTTTTTTCAACACTTGAGCTTGCCTCAGAATTGGGGAATGTGCAGTACAAGGGGGCGGATTTGCATTACTGACAACTGGGGTCAGGAAACTGGGCTGCTTTCAACTGGGAAAAGAGCCTAGGATGTGCTCCAGCGTTGTCTGTGTAGAGTACAAAAAAATTGAGGTGAGTGGCTGATCAGGTGGTATGGAACGAGACTAGGAAAGGGGCTATGTTTACGTGATGTCATTATTTGGACAAACAACACAGTCTAGTCACTCTAACATTGCCCTGAGTGGCACAGCAGAGTATGTAGAGGCCAGGGAGCATCATTAGAAAGAGAAGAAAAACCCTGTCATTCATGCTTCACTGGTTGGATTTGGAAACCCACCAATTCTGCAATACAAGACAATGTTGGAACACAGGTGGGAAGTTTATGAGCACCTATCTGTGTAAGAAGGTCTGGAGAGACATTAAAGGTCATAATGTATGAAAGTTTTTGTTAGGTGATATTCTCTTCACCATTTTTACACAGAAATGCAAGGACCACTGGTGGCCAAAAAATTGGCCTGCACCAATTTGGCCCAAACAAGCAAAAAGTGTTGAATTCTTCCAAAATGTTTTGTAGGACCATGGTCTACACGTTGATAAGCAGGCTATCTGGCCTTGCCTGGAATCTCGCTAATGTTGGGATTCCTGTGCATTACCAAGTTAGATGTACATCTCTAGGATTAACCTGAGTCCCGAATAGTTAATCAGGCACATCCTGCATGAGGGTTTAATCAGCCCGAGAGCACATTAATCAGAACCTCCCATACTGATTAAGGTTCGATTCAACGGTTTTAATAATAGAGTCCTTATAATCGCTTGATTAAGGCTCTGTGGGGCCAACAAATATCAGGGAACTTAAATATCCACTCTGAATAACCAGCGTCTATCGGCAGAGATAGAACTGTGGGTTTGACGCACTTTGTTGTGGTTGATTTGGCCTATTCTGGAGACGTGTCTGGACACATGATTAATCACCAATCAATGTTGCTATCCTGTTGTAATAATAGCAAGGAGGGTGGATTAGATGGAAGAGATAAGGTAAGATTGCAATAGCACTTTTGGTTAGAAGGCTGCTTTAGAGCAATCAGATGCTCTAGCAGGATTTTACAGTGGGCTTATATACTACAGAATATGTATCTAGAAGGTTCTCCATGTATCTACTGAATATTACTAATTCTATGTATGGAAAGTACTAGAAAGATCCGGCATAGCCGAGTTGCTTATATATCAAATTCCAACATATCCCAATACGGGTTCTTGACTTGGGCAAGGCTTCATCGGTGTATATCTCAACAACTACTGGGCGGTTCGGGGAGATTAGGGTATCTACAGAAAGCTGATACCCAACACTCCTTGAATCTGAAGGTGTTAATCAAGGGACTTTAACCATTAAACTGGTTCAACTCCGTTACCATCCCAATTTGGGTTCTTGGCTTGATCAGCAATTGATGAGGTTATATCTCGGGAACCACTTGGCGGATTAGGGAGTTCTGGGTGTCTACAGAAATGGGAGACTCAGCGCTTTCTGAATCCAATGGTCCGAGGGGCAGGACAACACTATTTGGTTTGGAAGTTCAGTCGAGTCAGACAACTGATTGGAAACAAGGAGTTAAATGGCAGATCTTTAGCTTACTCAGGTAGTGTAATTAGAGTAGTGTAAGCGTAAATGTACAGTATATAAGGAGGGCTATAACACACTACTGCTGGGTGGGTGGCACAGGCACTAGGTCCTGGTCTTAATTAAGAGACTTGGATCTAGGGCTTGTGTTCACTACCATAGTTGGGGTGGGGTAGGCACTGGGTCTCAGTCTCAATTAAGAGACTTGGATCCAGGGCTTGTGTTACTTCAATTGGGGTGGCACAGGTGCTAGGTTCCGGTCTCAATTAAGAGACTTGGACCTAGGGCTTGTGTTACAACAGGTAGTCCGCGCTTGTGATCCTGGACTGGTTCTATTAAGAGCTTTGCTTCGTTTGCACAATGTGATTAATATGTCTTGCCTTCGGTGGAAGTAAAACACATAAGGTAGGCGTCAGTCACTCACAACGAGCGGTCACATGACCTTGTCATGTCACGGTCACACGGCAAAAAATTTCGAGAGCTCAAACCAACATGCTGGAAATCAGCCAAATTTCATGTTTTGGAGACTTGTTTTTTTTTTCAGAACATGATGTCACCAAACTTGCTCAGAATTGAAATATCTGAGTGCTTTCACAGACTGATACACCAAACAGAATATAGTGCATCATTGCTATTCTTCAGTTGGCAGCAAGTTGACGATATGATTTTGTTCTGTTCCAGCAACATTGCCTTATATGGTGCGTGAGAATCTTATCTAAGCGGCAAAATTTACGACGTCCAGAACCCAAATCATGTCCAATCAACAAAACAAACATTTCTGCACTTCAAAAAAAATGGGTTAGAAAATCTTGTACTCCTCCATGAATAATGAGTATTTTGAAAATCCAAAACCTAGGATGTCTCCACAGAACCTAAATACACCATTTCTCGGCTTTACTTTGTGTCTGAATATTTTGTGGCCAGAGCTTTGTCGCTGTCACGCTTTGGTCATGTGACCGCTCGTTGTGAGTGACTGACGCCTACCTTAATTTGGGATTGTGATTAAGATGTGTGAAGGGATTTGGGATTTGGATTGAGAACACGGCACCACTACAGCAGCCTTGGAAGGCTTACTATTTGGGATTATGGGATACGGTCGAAAGGGACCTTAAACAATCAGCAGCCTTGGAAGGCTTATATTTGGGATTGGTTTTGGATTGGATTGACGCACTAAGAGGGTCTTAATCCCACCACAACAGTCTTGCATGCCATTAGTCAAGTGCTCTCGTTCTGAGCGCTTGATTAAGGGCTTCAACCAGTTGAACTGATGTATCTGTGTCCCTTTTCTACTCCTTCACAGTTTTGTGAAGAAGTCTAAAATGCATGAATACTTGTCGGCATCGTCTAAGCTTGTGCAACCAGGGGGAACAAGGATGTGGATTCAGTTAGTGGTTATTGTGGCTTGTACTGCTGCATTCCACTCGTTGGTCCATGTTATCAGTAGTACTCCAGCTGTAGACGGACCGAGGCAAAGCCTTTCAACGTTTATACACACCCTGAAGGTACTTGACCTCACCTCAGAACCTTCATTTTGCGGCTAGAAATCCAGATTTCTGAAAGTTCGTGCAAGGACCATGGAAAGACTGTAGACACTCTTTACTAGTTTGCTGCCCCATTTGGAAGCTCAAAATGGATAGACATAGCCACTGTTTTGACCCTCTAAACTGGGCAGCAAACTATTAGAGATATTTTGTGTTGGTTGAAACTGTAAACATGATGTTGGGTAAAGTTGTCTGAGCTGTGAAATATTGTCCAAGTCTGCATTTCAGACCCAATATTATCCCCCCATTCTAGAACTCTTGCGACTCTCTCCTTAGCATGAAAACTTCCTTGTTCCATCATATTCACTGTCTGTACCACACCCCCTCACACTCACATCCTGCACTCCCATCCATAGCATTGACAAGGAAGGCAAGGAAATGGATGTGGATGTGGAGCTTGTTAGAGAGAAGTGGTTGGCAGACCAATTGAGAGGTGGCAGATGTGTCCGTGTTGTCTTCCATGTGCGAAATTTTGAGTCAAAATGAACCCAAAAAGACTCCAAACATTAACCAAGATGCTGATAGGAGAGGGGAAGCAGTGATGTGGAGTAGAACAATGGGTACAGTGCTATCAAGGCAGGGCAGGTGGTCTGCCCACTGCAAGTTTCCCAAAAGGGAATATGACATCATAATTACGAACATGTCTGCCTGGCGGATGCGGGCCTTAAAGGGGGGTTATTGTACTACAAAATAACCCCCTTAATGGCCCTTTACATAATTTTGGTGGTGTACACTGAGGTGCTCAGCTTCTTGTCACAATGGCTCGCTGTCTTGGCATTCAGCGGTTACTGGGCCGACAAAAGGAGGTGAATGATATGTATTTGCATTCAACTTGAAGGTACATCAGCCACAATGAATATCTCTCTTCCTCGGGTTCAAATCACTGATTTAAACAAATTACAGAATCAGGGTTGAATGACATTTGTTCGTCTATAGACGAGTGGAGATCGGCTGTACAGTGATCCACTGGTCAATGATACACCACTAGTCAATGATACACCCAGTTTCTCTTCTTCCTCTTGTCGTGCATAGCACCAACATAGTTCATGCTGAAGTAATACATATAAAAAACACTATTTCTAAAGTTTACAGTGCATAGCTGCCTTGGGGAAAGGGAAGTAGAGTGAGAACAATTCCCTATTTGGTAGAGAAACTGATCCACCGGTCAATGATACAGTCAATATTGGTTGTTATGCAGCCAATGCTTGCTCAGTTGTTTTGAAAATATGGGACAGCTTATATACATCCTACAAAACATATTTAGCTAACTCAGAATTGTAAAAGACACCTTTGCTTTGTAGAGATCATCATCATAATTTTAGTGTATCATAGACCGGTGGATCACTGTAGTTGAATACACTCTAAAGCCTGTGCGATGGCCTGTGAGCATATGGCCAGCTGGGGTGTCGATGGGAAGGGTATCTCAGTGATTGGCATCGTTGCATGGAGGTGTTGCGCAACCCCTCTGGATATTTCTGGGTTTGAGGGATGTATTTTGTGACGGGGAAGTATACTAATGGAACACGACGAGCGTACTTGCATATATAATGGACTTATACATATAATCGTAGTACTATTACGTACGCATCATTAACGTAATAGATCATCTTTTACTTGCTTTACACTACGATGTGCGAAGACTGAAGGACCCACCAGGGACCTCCCCCACAGCCGCCCTGCCTGCCTGAGCATGCGTATAACTGCTCCAGGACACCGGTGCTGCAGGAGGTCCCAGGTGTGGGTCACACACCCCCTAGTCAATGGGTTACAACGGTGGCGGGCGCCTGAGTCGGCGGCCCCCAGCCTCAAACCTCGCGAGCACTGCGTCTACGGACTGCGCGCTCGCAAGTCCCTCTTCAGCAACCTGAAGCCTGCGAGACCCGCATCACAATGGAGCCCACCGCGAGGGCTTCACACAGCTGAAGAGGGTATTCGCAATGATCCGAGCGCTCCTCCTCAAGGAGCTGCTGGAGCTTCGAATACGCCTCCCCCCTACGTCGAGACGACCCCGCAACGACATTCATTCTGCGGCGGCACCAAGGTCGCGACGTCGACCTCGACAGCGGGCGGGAGAAGACCCCAAAGTCAGAGTGCTTGTGCATCAAAACACAGCAGCTACCGACGACGGGGGCTAGCTCTCCCCCCTCCCCTACCCACACAGCAGCTACTGTAAAGTGGCGCTCGTGCGAGGAGAGGAGAGCAAGACGAAGCAGCCTGCTCCGACTCGCAAGCTGCTAAGTCCCTCCGATCACGCCGGTGTGATCGGAATCACGTGATAGCTGGACTCTTACGAATCTTTCTTAAGTCCACCCACCTTAGTGTGGGCGGTGTCTCTCCCCGAAGCCGCCTGGGCTGCACGCCATGCTAGCATGGAAGCGCCCGGCTGGAGGACTACGGGGACGGGAGACAGCGTGGGAATGAGACGAAGTAGCCGACGAGATGGCCCTAGCGACTCCACACGACCCGTCTTGGGCTGCACGCCATGTTAGTGGAAGCGCCCGGGTTCGGGTATACGGGGATGAGCAGCCGCACAAAGGTATCCAGGGCTGCTTAGCCGAAGATCACAAAGGCATCCTCCGCGCTCTTACTCGGCAGAGATCTCTTGTTTCACTACCATGTCCCAGGCCAACGCCAACTCGAGACGAACCAGCCAGATGACAAGAGAAACGGTCGACAAGACCAACCCCAACCCCATCATCAACAGAGCAGCTTCCACTCGGGGAAGTTCGAAAAGCGCGCCAACCTCAGCGCCATCCGAATCGGCAATGGCAACGGGGTCAGTCGCGGGCAAGAAGACCGCCACCCCTAAGAAGCCCAGTTCTACACACCCGCCTGGATCTACGAAGGCAAAGGCGTCGTCGGGGGCGCAGCGCGCGGGTCCATCAACGCCTACGGCGGCTTCGGCCGCCAGAAGCGTGAATGCGACATCTGCGCCGCTAGCTCCCTTCGGTACGACCACGCCCCGGCTGCCCTCGCATATGACGGGCCATGGACGTCGGGGTCCTCAGCCCGTCGCAGCCGCTGCTCTCCCCATTCCGACCTCTCTCCCAGCTCCCCGAGTTTCACCACCGACTCTCTCCGTCCCGACCTCACCTCCAGCTCCTCCTCGGACTCCACCAGTATCTCGGACCCTCTTCCTTCCCGAAGATTACCACGGTGCATACTTCCCGACGGCGTCCGTGAGCGACAGAGCCTCGCAGGCCTCACCAGGGAGTGTCCCTCTTCCCATGTCGGATACTCCTACTGAAGTCTCGGATCTGGAGCCGAGCTCAGGGGAAGGGAGACGCGAGGAGGAGGAAAGCATTTCCGCGGGCTTGGCGCGCCGCAGGGGAGTACCTCCCGTAGCAGTGCCGCCTCGCCTATTCCAGCATGGAGGAAAATCGATCGACTTGTTCCAAGAGGAACTAGCGGAATCCATGATGCGCCATTGCATCCCTTACAACCCGTCGTCCAACTCTCAGGAAGACCCGTTGCTGGAGTACGGGGCGATTGGAGGCGAGCTACCAGGGTTTGACCCCATGGCATCTATAGTTCTGCGAGATGCATTACTCTGCTACGATAGCCCGCATCGCAACCTCGACTTCGAGCACTTAGGAGCTCTAGTCGAGGAAGTTTTGCCGTACGATGCAGCAGCAGCGGGCTTGGTGCCTTCGGCGGACCCAGAGACACAGAAGCGCTTCTACTGCCTCAATCTTCGAATGCTGTCGCGGATTGCACATGCCGTAGTCGCCCTGCAGCAGATTATGGACGCTCAAGCCCAATTCCTGGACTCTAGCACTCGCAACAGTCGGTTCGTGCTGGATCCAGGGTACGGCTTCCTGTATTTGCTGGAGCGCAGCGAATCGGCCACCGACCTACGCTTCGCCTTCACCTGCCTCCAGAAACGTGTGGAAAATGGAAATCGACACGTATTGACCTACTTTCGCTCCATGCGACAGACTCTTACCAGCAAGGACGGGAGCGACCGCTTGAGCTCCGCGGATTCAACAATCTCAGAAGTTCACAAGGAATTTGGCTCACAGCATCCATTGAAAGAAGTCTACCGCCTCCTCCTCCGAAGCGACTATGCCCTTCGCGCTGCTCTAATAGACGATGATGTGCACTTTGAGGCCGTCCGAAGGCTCGGGGAAGAACCTCGACCTCGCTACTACCGCTCTCGTAGTACGGTTCCCACATTGCGCGATGGGGAGTCTGCGCCCGCGGTCTCGCCGCTGTCGGCTGCGGCTCCCCCACCCCCGACGAATAACCCGAGCGTCCGGTTTGCGGTACAGTCGCCCCCTCGCCTTTCTACTGTCCATGCGCTACCGGGGTCAGGACGGATCCCGGATACTCTTAGTGCCGTCGCGCCTATTATTGGGGGGCCATCGGTGATGAGGGTCCCAGGGCGCCCAGCGTCACAAGCATTCGTGCCTCTGGACTCTTCTCAAGCGCCCTCTAGCATCCAATCCCGGACTACCTACCGATTCCAAGGTCCGGCTGCCGAGGGCGCCCTCTTCGAATAATGGTAAAGGTGTTCCAATACCGGAACCTAGTTTCGAGGGCGCGACTCCTCCTGCCTGGATGGGTAAACTTCCCGGAGCAGGAGGTGGGGGCGGAGGTGGTGATGATGTTGGCGGGAGTGGTGGAGGAAACGGTGGAGGTGGAGGTGCGGGAGGCGGCGGAGGCGGCGGATCAGGAGGAGGGGGTTCAGGTCCTCCAGCGGGAGCGGGCTCTACGGCGGACGTTCCGGATGCTTCGTCGCAATGGCAACTCAATCCTAAACTCAATGTTTCCATCGTCCCAGTCTGGGATGGTAAAGATGAGACGATAATCGACTATGTCATCAATATGGCCTCCCTGGCTCTCCTCAGCCCGTTGATGTTCGTCCACATCGCACAGATGGCGCCGACTGAAGTTTACGGGGCACGCTCGAAGCTGGTGGACCTTGCTTCCTCCAAACTCCAGAGTCTTGTACTCTCGAGACTGGAGCCACCTGCTAGATGCGCTGCGCCGGCACTTCCTCACGGCGAAATGGCTTGTGGATAGGTTACAGGAGTTCGAGGAGATGCGATTCCGGCAGAAGGGCCGCTCCGACGAGGAGCCGGAGGACTTCTTCCAGAGGAGGATACAGTACCATTCCTTCATCTTCTCAGATGTGGAGGACGGGCCACAGGCCGTCAGCCGTATCCTCCGCACGCAACCCGTGGCCTGGTATCGCGAAGTGTCTGAGCGTACCTGCCCTTCTATCGAGGCGTTGATGACCTACGCCAAGCATAACTGCGCCAGCCTTCTTGCCTCCTATCTCATGGAGAATAAAGTGAACGTGCTTCTAGGCAGCGCGCCCTCCGAGGGCGCTGCGCCGCGAAGACGTTTTGTTCCTAGATCGGCGAAGGCAGCGGAACGCGATCTTGGAGCACGTCGACAACGGGTCCGAAAACGAGGAGAGTGAACGGGAAGAGGAGCGGACAGCCTTAGCGGCAGATTGACGCAGGGAAGGTCGGGGTCGTAACGCCAATGCCACCGCTGGGCCCTCTAAGCCACGTCCTGACTGGCCAGGAGGGAAGACGATCAACGGATACGAGTTCCGCCGCGATGACTCACGTGTCAGCGCGCGCCCTCCTAACGGAGAGTGCTACATCTGCACGAGCCCCAAACACGTCGCTCGAGACTGTTCACACTACAGTACTTGGTCTCATCTGAGACAAGCGATGCTTATCCACGTTGACCTGGATCCGGAGGAGGAAGAAAAGGAACGCCTGGAGTATATAGCTATGATTGTCGAATCCAGAATCGAATCGTCTCGCGCTTGCCCGAGTGAAGATCTTAAGAAGCCCGAGGAAGTCCTGGAAGCGCCTGGGCGAGAGCTTGTGGCTGCTGAAGGACTCCCTACACCCAGAAATCGTAAACCGTGAGTGACGATCGAAGAGGAGGTAGAAGACTTGAGCTCAGAACCTACGCTCGACGGTAGCCTGTATCGGGAAGCACTACTGGTAGAAACCTCCGTAGTCGAAGCCTCCTCCGTCGACCAGGCTGCCGTAGTCGAAGCCTCCACCATCGATAAGGCCGCCGTAGTCGAAGCCTCCACCGTTGATAAGGCTGCCTTCCTGCCGCACTACGGATTGAACCGCAACCGACGCCGCTACGAAGCCTTTGCGAAGCCGCTCAAGGAGCAGGACAAGGGGAAAGCAGTGAAAAGCGATGACCCCCCAGTTCTACCCCGGAGAGTGCGTTGCAAGGCCGTCTACGTAGCAGAGTTGGACTCCTCCAGTAGCGGACAACGGGACCCCTATCTACAAGGCGCGGAAAGTGAGACAACTTCCGGACGGATTAGGCTCCCTTGGTGCCCGAGTGCTTCACATCAAAGTCAAAGTGGGATCGCTAGAGCACAGGGTTATAAGAGCTCGTCTGGATTCTGGCGCCAACATTACGCTCATGTCTGAAGAGTTCTGGAGGTCCATCCCAGGACTCGGCAAACCGAAGCAGGGTATACGGATGAAGCTGTACCATCTCACCGGACAAGCCAAGGTCCTGGGTTATGTCAAATGTTCATTGTACGTGGAATCCAAAGAAGGCGAGGTCATCTGCTTCGAACTGGAGGCCTACGTCGTCCGTAACATGAAAGTGGATTTGCTTCTGGGAGAGGATTTCCAGTCCTCCTACGAATTGGGGGTCCAGAGATGGGCGACTGGCGACAGCGAAGTGCAGGTGGGCCATTCTCGGCACATTCTCCCCGCTTCTTCTGCGCACTCAGTCGACCTTGGCTTCGAAATCCGTCAAGCTAGCATGGCACGCACCATGAAGAGGCTGCTGCCTATGCAATGGCGGAAGACGTACCAACGCTCGCGTCGACGAATCTGCAGGGAAGGGAAGATGCAGGCCCCGCCAGGTGTTGGCAGCTCACGACGTACTCATCGGCACGGGTACCGTGCATAACGTGAAAGTTACGGGTGCCTTCGAAGGAAAGGACGAGTGGTTAGTCGAGAAGGTGGTTATTAGTTCGGAGGACGCGGACGTTATGGCCGCGCCCACTACCTTGATTCGTTCCGACGTGCCGTATCTGCCCATAGCCAATCTCAGTACAAGGCCTTGGTACATCTGAGCGGGGGATATCATGGGGAAGCTACACGATCCCTCCTCTTATGCCGATACTCCGAGGAACAAGGAGGAGTATGACAAGTTCGCTGCCTCCGCTGAAGCGTTGGCGCGCGTCATACAAGAAACCCAGCGAGCTCAGGACCCGGAGTACAAACCCATTCCACCAGAAGCTGAAGCGGATGAGGAGGAGGAATTGTGGGGCCCGAAGACGTCTGCGGGAACGCAGAATCTGGGAGCGGAACATGAGTCGGAGGACGTGGCTAAACTCGTGAACTTGGGACCGGACATTCCCGAGGCCTGTGCGTCCCAAACTAGACGAAGTCCTGCGCCGTAATGCAGCTGCGTTCGGAGTCGGAGGACGCTTGGGGCACGTAAAGGAGAAGGCGCCGATTCCCGTTAAGGAGGGGACTCAACCGGTATCTATGCCCATGTACTCGGCATCGCCAGCCAAGAGGGAGGTCATCGACAAGCAGATGGATCTATGGTTTGAGAGGGATGTCATTGAACCCTCCACCAGCCCTTGGGGAGCGCCATGTGTGGTTGTATTCCGGAATGGAAAACCACGTCTGGCAGTGGACTACCGGAAGCTAAACACCCAGACTATCGTGGATGAGTTCCCTATCCCGCGACAATCGGATATCATTCAAGCGTTGTCGGGTTCCCAAGTACTGTCATCGTTCGACGCGCTGGCGGGATTCAATCAAGTGGAGATGGACGACGAAGCAAGAGAGAAAACAGTGTTTCGCTCACACCGAGGATTGTGGCAGTTCAAAAGAATGCCATTTGGCTTGCATAACGGCCCTTCCATATTCCAAAGAATTATGCAAAGAGTCCTCGCGCCCTACCTCTGGTTCACGTTGGTCTACATCGATGACATCGTGGTATTTTCGAAGTCGTGGGACGAGCACGTCGTCCATCTTGATAGAGTACTCAGCGCTATAGCAGCCGCCGGCCTCACCCTCGAGCCGAAAAAATGCTTCGTGGGATACTCCTCTATCCTTCTTCTGGGACAGAAGGTTTCGCGTTTGGGTCTATCCACGCACAGGGAGAAGGTTGCTGCGATACAGGAGCTCGCACGGCCACAGTTGGTACTCAATCTCCAAAAATTCCTGGGCATGGTCAATTACTTCGCCTCATACATTCCGTACTACGCCTTCATAGCGAAACCGCTACACTCTTTGTTGGCGAAAGGCTCGAAGTGGGAGTGGCGTGCTGAGCACGAAATTGCGTTCTTGCAAGCCAAGGATGCGCTATCGGCGGCGCCGATACTGGGGCACCCGATTCAAGGGTCACCCTACCGGCTGTACACGGATGCTTCAGACTACGCTCTGGGCTCCAGCCTGCAACAGGTACAGCCGATGGTTGTAGCCGACTTGAAGGGGACAGTGGCGTACGACAAACTCCAAGCAGCATGGGACGCAGGGGAACCGGTGCCCAAGCTGTTCACGACTTTAGACAAGGACGTGAAGGAGATGGAGACGGAGGACGTGTGGGGGGCGACGCTTGACGAGACGACGGTGCATGTCGAGCATGTGATCGCGTACTGGAGTTGCAGCTTGAAATCCGCCGAGTGGAATTATAGCGCGACCGAACGCGAGGCCCTGGGGGCGAAGGAAGCGCTGGTGCGCTTTCAGCCGTTCATTGAGGGGGAGCAGGTCATCCTCGTGACGGACCACACCGCTCTACAATGGGCGCGGGTCTATGAGAACGCGAACCGGCGCCTAGCGGCGTGGGGGGCAGTGTTTGCAGCTTATCCCGGTCTCAAGATTGTACACAGAGCCGGGAGGGTCCATTCGAATGTGGACCCGTTATCTAGGTTGCCGCGCACGCCGCCGCATGAGTCGCCGGTCCTCGAGGATATGAACACCATAGTGCAGGACGCTGAGAGGAGGAAGGAAGCACAGAGGCTGGAAGACAAAGGGGAGTTCGCGCTGGCCAAGAAGGCTGTGTTCGCTATCTGGTGGTGGGAGGATGCAATAGATAAATACGCACTCCCCGTAGCCACCAGACAGCAGAAAGCGAAGGAGAGGGAATTGGAGCAGGGTTCGGCGGAACAGACGAAGGAGGAGGAGATGATCAGGGCTCGAATGGAGGTCCAAGAGCGCGACAGCGTCATAGATGGCGCCGCTGCTGCCGCGGACCTTCCCTTCGAACACGAGGACCACTGGACCTATCCAGCAGGTGTTCGTCCCGAACGGGATGAGGAGGATTGGAACAAGAGGTCGCACTTACTTATATCGGCGTCGCCAGAGGTAGTTGAAAGCTTCCACACAGCATATGAAGAGGACCCGTATTTCAGGGACCGCTACGTGGAGGAAGTCCCCAACCCAGACAAGGTGCTTACTCCATCCCGCTTCCAGAAGGGTCACGACGGGCTGCTGTATTTCGTGGACGCTGACTGGAAGACGAGGCTGTGCATGCCGCGCACTAAAGTGAAATGGGTGATGTGATGGATACACGAGTCCCCGCACGAGAGTGCGCACGCTGGACCTTTCAAGTTCGTATCAAGGCTGAGGGAGCTGTTCTTCTGGACATCTTTGACGAAGGACGCGGAGGAATTCACGACCACGTGTGACGTCTGCCAGAAGATTAAGGCGGACCATAGGAAGAAGATGGGGGGCTTGCGCCCCGCTCATATTCCCCCAAGCCCATTCGCCACCGTATCTCTGGATCTAATCACGGGCCTGCCTCCATCAGGCGAAGAGAAGTTCACTGCCATTCTGGTTATCGTCGACAAACTTTCTCGTTTCGCTGTCATTATTCCTACCCACAATAACCTGTCCCAGGAGGGATTTGCCAAGTTCTTCATGGATCGCGTTGTGAACATCTTCGGAATGCCGGAACACATTATCTCGGATCGCGATAAATGCTGGTCGACCGCCTTCTGGCACTCGGTCGTAGTGAACTACGGCAGCGTCCTAGCATTGTCCTCGGCGCATCACCCGCAGACTGATGGGCAGACTGAGATTCTTAACGCTACGATTGAACAGATGTTGCGTGCTTATGTCGCTGCAGATCGCTCATCGTGGACGTCCTGGCTGAGCCAAATATCCTTCGCCTACAACTCCAATGTGCACTCCTCGACGGGGTACTCCCCCAACTTCTTACTATTCGGATACAGTCCTAGAGGGGCGGCCGGACTAATGATACCATCTGGAGATCCAGTGGCCCGCCCTTTCCTGCCCAGTCAGAAGGGCGAAGATTTTATTGAGGCGCTGGAGTCTCACTGCCAAGCAGCGCAAGACGCTGTCGTACTAGCGCAGGAAAGACAGGCTCGGGCCTATAACAAGGGCAGGCACCCTGTGGAGAGCATCGAGGAAGGAGACTACGTCCTGGTCAACCCCCACTTGTTAGAGCTGGTGGACGTGAAGGGTACAGGGCGCAAACTAATTCAGCGGACGATCGGACCCTTCGAGGTTCTCGAAAAGATCAACCCTGTCGTGTACCGCTTGCGCCTGCCAGACACCTACTCCATGCATCCCGTCTTTAACCTGGATCACTTGCGCAAGTACCATATCTCTAAGGAGGAACTAGGCGAGAGGACGGTTCTCCCGGAGACGCGCGACTACCTGGCGGCCTCTGAGGAATATGTCGTGGAAGCCATCATAGGCCACGCGATTAGACCTCGGAAAAATGGTAACCAGCGTATGTTCCGAGTGCGTTGGGAAGGGTATGGCCCAGCCGACGACACTTGGGTTTCGGAGCGAGATCTCCGTAACGTGCCAGCCATCAAGCAGGAATACTTGAGGCTGCACAAGCTAGCTTAGGAGGAGAGATCACTCGCCTCCTGCCTCTGAGCGCGCTCTTTCTATGATTCAATGTCGCTGCTCGAGAAGCTGGCCGGTAGACGCTGACTGGGGGCCTACACCCGGGAAGAAACGCTGCCTATAGAGAAGTAGTGGACGGGAGTTTCAGCTCCTGGAAGAAGCACTTCTGGGGGGCTCGTAAGCTGACTAGCTGATAGCTGGGAAGAAGCGCGAGCGAAGGGCGGCAAGGACGCGGACAGGCAGGGGCGAACCCGGAAGACGCGCCTTGTCGTGGCAAGTTAGACGCTGACTGGTCCAGAGGGCCGGGAAGACGCGCTATCTAAGCGTAGAGTACTAATTCGTCGGAATCAAGACTCTGCGAGTCTTGGTGCGCCGGCCGATGGGCCTGACTAGCCGCCATCAGTGGCGGAGCCTGGGAACATCACCCGCTTAGTCAGGTCATTTTGACATTCTATTTCATTCTCTTTAAGTCCACGTCACCATTTGCCACTGACACTCTATGTCGCAGCTCAGCAACAACTCCCGTCGGGGTAGCCAAGCGTGCCACGGAACCGCAAGGCTCCCGAGTGCTGCTGGCTACAATGATGAGCCGCAACTATACAGTGCGCTATCCTTCGAGCTGTGGGCGCTGCCCTCATTATCCGGGCGTTATGTGTGGAGGGGAGATAGACTCTTCGAACTCTGGTCGCTGAACTCGAAGCAGCTGCCATTTCTGCCAGGCGAGCGCTTCGAGGACGGGACTCCAAGCATCCACCTGGACCCCTCGCAGAGACGCTTCAATGGGCATGCAGGGAAATTCGACTGCCTGTACGCTCCGCAGTATTTCTACCCGGATCGTGCGCACTGGGCTTTCATGAGAAGACCTCACCTCGTCACCAGTGCGGACGCTGAGTACGACGCCTATCGCCCTTTAGTGGAAGTCTGGATCTGTAGTTCCAACAGCTCAACTCGCGGTCGGCTGCCGTCCTCCTTCTTGGATGGGTTGGGAACCGTGCTGCGCCGCTTCAATCGAGAAATGGAGCGGCTGCGCGCGGTCCACGAACAGCAACTCTGGGCCAATAGACCGGACTACGCTACCGAGGCTCAACTCCTGGCCTTGGCACGAATGGATGTTTGGAGCGAGGTGGTGGACTACGGAGTGGCGTTCCAAAGAGGACTCAGGGAGAAAGAAGCGTGGATCGCCCTAGCGAAGGAGAGGAAGTCCAAACAGAACTGGGGATTGCCTGCGCTGAAAGATAGCGCCCTAACCGCGACTGCTGCAGACGACCAATTCATAGGACTGTGGATTAACAGAGCCTCGGAGGACGTCTACCTCTCCTATCTGCTGGCGTGGGTGCCCTGCTTCGTGGTGCACGAATTTCCCATGGCTAACTATACGGCGTCCGCTGTCCAACCTCGCCCACCCACCTACTCCAATTTCGTTGATGGTACAGACATTGGAGACCTCATCCACCGCAACGCATACGACATAGCTGTTCAAACGGAACCCCGAGCTCTCGAAGCTATGTTTATGCGGACGGACGGCCGTGCCGCGGGTGTCCGCGCATCTCGACGAACGAATATTCCACGATCGTCCTCTATGTACTGCTCGATGCTCGAGGCTCCGGCACCCCTACCTCGCATCGTGCTGGACCGCCCAATTCCTCAGCCTGCGGGCAGCACAGAGACCGCCGCTTCTCCACGACCTCAGCCGGCGCAGGCGGGGCCCTCGCGACTCCCAGCTGCTCGAACAGTAGCCTTGGGAACGGCCACGCCCGCAGAAGCACACCCAGAACCACCCCCTGTACCTGCGTCAAAGAGCAACAAGTACCTGGCCGCGGAGATCCAGCGGAAGCGCGTAGACAGCGCACGAGTGGAATGGGTCATCCCTCCATTAGTCGCCCGCGCCTGCAAAAGGTCAAACGGACGTTTCGAGTTGGCAGAGTACAACGACGAGACAGCCTGGATATACCGCGGTGCGAATGCAAAGGTGAACGGACGGCGCCTACATTTCGGCCGCTATACGGCGGATAAAGGGGTTCTAGATAACGACGTCTTCGGCGCACCAGTCCCTCGATTTCCTTTCTTCACCATGGATGGGCAGACGGCCAGGCCGCAGCAAGCGTCAAATTGGATGTACCGCTCTAGGAGTCCAAAACGGGGTGAGGAAGGCAGAAGGGCGCAGACTCCCCCACCCATGAGGCTGCCTTGGGCGCCCGGGTGCGGTCCTTCTGAAGAAGAAGGTGGTGGCCAGGGCGGCAAAGGGAAAGGGAAAAACGTGGAGCTCGATGACTCCGACGACTCAGACGAGGGCATGGACCTGGCCGACGTTGTCACGGGCCCCGCCGCTACTAATGTCGTCGTGGTGGAGGGCTTGGACGATGCGCTCAGCGCCGTAGCCTTCGAGGCCATCGCGCGGGACGCGCTGTACAGAAGTGGGGCGAGACCGCTCACCATCGTCCACGCCAGAGGACAGATGTGGGTAAGGATGGAGGACGCTGCCGGGGGGCAACGCGCGCTCGGGGGATTAGGATCTCTATGGCCTGAGCTGCGCCTGGGATACTGAGCGGACGAGGACTTCGAGGAGACAGCGTTCACTACTGATCAGTGGTTACGTCCAGACGAGATGGAAGGGGTCGAGGAGAGCACTCCTCCCCTTGAAACGACAAGCCCCTCTGGTGCAGCGCGCTTGACAGTGCTGCTGCCCAGGGAAGCAAGGGTTCCTCCTCTCGCCTATCTTCCTTGAACGAGGACTTACTCATGCATTCGACGGTAGCCCTTTCCACGGAGCTAGCGAACTTGTCCGTGGACCCCGAAGTGTTGGGGACCTTCTTAGCTACCGTAGGGGTCCCAAGACATCTGCTCATACCATGCTCGCCATCCCCGTCGTCGCCACCACCCGAAGTCCGAGTACCAGTCCCGGGAGTCTCGCACTTGACCGCTGCGCCAACCTCGCCTTCGCCACCCCCTCCACCAAAGGAACTCGCTACGCCGGAGGACTCTCGGCCTCTGCCCACTGCGCCCCGCGCCATGATGCTGCCACTGTCAGCTCGTCTTACGGATCCGCCGGGCCCACGATCGCTCCATCACCTCCCGCTGCTGGACCGTCTCAGGGAACCCACTGTGCCCCTCGAGCAGCGTCTGACGAACCCACCGTTGGCCTCCTGCATAGGGAATCTGCCGCTGCGCGATCGAGTGGATCCCGCGCCATCCAGCAATGTAAATCGCAAGCGATATCACGACGAGCTGGACGGCACTCCCTCACCCCCGAACAAGCCAGAACCCAAGAAGAAAAAGAAAAGGAGAGGCTTGCGTTCGGGGAAGGATCAGCAGAAGAGAAGGAAGTCGAAAGCGGTGCACAAAGAAAGGACGGCGGGGCAAGAAGAGGGGAACTAGGAGGACGTAAACGCGGCCAGCTCGAGTAGCTCACAACCGTTGGCGAGCAGCTCGAGGGTGCAACTCGAGGACTTGGAGGACGGCGAGATCTCTGACTCCGCGTTTTGGGAGGATGAATACGAGCAGGACGGCGCGTGACCTCCGCGCTGCCCTTAGACGCTTGTGTACGCTGTCGCGTGGGGGGCTCTGTGATGGGGAAGTATACTAATGGAACACAACGAGCGTACTTGCGTATATAATGGACTTATACATATAATCGTAGTACTATTACATACGCATCATTAACGTAATAGATCATCTTTTACTTGCTTTACACTACAATGTGCGAAGACTGAAGGACCCACCGGGGACCTCCCCCACAGCCGCCCTGCCTGCCTGAGCATGCGTATAACTGCTCCAGGACACCGGTGCTGCAGGAGGTCCCAGGTGTGGGTCACACACCCCCTAGTCGATGGGTTACAACGGTGGCGGGCACCTGAGTCGGCGGCCCCCAGCCTCAAACCTCGCGAGCGCTGCGTCTACGGACTGCACGCTCGCGAGTCCCTCTTCAGCAACCTGAAGCCTGCGAGACCCGCATCACATATTTGGTGAGAGGGGTGATCACAGCTTCAGGTTCTCATCTTCTATCCTCATTTTTTTTTTTCCTTTTTCTCTTATTGCTCATGTTCTCTGCTCTGTCCTATGGCTCGTTTCTCCCCACCCCCACTGCCCTCCGTGTTTCTTTTCTCTTGTTCTTTTCTTTCACTGCTTGCACACATTGCATATTATTCACCCTTCTTTTGACAGAGAATACTTCAATAACACATTACCAGTGGCAGCGCCCGGCCCATGTACTCCAGCAGGGGCACGTGCCCTGCCCCGCACCTGGGCATGGACTGCCACAGCAAATGTGGTCTTCAGCTGTGCATGACAGTGATGCTCGGGCACACATGGCAGGCTCACTGTGGTGTTGTTTTTGCAGCGTCTTTGTCTTTGTCAAGTGGGTGGGATGGGGTGTGCCGTTTTTTGCAGGTACGAACACGATGCATTGTCCTGGAGTGGCAGGTACATTTATGTATTCGAGTACACATGTGGCAGCAGCAATCCACCCGCGGGAGCTCTGAAAGCGGCACCAGGTGATGGGCACTACAACAAGCGAGGTTAGTGATGTTCTTGGTTTGGTTTGAAACCAAGAAACCAGCAAACCAAAACCATGATTTGTTGAAACCAAACCAAACCAAGGTCATGGGCCGATGCTGGGCCAAGTGAAAGTGCCGCCCCTTGCCGCCCTTTGTGCCGCCGGGCGGCAGTGGCTGTGCCAAGGGGCGGCACTTGAATGTTGAACTTCGGAAATGGGGAGGTACCTGGCTCATACTTTAAAACACTACTTAGTTAGTAGTGTACTGTATGTCAATATTAAACTGTGTTTGAGCTCATTGGTGCCCCACAAAAGACGAAAAATACATCAAATTTATGCTTTTAGGGTGGCCAAGGGGCGGCAAAGGGCGGCACTTCAGTAGTTCAGGGGCGGTACTGGGGCAGCAGTCTACCTGTGAGGGGCGGCAAGGGGGCGGCACAGGGGTGGCAGGGGGGCGGCAGTGGGGGCAGCACTTTTTTTAAGGGGGCGGCACTTTTATTTTGAGGGGGCGGCAGTTTACCACGTGACAGGGGCGGCAGTGTGACCATTCATGTGACACATGGCGGCAAAGAAGAGAAGGGTGGCACAATGTGCAAATTATGCGACATGTTTTTAGTGTCTTATTGCAAGCATACCGCTTCAAAACAATGTTGGAAGTGGTTGAAATTCGAATTTGAATCTCTGAAACTGAATCAAGTCAAGATTACTGTAAGTCAAGCATTGCATAAAACAACAGCCTGTGCATCCAATCACAATTTGTTCATCCTTGAGAGTTTAAATGGAATGGTTACGAGTTTCAAGCACTTTTTTGTGGCCTCAGTGCACCTCTGAAGGGGCGCAATGCTCGCACTAGCAATACCAACCTCACAATCATGATTACTGGGTATAATCATGGGAATTTTATTGTTGAAATTATGGAACCTGGAGTACCCAAAGGCTATCAGTGATTCCATTGGAGGTTAATTGGGGTGAGTCAGTTGTCCGATGCTTGCTTTCGGGTTTACATCTTCAATCAATATTCAACCTGAACTTTGATCCACTGATCGGGAACTCACTTGCGGCGGCTCGTTTCTCTACTTTACTATCTGTCTTCTTTCTACCAGCAACCAGTTTGAACATACCTCTCACAGGGTACAAGATCAAGGAATATTTGGTATCAGAACATTTAACCAATGATTGATGTGGAAGTTTGGTTCAAGTTGGGAACTGGGTCACCGACTCACCGTGGGGTGGTTCAACATACACATAACACAGTAGGTAGAAGTGAATATTGACTCAATGGCTGACCTTAGCTTTGTCTAAGACTTAAAAAATACAACAGCGGCAGAAGGCGGTAGCGTGACAAAAGTGCCGCCCCCAAGTGGCGGTACTTTTCCCATTAAGGGCGGCACATGACTGCCGCCCCTTGGCGGCAAAAGGCGGCACTGGCGGCAATGGCGGCACTTTCACCGTGCCCGCAGATGCTGGTTTTGGTTTTGGTTTGGGGCCTGTGATATAGTTCCCAGTAGTATTTGGATCAAACCAGGTATTTAGTTCATTCTTCTCCCACAGATACATTTACCTGCTCAACTTTCACATGCTGAAGCACTATGATAGTTTGCATGACTTAAGCCGTAGAATTAATTGATTCAGCTGAAGTTGGCTGATTGGCTTGCTGCTCCAAACCTCGGCCAACCACAAACATAACCTGCAAATGGGAAGTGACCAGGCTGCAGAGTTGCGAGATGAAGATTTTAGCCTCATCCGGTCAAAAATCCTTTATAATATGGACCTGGATCTCTTGATGGTAGAAAGGTAGGCAAACCATGGTTTAGACCAAAACCAAACCAAACCAAACAGTGCTCCATGGGTTGAAAACCAAACCAGAACATCACTCACTGTGTTCCGCCCCCTGGTAGACAACACCATTTAAAGAAGCCTAGCCAGCACTTAGCTGTAGGCGGTGTCTAGCCGCAGCTAGCCAGCTAGTCACATCAATGACGAGGTGTGATGAGGCGCCTAGATGCACCTCCGCAACAAAGACGTAAGCTAGCTAGGGTACATGGAGAACGTGCCGAGGTATGCGCAGCTGCCTAGACAACTGACATCTATGAAGCTGTTGCAGCCATTGATGGGCCTCGCCAAGGCTGTGTGTAGCTAAGCAAGAAAGCAATGTTCTAGATCTTTGATGCCGGCTACACAGAACTCACAGCACTTCGGCAACGGTTCTGTGGGCCTCAATATCTCATGCTCTAGTGAAGTGCGGATAAGGCTCCAATCATTTAGTTTTCGTGTAGCCATCCGGGTAAATTAAACAGAAACGGTTTCTAAACTGTTTATACGCAGTATCCCTGGGACAGCTGTCCTCAAAGCCGCTGCATCAATTATATTGTCTCTAGATCGCTTCCATCCTTCCAGGATGGCTCACGGTAACTCGTAGGTATGACAATATCACCTACCTGCAACCTGTGGACAACACGCATCACAATAATTGCAAATTTCGCCTCAAACTCCGGTGTACAGTACTCAAGCACCTACAATTCCGCCCTCTCCGGTGTCGGAACGCCCGCCCCCGTACGCGTCGAATCATCCACCCCGAATCTCAACACCCGGAATACGTCCCCAACGCGATTACTAGGCCATACACCACGCTCAAAGGTGTCTTCCCATTCCCCCAATATCAGCTCCACGACCTTCACTCCGGCGACATACAAGTTACTCAGTGCCGGTGCAAACCCTGGAGACAGTCCTCGCAGGCTCTCCAGGACAGATCTTCCGTCTGGTGGGCGGTCGAAGTTGGATGCGGAGCGCATGATGACGATGCGGGCAAAGTCGGCACGTTGGACGAGGGAGGCGCGGTGCAAGGCTGCGAGGATGGCGTTGTCTTCTTGCTGCGCGGTGCAGTAGACGCCCGAACCGTTCGTGTACGTCTTCATGGTGTTCTCGAAGGCCGTCCCGAGAAGCGAGCCGCCCCAGAATGTGTCGGAAGTCAGAGTATCGCAAAGGACGATGGAAGGCGGAGAGTTTGCAGCCGCTAGAGCAGTAGACACTCTGTATCCGATGCGTAGCTCTTCGCACTCGTACGTGTCCTTTAGCTGAGCATTTTTCGCAGCAGCAGACGCCAGTCTCCGGAGCGCATCGTTCACCTCAAACACCTCGGTGCCATACAAAATCTCCGGAAACTGGCCAGGCTCCTTCGTCCCTTGTGCAAAGTAGCCTGTCTCCCACCCCGGCGGGAGCTCTCGCGCGTCTATCTCATACTGCAGCCCAACTTGGACAGAGTACCGCGCAAATGTCACCGAGCCAATTGTTGCCAGCTTGGGATTCACGCCAGCAACACCTGCGACGAGAACATACGTCTTTCGGAGGTCGACGAGTGGGGAGAGTGTGAGAGCGGTGACGCTCGCAGCGGCGTTGACGAGCCCTTCGCCGATAGTGAGCTGGCAGACCGACTCGTCATGGGTGCAGTGGAGATACGGAGAGAGTGGGGAAGCTCCAGGGATGGGTATCTTCTGTGCGAGAACGTCGAATTCGGGTATGTTGTACCACACTTCCGCTTCCCGGCTGAACTAGGTAGGAAAGACAGCTTTTCAGTCGTCTACTCTTGACCATGTTCTGGGGAGCGCTGACCATGCTCAGGATCAAGACTTTCGGCGCGATGTATTTGAGCTCGGGGCTGAACAATCCGCGGAGGAACGTGAGGAGCGGTGTCAGGTTCATGGTGGTTGTGCGGAGACAACAGTAATGACGTCCGCGCTGAGCCACGAGGCACCGCGCAATCACCGCAGGCACGGGCCATCACAACGGCTTCCTCCTGTCCTCCACGACGGAAGATGGTACTATTTTAGCCCACGATGTGTCCACGCACCCTGATGTGGAATTATTCACAATCCCGCCCGCATTTTGAACCCATTCCCTCCGGGAAAAATAGAGGATATGTGAACATACCATCGCTATGGGCTGGCAAAATTTGAGCTCAATTGAGGTATTACAGCACACAAAAGAAATGAGAAGGAAGAATCTTGTGGCATTAGCCACTTTGCGATGCAGCCGTTGGTGCCATCCAATGGCTGATTCGCGTTGCGTCATCTGGTGGCTCCGCCTGCCAAAAATGACTGCGGATGGCTGTCAAAGCCATTGAGAGTAAATTTAGCACAGTGGAGTCATCGGTCCGCGCAACGCAAATACAGTAGAGTGTTTGCGATGCAGATCGCAAAGTGGTTAATCAGCCATTGGATGGCTCCAATGGCCGCATCACAAACACTCTAATGTCACCTCTTTGTTTCCAAAACACCGCCAATTTTTTGTGGTCTTTTCATCAGGGGAAAATACCTGAGGCTAGGGCTGCACGCCGTGCCCGTCGCGCCGGTTCTACGGGGTCCGGCGACGGGCATACCGTCCCGTTCCGTGGGCTCTTTCGCTGCATTTTTGACGGCCGTTCCCGTCGAAAACGGCCGTCGACAGGTCGATGGGTCCTGAAAACATGCTATAAACGGTTGAATATGCCGTGTATGCCTTTTGTGAAGCATGTTCTGCGAAAAGGTAAGCCCAATACACAATATAGGAGACATCTTATGAACTTACTTGTGAGTTTAAACATGCAAAATGACAGCCGTCGCGTGACGGACCGTTCCCGTTCAGATCCCGTCGAAACGACGGCCGTGCCCGTGACGGGCACGGCGTGCAGCCCTGAATACCTCAATTTGGGGCCCAAAAATGGGCATCCTTTGTTCTTCGCTGTTTCAGCCTCGAAATGAAGTATGTTTTCCTCCACGAAATAGGCAATTTCTTGCATGTTCAACGCCCAAAAATGTGACATGTTTTGCGTGGGTTTTGGAGACAGAACATTGCTCCAAGTGGGAAAGTTTTGAGTCAGTGTTTCTTCTGGCGGAAAAAATATTCCCCAAAAGGAAGACATGTTTGGGCATCGTGTTTTGCTCCCAAAAATCCATCGGCCACAGCTGTGAAAAGTGGAACCGGTTTTGGCAGGCGTTTTGGCGTGTGGGAAAATACTACAGTGTTTGCGATGCAGCCATTGGAGCCATCCAATGGCTGATTTGCGTTGCGCGGACCGATGGCTCCACTGTGCTAAATTTACTCTCAATGGCTCCGACAGCCATCCGCAGTTATTTTTGGCAGGCGGAGCCACCAGATGACGCAATGCGAATCAGCCATTGGATGGCAAAGTGGCTATTTTTCGAGAATGTTTTGTTGGTAAAAATGGCTGGAAAAGCTACCGTGTTTATTCCATGTTCTGAAGGACCACAAAAATATGGCCAAAAAGTAAGACATGTTTGCAGCCGATGTTTTGGCACGAAAACTGGATCGGCCCCTGGTGTGTTCTGGTTCCATCGGAAGGCTCATATCTTCCATAGCTCAAGTCCAAAAATTCCGAAAATATTTGAGGGTGTACAAAAGACATGCATGGGCCTAAGTCGTGATGCCGAGAGGAATCTGGCCTGAGGATAAAAAGTTATTGCATGCGATCACAGCCGTGGACACATGGGGGGGCTAAAATAGAATGGCAGTTCGACTCCGTAACAAAAGCGGCCTTCTTCCCTTCTTCCCGTTCTGCTCACGGATCCAGCTCAGGTCCGCGTCTATCTGTCCAATCGTCTGTTCAGGCTGTTGATAGTTCCCAATTCTCGATTGCTCCACATCTTGGCACGGAATGCCTCTGTGTCCTACGGTCTCAAGGGACGCTCTCCGAACTTTCAGCGACTGAATGGACTACAGTACTAGTGCAAGTTTTCCTGGGGCTAAGCCATGGGACTGACTCGGACTCGGATAGTATAATCACCCTGTTCAGCGGTGGCGATTCGCCTGAGATGTACATGGCCAACTGTCAACCGCGGAGGCTATTTTAGCTATCAGTGTACAGGACTGACGCCTTGACATACTTATAAACTGGCGCTCAAGCACCTACGGCTCATCCATCCTCTCTCAACTCCTTCCAATCTGAATCCCTCTGGACAGCATGACACCCGATGAAGTCTCTGTTCTACAAGGCGTAGGGCGGGACTGGGTCCATGGCTTCATTGCGATTTCGCACCATACCTTCTGGATGAGTGGGCCTTTCGCCACGATTCAAGAGATACCTACTGACTAAATTCACCGACAGCCGTCTACGCCGCCCTTGTCATCAGAGCAAGCTTCATCCTCTTGTGAGTATCTGTTTTGCACCTTCTCCCAGTCTTTGAGTCCTGTTCTGCTGCTCTAAGCTGATGTGTTCGCAGTCGCAAAGACCGGCGCAATCTACGAACCTACATCTTCTTCTCCCTCGCCATCTTCACCATGTTTGCTATAGCGCTCATCCTGTGGACCCTCGACCTCACGACATTCATCCTGGAGGGCAAGCTCGTGTTGATGCGGTTGCAGCCAGGAGATTCCATCTCAGACAAACTCGCTAGCGCGAACAAGAGGATCTTCAGTGTTATCTCGGCGCAGGATGCACTCTACGCGTACATGGTGCGCGGTTGCGTGTTTCAAGTTGAAACTTGCGATTTATAGAAAGCTTACAGTCCTTGCTCGGCGATGCAATAATAATTCACCGGGTACGCGTCTTGGGGAGGTATTATAATCCCTGAATATTCCTCATTCCTTGTGGTTTGCTGCTCGGGTCAACTGGTGCGTGTCCGTCTTTTGCCTACGAGTATCCCCGTTGAAGTATTATCCTCTGGCAGTCGCAACCGTCCTCCTCACGTATTGTGTCGCCGTTGCGGGATCGGAGATCGTCCTCGGGAGCTTTGAAAAGCCCGCCTTTTGCAAAAATGTGCAGGAGGTCACCTATATTATGCCGATGGCGACAACCGCAGTGACAACGCTGATGATCGGACACACCGCCTGGTATGTTGTTCCACGGTCTTGGTGGACATATTTTTACTTTGACAGGAAACATTGGAGCATCGTTGCACCGCATTACAGTACTGGTAGCTCCAACGCAAACAGTTCCACGAAGAAACAACGATCGCAAGTCGAGAGGATATTGATACTCCTCGTCGAGTCGGGGTTCTTTTATTTCCTCTTTTTTGTGGGCATCCCCCCCTCGAATTCAATCAACAGCTGAATGCTTTGCAGCTAATTCAAGTCATCGGAGACATTCCAATTGTCGAAGACACGATAAACTCCAGTACCACACTCACGATACTCATGATGATGTTTGACTACTCGTCGAGCACCTTTGTGGTTTGTTTCCCTCGTTTCCCTCCTTCTCCCGGCCCACCGTTGAACATCCCACAGGGAATATACCCGACGATGATTGTAATTCTCGCCCACTCGAAGCATGCTGTGATAGATGAAGCCACTGTGCGCACGGATGGAAGTGTGGGGCAGATGTCCAGCATTCACATTGGACAGTTACAGGCGAGCAACACAGAAAGTGAGTCGACTTTCCCGGTCGGGCTGCGTGAGGAGATTGAGCTTGGGGAGAGCGGGTTTGATAATGATTCTCGTTCCCAAACGGAGACGGAGAGAGCTAGGGTCGTGAAGTAGACATACAGTGAGAGGTGCATGCTGTCAGGGGAACCCCCGCTCCAGCAGGCTCCTACCCACCCTTGTGTTCCGGGGTTGGGAGTCACTGTAGTAGTATTCAAAGCAGATTGTTAGTAGTCATGTAGCAAGACAAATCTGATGGCCCATCAATCTAGGCTCACTATTGCTTCCGAACTTCAAGGCTGACCTTTAACAAGTGTAAACAACATAGCCACCCGCTCACATCAACGGAATCATTCCCGCACTCGGTCATGACACCATCAACAAACCATCTCAACACGCCCACCTGCACAGATGTGCCCCTGCCTCCTATGGCTCCACCCAACCTCGACAACTTGCTGCTTAGTGAAATCTACGATAGAGTGCAGCAGGTATTCAGAAATAAGCCTTGCCTTTGGCAGCTTAAGGTAGCCCGTAGTACAGGCATGATCACAGTAAGAGTCCTTTTCCAGCAGTGTAATAACAAAGTCTGAACATAACAGACTCCTGCTCCAAAGGGGCGGCGAGCAATGCGAGTAATCTGGGAGCGGGTGGTCCATGTCATGGTGTCCATCGGCAGGTGACACCAAATGCAGAAGTGATGATGGTGATGCGGCAGTGGATGGCTATGTTGTTTATGCTTGTTAAAGGCCAGCCTCTGTGGGGGGGGTTGGGCCTGAAGTTCGGAAGCTTTATAATTTGACTGCTGATGATTTTACGGCAAAAAGTTCCCACATGTAAATTTCCTGTGTATTACCGCTACCATGACTCCTAACCCCAGAACACAAGGGTGGGCAGAAGCCTGCTGCTCCGGCCGCTTTTCCGTCCATTCATCCATCTGTCTGTCCATTTGTCCTTCCATCTGGGACTTTGTCTGTCCGTTGTCATCCCCCAAAAGTGTTTGGAGATGAAAAGGATTCAAGCCATATTTGGATAAGATTTGGTAATCACCGAAATTACTAGACAAACCTGTGAACCCCAGCTCACTGTCCACACTAGGGAAAGCAAACTTTTGACCTAGGTCAAAAGGGTAACCAATATTAGTTGTTTCAGTGGACAAAAAGAATAAGGATATACTTGATGTCTTGATGTAGTATGAAACCAACCCTGAAAGAGCAAGTGGCAAACACCCTATTGGGGACGACTTTTACTCTTAGTTTTAACAAAGTACGAAAGGACTGCCAAGAGGTGAACTCTCAGGAGCCCAGTCAGAGAGAAAGAGACGTTGTGTATTTGAAAGTGCTGAAAGATGTGCCAAAACAACTTGTTTCAGTGATGCTTTCAGCTGTCTTGAAACAAAGAGTTTCATCAATTTTCCTTTGTCTGAACAGAAACTGAGGCCCCAGTGCCAAATGGAGAAATAAAATGCTTTTTCGTGTTTTCCTTTACATCACTAATTGCACACAAATTATTCTGAAAGAATGGTATATGTTTCAAGGTAATCTGGCCAAAACTGAGGGAGATATGAGGGAATCGGTTGGCATGACAAAAAAGTTCCCAAAATGGAAATTTTTTCGTTTCGCGCCTTCGGTTCCAACTATTAGCTGTAACAATTGTGTTACATAATTCAAAAGAAAATTTTTCGGTTGTCTCAATGAGTGAAAATTCTAAAAATGGTGAACTTTTGGTCGTAATAGTACAGTACCATGCAGAGTCTCTGACTCTCAGCTGATGCATTGGAAATTTGGCATCCACTGAACATCAGTTGTATGGCTGGATGCCAAAGTCAAGTGCTGGGATATGACATTCACTTTGTACATTTATTCGTGCATGCAACTTTTGATTTTGGATAAACGGGTAAAAGGCCCTATTACTCACAGATATTTAGTATCACATTTTGTATAAGTACTCAGGAGTGTTTGGAGTTGGAGGAGGTCCTACCCCCCAGTTAGTGGGTGCATGCCTGCGATTAGGGGTAGGTCTCATCCCTCTTAAGCATTTCACTGTGCAATTGGATTGTACATGGCATGTTGGGTCCTTATTTCTGCTGTATTCCGAGGATTGTTCCGGAATAGTGTGGAGTGTGTGGAAATAAGCTTTTTATTGAGGCAGAGATTGGGACCAGTGTTGTTATACTTGGAATAAGCTTGTTGGGATAGTCTGGGTCTTGGTTGTGGAATATGGTTGGGTCGCTTTATCGTCACATTGTTCATCGTTCAGACTTCAGAGGATAATGCTAACTCCCTCTCTGGTTGTCATCAAATCGTCATCGCTCATTGTATATCGTTTATCGGCATCATTATCGTTGGGATTTCTGGAGGAGGGCTCTACTAATTCCCTCTCTCATTGTTGTCGTGTTTGGGAAAGAAGTGTTAGAAGGCTTATATCCTCATCTTCAGACACACATAATTCGCGGCTGTGAAGCCCTAAATATCTTATTTCCAACCACTCAATTATCACTCAGGCCAATTACTGGTGATATCTTGTGTTCCACCATCTCGGTCTTATTTCTGGATGGTTGATAGAGCAGAATGGTGCGCTTGGAGCACACAATTTCTATAGCTGTGAAGCTTAGCATCCTAGCGGTGTCAGCATTGTTATTCCTCTGATGGGGTGACATACTGTACACCAAGATTGTTTCGGGCTTAATTCTGAAGTGACAAGTGGCACACCATCTGTTCCATTCTCCTCTCCGAAATGAACCTTTCCCTTCAACCTACTGTTAGGCCCTGTACAAGGGACTACCACTCGTCTGGATCTCTGCTCTTGCATCCTCTGATCATCCTATGTCTGATCCCTGTCTTATTTCCGTGGGCGTTGAAACGGTGCACTTCTTATATGACTAGGAATAGCTGATTGATAGGTACTGCAAACAAACACCCAAAACAACCAACCACAACCAATCTACCTCCAAAGATCTAAGTGCTTCTCTTTGTGAGTTCGGGTCTGGGCCGTAGTATGCGACCAGCAGGTTTGAACAAACACAAGTTTGATTGATAGGCTTCTAACAACACACTCTACAACGTACTAGCAATATGCAACCAGCCAACAACAACACTGCTAGGAACCTAGGGATGGTCCAGGGGTGTGTTTATATAGGGTGGATACAAGATGGCTGGACCGCTAGGTCGAAAACACCAGGGTAGAGTATGTAGGTTTGTGAAAATCCTCGCTAAGGGCAGCCCCAAAGACTACTGAGGCTAACAACAAGGGACTTCAATCCTCAAACGGCAAGACTCTCCTTGACCACCGACCTATTCCTTAACCGAAAACAGGAACCTTTCCGCTTTTATCGGTACTAGCTCACTACAAGCATCCAGCTAGCGACCCAACACACTACGACAGAGCTTCTGTCTATATCGGGGTGAAGTCGAAGTAACTGACAAGGTATAGCCAAACTAGAGGTGGGGGCACCTAGTCTGTCTTCTTCTTAGTGGGCTCAAGCCAACACACAATCCACCTAGCAAGCGATCCAACACACTACAACAGAGCTTCCGTCTTGTCAGGGTGAAGGCAAAGTCACTAGCGCAAACTGCAGCTGGGTCTCAAAGAGAACACCCTTGTTTTATATGTGGAGGTCTAGGACCAACAACACTGAAACCCTCAACTTAGTCACTTGATGTTTCCAGAGTCCGCAGTTTACTGATTCCAATATAAAGACTACTACAAGTGGAGTTTGGTATCAACCTCCACTAGCAGCCTGAGTCCACTAGCACCAGCTTTGTCCGGGGCGTAATGTTCTTAGACCCTAGTCCGTTCTGCGCTCCCTTTTATACTACTAGGTTCGAGTTACATGTGAAAGTGAGCTGAATAATACAATAAGCAATATTAGATGATAAGAAATACAGTCAGCCAATGAGACGACTGCCATTTGGTTTTGGGACTGGTTTGGTATATGCCAGGTCAGCCTCGCTGACTGGCTAGTGTTCAACTGTGGGTATATCAATGGATCCTCAGCCCTCCGTCTATGCGGAGTACCCCTTCCAGACCAACCAGCAATGTAGCCGGTGGTCTAGGTCATCTCTACTCTGTCAGAGCGTCGATCTATTACATCTAGGCGACGCAGTGTTGCGACCAACATCAAATGGTCATAGCTCATTGGTCAGAATGTCGATCCGCCCTCCGATCATCAGTACAGGCTGTACTGATCATCCCTAGCTCCGTTCCAATAGCCTGCTTGCTATTCCCCTTCGCCCTAGCTGTCCAGATCGGGCACTAGCCTCGTGTTGCTTCATCTCTTATGTCGTTGAAACGCCGTAACAAGAACGCGCTGCATCTAGTGCTATTTTGCGATTTCCTAGGACCAGTATTTATACAACGGGAAAGCGCTAGCACTTCTGAGGTGTTATTACTAGCACTCAGGACTCTGGCTAGGTGATATAAAGGAGAACTGGAGTGAGCCCAAGCTGCCGGTTGTAGCATCAGATATGACTAGTGTGATGCGCTAGTGCGGTCTGAAGGCACAAACCACGGGGAAATAACCATAAGCCTACACAGTCAAGGTGCTAGCACCTAGGAAGCGAGAGTGGTATTGCGAGCACGCTAGCTAAGGTGCGAGCGGCGAGTCTGGGATCTGAAGGGTAGTAAACTATGCGCTAGCAGCCTTCTAGCAAGGGCGCTAGTGTGCGGTACCCCTCTAGCGATCGACCCGAGACCCGAAACACAGATGTGAGCACGTGATGGTCGCGACGCGGTTGCGAGTCACAAACAGAGGCAAAGTAGACAGTAGAGGAATAGCTAGCAGGCTATTGGTGCGGATGCGCGGGTCACCACATATGCAGTAACGGATAAACGGACTGCTAGCCGGTGCTCTGACTCGTGCTAGATGACTCCAGGCGGCGGATTCAACTCCGCTTCATCAGGATAGCGATTCCAGCAGTTGATGGCAAGCTGAGGGATCACTCACGATACCCATAAATGGACGCTAGCGGATCAGTGTGGCTGTTCTGCTTGGCATAGACCCATCATAAAACCAAACGGCAGTCATTTCATTGGCTGTTGTATCTATCACATCATTTTCACTCATTTATATTATTCATTCTGTTTATCACATATATCATGGACCTCAGTAGTATAAAGGGAGCACAGAGCAGGCTAGAACCTCAGATTATTACACCCCGACTTTGTACGAAGTTGGTGCAGGTGGTCTCAGGTTGCTAGTGGAGATTGTACACACACTTCACAAGTAGTAGCTTTATTGGAATCAATACTGTTGACTCTGGACACGTCGAGATCTTAAGTTGAGGTTCTAAGTTGTTGGCTCGCGGAGTCTTCACGTATAAAACCAAGGGTGTTCTCTTCGAGAACCAGCTAGCAGTTGCGTTAGCAGCTTTGCCTTCACCCCGATATATTTGTAGTGTGTTGGATCGCCTGCTAGGTGATTGTGTGTTGACTCGAGCCCACTAAGAAGAAGACGGACTAGGTGCCCCCACCTCTAGACCGACTGTAACTTGTCAGTTACTTCGCCTTCACCCCGATATTGACGGAAGCGCTGTCGTAGTGTGTTGGGTCGCTAGCTGGACGCTTATAGTGTCTATTGCCAATACAAAGTGGAAATGTTCCTGTTCTTGGTTAAGGAATAGGTCAGCGGCTTAAGGACTGTCTTGTCGCTTGAGGATTGAAGTCCCCTTGTTGTTAGCCTCAATAGTCTTTGGGTATCCCATTGCGAGGATTTTCACAAACCTACATACTCTGCCCTGGTGCCCTCGATCTAGTGATCCAGCCACCTTGTATCCAACCCATAAACCCCTGCCCATCCCAGGTGCTAGCGGTATTGTTGTTGGCAGCTGCGTAGTGCTAGCGTGTTGTTGAACAGCTTTGTTGAAGTCTAGCAGTCGAATTGTGTTTGTTCCAAACCCGTTGGTCACATACTACAGCCCGGACCCGAACTCACAAAGAGAAGCACTTACATCTTTGGAGGAATAGATTGTTGTAGTGGTGGTTTTGTGGTTGTTTTGTGCAAGCACGAATCTAAGCTATTTCTAGTCGTATATCAAGTGCACCGTTTCATCGTGGTATGTCTTTGTCAAAGCCCTAGCCGGTCGCTAGTTGGGTTGTTCCGCCTAGCGCTGTCTAGTCGCTTATCTAGAGATTAGATAGTACCACCGGTTACCGTGCCAAGCTTCCTAGCTCAAGGCGTAGTCTCCTAGTTGTGCTTCCATCATAGATATCCGTCTGCTAGACCCTCACTAGCTCTGTTCAAGTCATCTCTGGACTACTAGAGTCTCCTCGGTCATGTCTCATGAATGTGTAGGCAGTGGTTTAATCCCTGGTCGTTTGTACACCCAGCTAGCAGCTAGTGTGTCATGTCACACTAGTGTAGCCTCATGGTACAGTCAGCAGTTAGGGCTCACTCTGACTCTCCTTTATATCACCTAACAAGTGGTCTGCATACTAGCTAGGATGCTAGTAACAACAGAAGTGCTAGTTGCTTCCCATTGTATAAATACTGGTCATGGGAAATCGCAAAATTAGCCCTAGATGCTGTGCATTTATGTTACACCATTTCATCGGGAACTGTGTATAATGTGTGGGTGCAGGGACCTTTCCCAGGGCAAGAGGAGTGGTTAGTAAAGAAGGTTGGTATTTCCACGGATGACAAGTCAGTGCTGGCAGCACCGACGACTTGGATAAATTCAGTCATGCTGTATTTACCCATTGCCAACCCAAGTACCCATCCATGGTATATTTGGAAGGGGGACATAGTTGGGCAACTACTTGACCCAGATTCATACACTGACAAGCCCAAAGACGAGGAGGAATGGAATAAACTATTCCACACTGCTGATGTGATAAAGACTACAATTGGCATGCTGCATGAGCAGGATCTAGCAAGCACTACGACCGGTGAAGAGAGACACGAGGACAACGAACTCGATGGGGATGAGGCCTGGGGACCTAAGACTACAGCGGTACCAGATGATCCTCTCCCTGACGTTGACATCTCAACACTGGTTAATTGGGGCCCAGATATACCTGAAGCGCAGCGCACTCCCTTGGAAGAGGTTTTGAGATGCGATGCTGCTGCTTTCGGGGTAGGAGGGTGGTTGAGACATGTAGATACCAAAGTCCCAATCCCCCCAAGCTGGATACGCAACCGATCTCAATGCCCATTTACGGAGCCTCCCCTGCCAAGTGCAAAATCATTGACGTGCAAATGGATAAGTGGTTTGAGGTTGAGGTCATCAAGCCGTCAGTCAGTCCGTGGGGGTTCCCTTGTGTGGTGGTCTACCACAATGAAAAGCCACAACTGGTTATCAACTATCAGAAGCTTAATGAGCGTATGGTGCCAGATGAATTCTCCATTCCCAGTCAGTCGGAAATCTTGCAAATCTTAAGTGGTGCACAGGTATTATCCTCCTTCGATGCCCTTGCCGATTTCACGCAATTAGAGATGGCAGAGGATGTGAAGGAGAAAACTGTGTTTAGATCTCATTGCAGGTTGTGGCAATTCCGTAGGATGCCCTTCGGGCTCCACAATGGACCATCTATCTTTCAGCGAGTTATGCACGGCATATTTCATTTCATTTCATTATTTCTATATACACCGTACCTGGCCCAGGGGCTACGCGGCAGTACTCTACTAGATGTAGGTGGGGGTTTTGTAAGTAAGTAACTAAGAGGAGGTTTATACAGTGCTTATTTACCTAGTAAGCTGAGAGAGAGGAAACAGAATTATAAACTAGAGGGGAAACATGGTGATGTGAGTAATGGTGCATGGGATGCATCAGGAAAACGGGAATGTGGGTGAGGCGACATCGGGTTGGTGCAAGGCAGGGTGGTGGAATTATGTCGTGAAGGTAAGGTAGGAGAGGTAGAGAGAAGGGAAAAGGGGAAATGAAATGCAATCTTAACTAAATCTATGAGTATCGGTGATAAAGTGGGCTGTCACTTTGAGGAGCTTGGGATGATTGAGGAGGGAACGAACATCCACAGCACCCAGTATTCCGGCACTGTATGATGCCATTTGGAGCGGGGGACATAAGTGTTCCCATGCCGGACAGTGGAGGAGGAAATGAGCATGGGTCTCGTACGCAGCACCACTCACATCACATGAAGGAGAAGGGGCAAGGTGGCACCAGAAGCGATGGGCATTGAGTGCTGAGAAGTTGGTACACAGACAGGAGATGATGGAGATGTCACTTCGCGACACTGAGGAGAGGTAAGGCGAGCATAGAATGAGCGATGGCAGAGAGTCGTTGATTTCGCATAGCCTGCGGCCTATGGACAAAAACTTCCACATGATGTCCCACTTCTCAAGGATGGTGATATCGATCCGATGTTTGCACAAGGTGAGGGAGATGGTGAGAGATGGGGATGGAGGTAGGTGAGTTGACGCTTTCACTGCATCGTCCACAAATTTGTTACCAGTTGTGCCAATGTGGGCATACTCGCTCCCAATCTTTGGCTGTTTACTCTGGTCTACATTGACAATATTTTTGTCTTCTCCAAAAGCTGGGAAGAACATCTCGTATATTTGGACAATGTACTGGGAGCCATTGCCAAGGCCGGTATCACCTTGTCTCCTGCAAAATATTTTGTGGGTTATTCCTCCATCCTTCTGCTTGGATAGAAGGTGTTGCGCTTGGGGTATCCACCCACGTGGAGAAAGCTGCTGCTATCATCGAATTTGAATGCCCCACACATGTCTCGAACTTGCAAAGGTTCCTAGGCATGTGTGTCTATTTCTCCCAATATATACCCTTTTACGCCTACATCATCATCCTGCTGTTCGAGCTTCTGAAGAAGGGCATGAAATTCGTGTGGGGGGCTGAGCATGAACTGGCTGGCCTTCCACCAAGCCAAGGACGCGCTCGCTGCAGCTCCGATTCTGGGGCATACCAATTGTGGTCAACTCTATTGACATTACAGCAACACATCCGATTTCGCGGTGCAGGACTTGAAAGAGACCATTGTATACAATAGGTTTCGGAAAGCTTGGGATGCTGGTCAGGACATCCCGCATTTGTTTGTCAATTTGACCAACGACGTGGTCAAAAAGCAGGAGAAGGATGTATGGGCCGAGGAGTTTGATGACACGATGGTGTATGTAGAGCATGTCATTGCGTATTGGAGCCACACTCTTAAACCCACTGAGCAGAATTACAGTGCGACTGAGAGGGAGGCTTTGGGAGCCAAGGAAAGGTTGGTCAAGTATCAACCCTTCATCAAAGGGGAGCAGGTGGTGCTAGTCACCAACCATGCAGCGTTGGAGTGGGCTCGGGTCTATGAGAATGCGAACTGTCGCCTTGCGGTGGGGGGCTGACTTTGCAATGTATCCGGGACTGAAGATCATTCACCATCCCGGGCAAATTCACTCTAATGTGGATTTGCTTTCCTGGCTGCCTAGAATACCACTGCATAATTCACCAGTTCTGGACGACATACCTTCCATTGTTCCAGACAAGAGCAAACAACAACAAGCCCAGGGGGAGGATGAGGACTCTAGAATGGCAGCTAAGGTGTGTTCTGTGCGATGTGGTGGGATGATGTGGTGGACAAGTTCGAGGCCTACCCAATTCAGACACATCATCAGGCTCTGAAGGAAGCTGAGGGATCGGAAGAAGTGGTAGAGTCGCTTGCGACTCCTGCTGATGAGGATCTCTCCTTCCCCAAGGGTGATCATTGGACGTATCCTGCAGGTGAAGGACCAGAGAAGGGACCCTTTGAGGAAGAGTGGGGAAAGTGCTCTCATCTGCTAGTTGCAGCTAAGCCTGAGATGATTCAGGAGTTCTCGGAAGGGTACCATATGGATAACTATTTCCGCAAGCATTTCGTTGATGCAGCGCCCAATCCTGAGACCCTGCTTACTCCTGCTTGATTCCAGAAGGGTGAGAACGGCCTACTCTCCTTCATAGACACCAATTGGAATTTGAGGTTGTGCATCCCACGAAGCAAGATGCCCTATGCATTGAGTCTAGTGCATGACTCCATGCAGGACCTGCACAATTTGAAGCCCACCTTTGTGAGCTGTTCTATTGGCCACAAATGTCCCGCAATGCGGACCTGTTCTTCAAAGGTTGCGATATTTGCCAGAAAATCAAAGAAGATAGAACAGCTCTGATGGGGGGACTACAACCATCTCATATCCATGCCTGACCCTTCGCCACTATATCTCTCGGCCTGATCACCAGTTTGCTGCCGTCAGGACCAGAAAATTTTGAGGCCATCCTGGTTATTGTCCACAAGCTCACTAAATACGCATTGATTATTCCCACTCACAATGGGCTCTCGTAAGAAGGATTCATTTGTTTCTTCGTCGAGAGAGTGGTTAACGTTTATGGGATGCCTGAGAGAATCATCACTGATTGGTACAAGTGTTTGGGCTACAGTTTTTTGGAAATCGGTCGTAGAATACTATGGCACCAACATGGTGCTCTCCTCCCCTCATCACCCGCAGACAGATGGGCAAAGAGAAGTGCTTAACACTACGATAGAACAAATGCTGCGAGCCTTCATGGCCGGAGACAGGACCTCCTAGGCCCAGTGGCTTAGTGAGGCTGCTCATGCGTACAATAGTTCTGTCCATGCCTCCACCCACTACACTCCCGACTTCCTCCTGATGGGATCCCAACCTCGAACTGTCACGAGCATGTTGGTTCCGGGTATTGACCCTGTGAATAGGCCATTCATGGCTGGCCAAAAGGCCGAGGACTACGTGGCCATGATAGAGTCCCACCAAAAGTGAGTGAGGGATTTGCTTGTCTTTGTGCAGGAAAGACAAGCGAAGGCCTATAACAAAGGATGGCACATGGTGCAAGAACTCAAGCCCAGAGATCTTGCCCCAGTCAATCCTCATACACTCAAGTTAGTTGATGTGGAGGGCACCGGTAGAAATTTGGTACAGCATACTATTGGTCCCTTCAAGGTCATGGAGTGCATCAACCCTCTAGTTTACCATCTCAGACTACCCAACAACTTTTCTATGCATCCGGTCTTCAACCTCTCCCACCTCTGCAAGTATACTCAATCTGACCCTATGTTCGGTGACCAGGTTGTACTGCCACCCACGTGCGACCTCCTCAACGCCTCTGACGAGTACGAGGTAGAGGCCATCCTCAGCCATCAAGTAACCAAGCACAAGAACGGCAATCACCAGATGTACTTGTTCTGTTGGCGAGGCTTTGACCCATCTGGGGATTCGTGGATCTCTGAATATGACCTCCACAGCACACCTGAGCTGCACCACAAGTACCTTTCTCTCAAACGGCTCTGAGAGCCCCTGACCCTGACCTGGTGCCTGGATTACAAGGCTGTGCCTATACCAAACCAGTCCCAAAACCAAACGGCAATTGTCTCATTAGCTGACCGTATTTCTCATCATCTAATATTGCTTATTGTATTTTTTCACATGTATCCCGACCCCAGTAGTATAAAGGGGAGCGCAGGACAGACTAGGGTCTAAGAATATTACACCCCAGACTTTGGACAAAGCTGGTGCTAGTGGACTCAGGCTGCTAGTGGAAGTTAATACCAAACTTCACTTGTAGTAGTCTTTATATTGGAATCAGTAGACTGTTGACTCTGGAACATCGAGTGCTTAAGTTGAGGATTTCGTGTTGTTGGTCCTAGACCTCCACATATAAAATAAGGGTGTGCTCTTCAAGAACCAGCTGCAGATTGCGCTAGTGACTTTGCCTTCACCCCGATGAAACAGTGACTATGGGGCTAGCAGTGAAGTAACCACAAACCAAACCTTGTAGTGAAATAACCACAAATAGTGAGCTAGTGCCGATCAAAGCGTAAAGGTTCCTGTTCTTGGTTAAGGAATAGGTCGGCGGTCAAGGAGTCTTGCCGTTTGAGACTTGAAGTCATTTGGAGTTAGTCTCAGTAGTCCTTAGGTTGCCTAAGGCGAGGATTTTCACAAACCTACAAACCTCTGCCCCAGTGTTCTCGACCTAGTGGTCCAGCCATCTTGTATCCACCCCATATAAACACACCCCCGGACCATCCCTAGGTGCCTAGCAGTGTTGTTGGTGGTTGCATATTGATAGTACATTGTAGAGTGTGTTGTAAGAAGCCTATAATCAAACTTGTGTTTGTTCAAACCTGCTGGTTACATACTACAGCCCAGACCCGAACTCACAAAGAGAAGCACTTAGATCTTTGGAGATAGATTGGTTGTGGTTGGTTGTTTTGGGTGTTCGTTCGCAATACCTATCAATTAGCTATTCCTAGTCATATAAGAAGTGCACCGTTTCACCAGTGGGGATCACAATGACACAATGGCATTGAGGGCTAGAGTCCCGCTTGTCTACAAGCGTGGACTCGGTCTTATCTGCCCATGGACTCAGATATCCCACCAGCCTACATAGAGTGCCTAGGGCACTCCATTCTGGTCTTCAAGTCCAGGAGAAGAGCTTCATCCAAAGCACAAGCCCATCACAGTCCTGCCAGTGTGGCACACTTCGACGCAATTTGCACCATTGTCGGTTGATCCTGAGGGCAACTCGGAGGCCATTTCGGGTTCCAAACTCAAAGTAATAATAATGTAACTGACCCCCATTGAGCGATTGAACACAGATTTTATTGATATTGCCTGCTCTAGTGTGAAGCTTGGTGGTGGATGTAAATGTATTCGACTGATACATGCAGTACATGTACTCTAATACATAGTTAGGTGCTGCTGCACTGTGCCTTGTTAATGCGTGCATCTGCCTGCTCTAGTGTTGCCGCGACTCGTTAAGTCGGAAGTCGACTTGGTTAAGTCGACTTGCGGTAACTTCCGACTTGATTTGACTTGACTTGGTGGGCTCAAGTCACTTGAAGTCACTTGAAGTCACTCAAGTCGACTCAAGTCGGTTGAGTTACACCAATATTAACTCACGAGGTTGGATGGCACTTGGTTTTTACAATACTAACTGTAAGTAGCAGTCAAACTGCGGCAAGATACAAATTCAATTACTCGTCGTTCTCCTCTGGCATTTCCGTAAATATGATCCCATCTGCCGAGTTGCAACTGTCAACAATCTCGCGCCAAATTACATCCCTGTCTGTGTTGTCTGTGTCAGCCAGAGTTCAAAGCCAGTCTTCATCGTCGTCCGCGACAGGGACAGTCTGCCAGTCGGACATAAAGTTGAGCCTTGATTTCTTGTAATTGAACTTGAGCATTTGCAAGGCCTCCATCAGCACGGCACTGGTGCGGTTTCGACGTTTAGTATCTGTCTCAGCCGAGGACGAGAATACTCGTTCCGAAGGCACCGAGGTGGCTTGGATAGGGGCGTAATCAGCAAAAAGACGAAATATCCTTGGCCAGGTTGCTTTGCCGTGGTTCTGCAGATTGTTTAGATGCAGTTAACGATAAATAATTGGGACACCAAACCATCCAATACCCAATCATGTCTGTCGACTTCCTTGCAGGGAGAGAACTGGAAATATAATGCTTCATCTCATCTTCAATTGATTGGTCGGCTGTCCCTCCACTCGCTGAAGTGAAATCAAGTGCAAGGGTGGTATTCTGAAATCGCTTTGCCGCCTGTGTAACACCACTCAGTGTCGGAGGAGCGGGGCGGGATCTGGAATGCGGCCGAGAGGGGGGCCGAGAATCTGATCCAGACCCACTGTGGCCTGGAGAACTGGTTTGAGACCGAGCATCGGCAGCGACAGGGGATGTCTCGTATGATCGAAGCTGGACATGAATTAAAACCAAGGGTTTATAGCTCCCGTTGGACTTGCCTTATCAAGAATAATCTTTTTGGCTTTCTCTTGGTCAGTACGTGACCAGTTTTTCCGAATCCATTCAAATCGAATTGAAGGATTTATAACTGAGGTGCGAGTTCAAAAGTAATTCAGATGCTGAGGAATCAACTCACACATGGCGATAATGTAGGCATCTGTATCTCCCATTTTGTTGTAATACGTGTTGGCAACTGCCAGACCCAGGTCGATAAATTTTGAGATATTCTCCTCCTTTAGGTCTGCATCAGCAAGCATAGCGTTCCACACTGCCATGAACAGCTCGAATGCAGGGATGGAGCCGGCAAGGATAGGGGTATTTTCGGCAGACATTGTTGCTTGCACCGTGTGCGGTTGCTATTGGAAAGGTCAACTGGGATTAGAAAGTATTTTTCCAATTGCACCTGCAGAATTAATTCCATAAGCTCAAGTCGACTCCAGTGCTTGTTCTCTAGTGGGTGCCGAAACCTTCGGGCATCCCGGTTCGTCGCAAAAAACTGAACTATAGGCTAGAATAATAATGTGACCAATGAAATTTCGGACAGAATTTGGGCATACCTGCTGCAAGTATCGAAGGCGACGTAACATATAGAACACAGAGTCCCAGCGCGTTTTGACATCTGCTATTACAGTGACTGAAGCCAGAGTCATCTCCAATACAAGTCAGAGAAATATGGGTTGCGAGATGCCAAGATTTACCGTAGTTTCAATCGGTGTGTTGTTCTCCCCAACAGTGATCTCTCGCCATATTGAGTCAGTGTTACCTTGTTCAATGATAGCCTGAAGCTCGTCGTGGCGTTGCCCCGACTTGCGCACAAAAGCTACCGTTTTACGAGCCTGTCGAATAGGTCCAGCCTTGCGAGTGTAGCGTGTTGCACGCGGTCCCGGATCGGAACCCGTGCTCGATTCTGTGGCAGGATCTGTTTCGGAGTCTGAATAGTCGGCGTCAACGTCGTCCTTCTCCATAACCCGGATAACGGCCTGGGAGCAGAGGTTGATGATGTGAGAAAAACAACGGATATAATTCTGCTTCTCATCAAAATCGTGGACCCCAATTTCCTGTAGCAGGATACTGAGATGCAATAAAAAAGTGGCATTGTTGGAGGTGTTGTCCAACGTAAAATGCCCAACCTAAATAAAGTTCACCGAGTGAGATCGTAATTGCACTTTAAAGAATGACATCAAGATAAACAATCACATTATGGATGATCCCTGCATTCTCAAGAATATTGAATACGATGCGTGCAATTCGCTGCCCGCTATGTGCCCCGCGGATACGGCGAAATGCCAACAAAGCTTGGCGCAGAACCACCTGCCCATCATCCCCCCTGGGTCCAAGCCAGTGAGCTGTGATTGTGAGATAGGAATGCATCCCTTTGCTACTCCATATGTCGGCTGTGAAACTAATTTTCCCGACAGAAGTCTTTGGATCTGAAGTCAGCGCCAAGAAAATCACGTCAAGTCTCACTCACGCGAAAAGTGGCCTTCAGATCAGCATAGTATTGGTCCCAGGCTTCAAGCACAAGCTTGGTGAGTTTTGTGCGGTGATGGATCTCCTTATCTGTGAGAGTTTCACGAAGAAGGAGTAAAAGATCACGAAAGTCACGACTTTCGATTAGATGGACCGACTAACTCAGAGTGGAAACATGGCCAGGAAGTAACATACAAGGTCGTTTGACACAAAGACTTTGACCAATTGCTCCCGGAATGCCGTCATAGAGAATGGGACTCTTTGGGCATTAACAATACTTTGGTCGTTGGCCTTCTGTTCAAGAAATTGCGGTAGCTTGTTTTTGAACCCGTATTTCTGAACTGCAGCAAGGTATGCTTCCATGTGGCCTTCAGTATTCTGAAAATGAAGGCGGCGAGTGGAAAGACTGGAACCGGTTGAATATTCTTGCCTGTAGGACAAATCAGTATCGTGAGCTTGGATAAGGGAGAGAAAACGGACGAGCAAAGTCGACATTTGTATCCTTTATCAATTTCACGGCATCCAAAGAAATAATCTGAATCAGCCGATTTCTTCGTCTTGACAAGAGCTTCCGGATCGATGAAGACATAGGCACTGCCAGCCTCAGTGGTTTCGGCCGGAGTGGGTGCAGCGGTGCCTCCACGACCACGACAGCGTCCAGGTACTTTTTTCTGAGCAGTAGCCCTCCTAGGTGGTGGGTTCTCATCATCAGAGTCAGCGGCAGAAGACAGTGCAGGTGTGGGAAGGGGCCATTGGTGTTGAACCATAGGGAAATCCTCTGTGTCTGAGTCCTCAACATCGGAATTTGCATGGATGAGGTCGCGGAGACGAGGACCGGGGCTCGCCATAGCAGCTTGCTGCGTGAGTTGGTTAACAAGCCCGTTTACAGCACGACGTGCTGGGGTTTGTGGAAGGATCTATAAAGGATTAGTAATAGTAGCGAGTGCAATCCTTAGGAGCATACCGGCTGAGGAATTGACCTTGCTCCTGGGGCAGGGACTTGGGCTAACATCAGTTGAGTAAGGAACGTCGCTGGAACACAAACCTAGGTTAACAACTGTTGGATCGGGGACACCCTTTGATGATCTCCCCTGTCAGTCGCCCAGATTCCCTTTTTTCACGTGAGCAAAAGACAAAAAACCATGAATGAAAAATTGTACCAGAGAGTCCAGCAAAGCCACGTGATTGATCTCCTGAGCTCAAGGTACGGGCAGCAGTGGGCGGAGGAGGTATGTCTGAGGTGGCAGCCCTGGCATTGCGACCTGCAGCACGAGTGCGTGCGCCCTGGACAGGATCCTCGGGGGCAGGTAGTGTCTCTGGCGCAGTATTTCTCTGACGAGATTGAGGAGGCATTTGCATTTACTGTTTGTTTACTGTTTCGTCTGGTGAAATTTAAAGAATCTGCCTGGGAAGAATATACAAGTACCGATACATTTGCCGAGCATGCCAGTCTCAGCATTGATCTAGGTCGAGTGTCAGGAGCTTGATAGCAATTTTAGCTGGGAGGAAAGACACCAAATTGGCTTGTGAACAGCCGCTTGCAGGTCGGACATGAATTGAGATATTGATACATTTGATGGTCTGCGCAGTTTGTGATTCACACCGGGGGCAGCCAACGACGCATGTGAACAAACACCGCATGCGTTACACGCATGTGGTTCCCATATGGAAGAAAGGCCACAAAGCCGCCTTTACCAGACTAAGGGTGGCTTTGTTGCATGCTTTGTTCTCCAGTGCAGGGGAACAAAGCATGCAACAAAGCCCCCCTTTGCTTGTTAAAGGCACCTTTGTGGGCTTTGTTCCGACTGCGAGCCACATGCGTGTAACGCACTTGGTGTTTGCATGCCTCCCTGGTTGCCCCCGGTGTCAAAAGTTGGGTTATTTTCAGTCGAAATTGGAATCTCCAAACTTCTTTACTCACTGTGACCCAGCGCTGACAAAGGAAGACATGATTATTGGTGAATTCTTGGGAATTTGATAAGTTGATATGGAGAAGTTTGCTCATAAATGAAATCAATCAGAGACAGTTGTTCCTACAACGGATTGTTGCTTACAGAGAATTTGCGGCCAGTCCCACAGACCTTCATCGCCACACAGTGAGCTTGATATTTCTAGATTCTTTGCCCATACGCTTGGAGTTGCTGTGAAAACTCAAGAAGTTCGTACCAAAATGAGTATGATTACCAGCGACCATAAAGTGGTGTGCAATAGTGTTAGCAAGCGTTCTTGAGAGCCATTCAGATGATTCGAGACAACGCAGTAGGTTATATGCTGTTCATTTAATCAGCGCCATTGATCTGCTTGTGAAGGACTCTACAAGATTTTTTGCACGCATGCCTCGAACGATCCCCCTGAAGCGGTGGCTGCGGATGACGGGGGGGGTCATAGATATGCAGCACCCATCTTACAGGCTTATTCGGATCTTCGCTGCCGCTCATCCAAACTTCCTCGATGATATCTCTATTCTCCAACGTCACGGAATTATTTTATTTGTGATTAAAACATTGGTTACGAACCTGGAAGTAAGTCTCTGGTTCAATCAGCTAAACGGATTGTTGGAGCTGAATCAATAAAATAGGGAGTCCTCAGTCTACTCTACCGCCATTTGTTTGAACGGGCAGCTCATGAAGCAGCAACCTTTGCCTCGTTGCCAGAGGTCAGAGCTGGACCTCCTGCCCACTGATTGCTTGGGCCAGTGAATTTTAGCTGTGACGGTTGGGAGACTTGGCACCTCTCATTGCCCGTGGACTTTGATTCGGACGAGCTCCCAGAGCTGATTGATTTCAATATGATTTGTTGAAACAGAGTTGGGCATCACACAAAATTGTTCTGCTTGTGAATGATTGATCGGCTAAGAGAACCCGCGAACCGAGCACAGCCACAGGGGCCAGCGTACACTTTACGATCATTTTTTGATCGTAAAGCAACTTTGGGTCAATTGAATAGACCTCCTGGAACAGTATCTTGCTAATTTAACAGTACAAAACACATTATGGTATGTTTCTTAAGCCTTCAATGGAGCCAAAAGCACGAAAATAGGCATTATTCCATAAAGCCCCTATTTCAGCTATTGGCCTCATATTTGGAAGCAAAAGGTCCTATCAAGCATTTTGAAGTTGTAAAAACATGCTATACTATGCAATAGACACTCAGAGGTACTTGTAGTAATATATTTTCACAACATCGCAAACTCCGTTGGTGAATGATATCCTAGCTATCACTATTGAATTACCCAAATGGCCATTGTCAGTTGCAAATGCGGCACATTCTGCTGCTGTAGATTAGCTGTAGGGCTGTTACAAGGCTCTTTTGAGGCTCTTGGAGATTCTCAGATCCGAAATCCGACTCAAGTCTACTCAAGTGACTCCGAGTCGACTTGCACTGACTTGCAAGTCAAGTCAAGTCTCAGTTCCGACTTGACTTGACCTGACTCAAGTTGTGTCAGCCAAGTCGGCTTAAGGACGGCCAAGTCTAAGTCGCGGCAACACTAGCCTGCTCCCAGCATGGATGTGAAAATTGGGGGTGTTTCAAAGCTCACAGCACTTCTGCGCAAATCTCCATCCGACACTTTCTGCATGCGAGTGGACCACCTCAAAGCACCGGTGAACAGCTACCCCTGTGGATATTGCGCACACCCTGCTCATAGCTGGACAGGTGGGCATAGGTGGTGGGATTGAATCAATGAATGATGCAGGTCGGTACACTCACCAGTTTTGGACAGCTACGAGGAGCTAGATGGGCAGGGCGGTGGGCATGAGCTGGTAATTGAAGTGGTAAGAATTGGTGGATGGCACAAACCTTGTGATTACAGCACTGGCCTCATCTCATCGAAAGCCCCACTCTCAGTGATCAATGTGCTCTGAACCTATCAAGAAAACACCAACCAAAACCAAACCTACACACAGAAGTGCATCGGAACGGAACGGAAGTGCTCGAGACGTGCACAGACGAGTATCAGACCCTGGTACAGGGCCTTATAAAAGGTTGCAGGGAATGGTATAGACCTCAGAAACGAGGAGAGAGAGTGTTGTGTTGCTTATAGAAGTCCTTGGAATGGAGTCCAAGTACTTGAGCCTTGATCTGAGTGAACCGGAATGGAACTGGAACAGACAGGAAAGCTAGTGGAACGCAACAAGAGTGTCGATGCGAATGGAACCCTTGCTGTGCAAGTTTTCTGGCTAGATCTGATTGAACGAGAATAGACTCAAACAAACAGGAAGCACAGTAGCGTGGTGATGTAAAGCTTTGCAGCTATGAGAAACAAACGAGAACGAGTTGCTGGGGTTCTCCAAAGCGAGGTGGATGCCGATTCCAAGCGTAAACAGTAACAGACAGTAGTGGGTTCCGATCCCAAGCGCTCCAGACAGTGGTGGGTTCCGATCCCAAGCTCTTTCACCGTAGTGGGTTCCGATCCCAAGCTCTTTAACAGTAGTGGGTTCCGTTCCCAAGCTCCAACATCCAAACAATCCCAATATCCAAGTGCAAGCTCAGCACAATCCCAACATTTCCAGTCACTTTCAGACTCTTCCAGACAACGGCAAGTCGGATCTCAAGGATACCGAACACACAGAACAAAGATCCCGAGCCAAGATGAATTCTAAGAGACACCTTGTTCGAACTCCCCGGTCTCTACCCTTTTCACAAGTGTTGCCGCCTACTAGCTGTGGGGTGATTCCGTGAGGTCGTCCAAGATGCCCCTGCTACTAAATACAAAGTTCTGAAACATATGACAAAGACCAAGAACAAGCAGAAATGAGTAATATAGTCCGTTTATCCATCTGACTGCCATGTATCCGTTGTAGAATTGGGTATCTGGGCCCTTCTATTGGCTGCCCACGTCGAGCACACCATTCTGGTGCGATCCAGTGCACATGTATGGTTGGTAAGACTGTGCCCAGCCCATCACAACCAACATCCTATGCTGATCCCAACTTGATAGTCCATTCCCTCCAATGCCAGTGCCTTCCCGTCTACCGGAACATCCGGGACAGAAGCTCCCAAACCGTAGCTCTTCAGGAATACTGCATTCGAAGTACTTCCCAGTATGGGTACTTGTTCCAGGAGCCAACGAGTGTAGGTCCAAGTGATCAGACCCTCACTTAGTGACCATCCCTTATCTGGAATGCCCGGGACGGCGTGGAACCATCAAGATGTAATGTTCCCAGCCCCTTCCAGTGATCATCTGATCAGAATGTGTTATGTGTCCACTGTCCAACACACCACAACAGGATTCCAGTCCGTCCCTGTCTAGTTCCGTGAATGGGAATAGAGTAGACTTCGTGTTCCACTTGTTTGTTGGGCTACACATCTCCTACAGGTTTCGGAGCAAGCACATGCCAATGGTTCCAGAGTGTTCCTCCACGTTCCCATCCGTTACTCAGTGGTTCCTGCCCTGCCAGCTACTTGGGAACCTCAGTACTGACGCTTCTGGAGCGTAGCCCGGCACATGTCTTGTCATGAAAACACGAAAAAGCGAAGATTTCATGGGTGGACAAATCCCGTGCTTATCATCGGAGTCCCCATTGTCATGCTGAACGGTCGAATGGCAAGTGGGTCAGGATGAAAGAGGGAGGAAGCAAGCAACAAAAGAATGGGATCAGATCGGCATTTGGCGATCCTCAGCCAAGACCAGAACCATCTCATGTTTACACGAGAATGGCACTTCTCATTCAACTTGCTCCAGACTCACCTCGTACCACACTGGCAAAAGTTGTTCACATTAACCAACAAGTCTGAGTGTGGGTGTGGTGTTGTTGACACATCCCCGGTTTCAGGTGTTTAGCGTACGAAAATGGACACTCACATGATCATATCAATTGCCAAATGACCCCCTATTCTGCCCTTCTGGCTCTATTTCTTCCTATTAACCTGACTAATATAATATTCTATTTCACCTGTACTTGTCTGAGACTTCGGCACCTGGTCACTATTTGAGCTCTTCTAGAGTTCATGCACTGTGTGGCATTTGCCTCTGCTTCAGAGAATATACTCAGTGTCACCTATCAAAACCTGCCAGCTTGTCGAAAAATAACCACGAAGAGCTACACTTACTGCTCGATCAGCATCCACTCCTACAAAGACCATTCTTTCGGAAAAAGTATCTTCCTATATCATTTTGTGCTGACACTTTCAAATTTATAGGTCACTATCCAGCCAAGCGTTATCCTCTATTCACCAGCACATCTCCTATATTCCCATCTCTCTGAAGATCGAGTTATTCCTCTGAGACCCGGGAAGTCTTTCAGTACTTGCTGCGTACAGAGCACATCCAAATCTATCCCCACTCACCCAAGTATCGAGATCTACAATCTGTCTCATTCATATTCGGGAGTAGAGTTACTGGACACTGAGAGAGGTCCTTCAAGAGAGGCAAATAGCCGGTGTTTCCACGTTTCAAGAAGGCCATCATTCCAGATTCCATGATAAGGCTGGAAGCAGAATAACTCAATGGTCATTGAAGAGGATGGAAGGCCTTACAACCTGGATGACAATGGAAGACGGAATCCAATGAGACTGAAGTTTAAGATGGAAGGGAAATCACGCACTCCCTGGAGACAAGGAGGCAATGGACAGTGAGTGAGGCAAGGACAGGCAACAGTGGAAAAGCATGCACGTCCTAGAGACAAGAAGGCAAGGGACAGTAAGCAAGGCAAGGAGAGGCAACAGAGGAAAAGCACGCACTACCTAGAGACAAGAAGGTGAGGGACACTGAACGAGGCAAGGACAGGCGACAAGAAAAGTATTCACCAACTAGAGACAAGAAGGTGAAGGACAGTGAGCGAGCCAAGGATGGGTGACAGAGGAAATGCACACACTTGCTAGAGACAAGAAGGTGAGGGACAGTAAGTGAGGCAAGGACAAGCAGCTGAGGAAAAGCACATACTCTCTACAGACAAGAAGGCAAGGGACAGTGAGCAAGGCAAGGATGGGCAATAGAGGAAAAGCATGCACTATCTAGAGACGAGAAGATGAGGGACAGTGAGTAAGGCAAGGACGGGCGACCGAGGAAAAGCACATACTCTCTGGAGACAAGAAGGCAAGGGACAGTGAGTGAGGCGAGGACAGATGACCAAGGAAAAGCATGCACCAACTAGAGACAAGAAGGCAAGGGGCAGTGAGTGAGGCAAGGACAGGTGACAGAGGAAAAGCATGCACAAACTAGAGATGAGAAGGTGAGGGGCAGTGAGTGAGGCAAGGATGGGCAACAGAGGAAAAGCACACACTCGCTAGAGATGAGAAGGCGAGGGACGGTGAGGGAGGCAAGGATGGACGACAGAGGAAAAGCACGCACGTCCTATAGACGAGAAGGTGAGGGACAGTAAGCAAGGCAAGCATGGGAAATAGAGGAAAAGAATGCACCAACTAGAGACGAGAAGGTGAGGGACAGTAAGCGAGGCAAGGACAGGTGACAGAGGAAAAGCACACACTCTCTAGAGACAAGAAGGCAAGGGACAGTGAGGCACAGACGGGCAACAGAGGAAAAGCACACACTTGCTGGAGACGAGAAGGTGAGAGACAGTGAGCAAGACAAGGACAGGTGACAGAGGAAAAGTATGCACTTCCTAGATATGAGAAGGTGAGGGACAGTGAGCAAGGCAAGGACAGGCAATGAAGGAAAAGCACACACAAACTAGAGACGAGAAGGCAAGGGACAGTGAGCAAGGCAAGGACAGGTGACAGAGGAAAAGCACGCACTCTCTAGAGATGAGAAAGCAAGGGACAGTGAGTCAGGCAAGGATGGGCAACAGAGGAAAAGCACACACTTCCTAGAGACAAGAAGGTGAGGGACAGTGAGCAAGGCAAGGACAGGTGACCAAGGAAAAGCACACACTCTCTAGAGACGAGAAGGTGAGGGACAGTGAGCGAGGCAAGGACAGGCAACCGAGAAAAAGCACACACTTCCTAGAGACAAGAAGGCAAGGGACAGTGAGCGAGGCACAGGCAACCAAGGAAAAGCACACACTTCCTAGATAAGAAGGCGAGAGACAGTGAGCAAGGCAAGGACAGGTGACCAAGGAAAAGTACACACAAACTGGAGACAAGAAGGCAATGGACGGTGAGCGAGGCAAGGACAAGTGACAGAGGAAAAGCATTCACAAACTAGAGACAACAAGGGAGAAGGACAGTGAGCGAGGCAAGGATAGGTGACAGAGGAAAAGCACACACTCTCTAGAGACGAGAAGGTGAGGGACAGTGAGTGAAGCAAGGACAGGCAACAGAGGAAAAGCATGCACTTGCTAGAGATAAGAAGGCGAGGGACAGTGAGTGAAGCAAGGACAGGCAACAGAGGAAAAGCATGCACTTGCTAGAGACGAGAAGGTGAGGGACAGTGAGTGAGGCAAGGATGGGCAACAGAAGAAAGCACACACTTCCTAGAGACAAGAAGGTGAAGGACAGTGAGTGAGGCAAGGACAGGGCGATGCAGGAAAAGCAAGCACCAACTACAGATAAGACGAGGGACAGTGAGTGAGGCATGGGTAGGCAACAGAAGAAAAACATGCACTTCCTAGAGACAGTGAGCGAGCCAAGGACGGGTGACAGAAGAAAAGCACACACTTGCTAGAGATGAGAAGGTGAGGGACAGTGAGTGCAGGAAGGACGGGTGACTGGGGAAAACACATGCACTTCCTATGAACCAGCGGAATCGCTGCCAATTAGTGTACTCATGCCCTTTAATGTTGACCTGTTACACACTTTTGCTTTCACTACTATGTCCAAAATTCCCTCCATCCTGTGTTCATCAGTACCTTGCTGGAACATAATTATTCACTTGGCTCCCTCTTCAATGCTTTGTTCTCACCTCCAATAGCTTCCAACCCGCAGCGGCCACATCAAGGAATGCCGGCCACGAATTTGCTTTCCAGACATTTACAACTGCATCCCCCACCATCTGTCCAAACAAGTTCCACATCCTCTCATCCTCACATGTTGTCCCTGCTTCCACCGCCTTTCGCAAGTGTTGATACCAGTGTTGAACAGAATACTCCACACCAATGGTGGACCGGCTCCCTGCATTGACAATGACCTCCAAACAGCTTCTTACTGTTACAAAGTGTGCATGGCCCATGAGGATACGGAAGTCTGCTGGTGCATGATCACTCATGATGTAATCACAAAAAGATTTGTGTATCTGCGGTGTTGCTTCCTCAAATGATCTGGTCATCCCCGGAATCAAGACACTGCGAAACTGCTCTAGGAATTTTTTGACATCAAGGTTGTCCATGGGTATATCAGCCAGTAAAGCAATGATCTGAGCAGTTGTTAATGGCTCCTGAAGGACGAGGATCGTTCCGATAACATGCTGGAAGCCACATAATCGATTCTTATGGCGCAGTTTCTGCGCAGGTTGTGCCTGCTCATCTGGATCTTTGGTGATATCCTCGAAGGAGGTCAAGATAACCCTGTACAGATTCTCGAGCGGGCCAAGACCACCCTCCTGGATCAAGTCTTTCACAACCCAACCCTGACAAGTCCTCCCATGCTTGTCAATCTGCTGCGTGATCCAGTGAACAGCAGTCGCAGCATAGTGGAAGAGGCCATCTGCCTTGTTGCATAACTTTTCCAATTCCCCAGAAGGTGGCCAAGGCTTCCAGTCACGTGGTGTAATCTCCTCCATCATGCGAGCAATGAACTTGTTGACTTCATCCCGTGATGATTCTGTGCTGAGGGGATGCTGTTTGAACACCGCGAGCTCTAGAGTTTCGGATTTGGAGATATCGGCCCAGTGCTCTGGTCGAGAAGTAATAAGGAATCGGACATTATCAGGAAGGTCACAGCCCTTTGGTGCAATTGTTGACAGGATCTCCAGTACCCTCTTGGCGGCATCCCGGAGCTCGTCCAGTGCATCAATGAGAATGACCACCACATCACGAGATTTAGAAAGTTCCTTGATCGGAGCTAAAAGAAGTTTTTCTACTTGCTCTTTCCCGGGTAAGATAAAGCCAGGCTTCAATGCGTCATGGATGATGTGAGCTGCAGCTGGAGAAAATTCTGAGAGCTGCTGTGAAATAGTCGGAGTGATTTTATCTGGCTCAATTGTTTCGGGGATGTTGCGAGAGATAAAGAACTGGGCTGCGACCGGTGTTCCCTTCCTGCGAAGCGTCTCTGCAACAGTGGCAGAGAGTGTTGATTTTCCGCTACCTGCCACACCTGTAATCCAGAAGATATGTTCGCTGCTAGAAGTCCGTGGGGATAGCCATCGCCCAATTTCCTTCTGGATTTCCACACGAGTATGGGGTGCACAAAAAGTCTTGCTCTGATCTGTAAATTTATGCTGTGTTGCCACATGACTGGCGAGCGCCTTCGTGATGAAATTGAGCTCGTCCTTGATAAGATCCTAGTTCGGCAGTGAGTTTCCTGTGGAGGAAGTGGACATAAAGATCCGAAGAACCTTGCGCTGCTGCCTAGCCAGGTCTACTCGAATTTTCAGAAGAGTTCTGGCCTGAATGGAACCCATCTTAGGCATGTCCACACGCTGAGACGTCTAGCCATACCAAGAACATTTCCTTCGCCTTTGCGAACTTAGAGTGCCAGTCCACCAATTGATCCTCAGATGGAGTATGTTCCCGCTACGGCAGTTGAGAGTCCCGGACTGGGAGTGAGAACGATGAACATACAACATTCTCGTTTGCCCATTTACTAATTGCGTTCACTACATCACTATACGTGGTTCAGTATTCATGAAGAAACTAGAAAATGAATGAAACACACCAAATCGCCTTCAAGTCCTCCCTTGCATCTGGTTGCTCACCAGCAACCTCGACAAGAGTACGAACATAGTCGATAACGTCCTCAGTGAACTCATACACCTTTTTCTGAATGACAACAACATTCTGATGAACAAGTTAGCTGGAGGGGAACGAGTCAAAATTGGAATGGATTACGAACGATACCAAGTTGAACGATACTCAAAAGAGCTTTCACAAGGGTCTTCACTGGAACTGGACTCTCTGGTATAAATTCTTCCACGACTTCAAGAGTTTTGGATGTCAGAGCCCGATCGATCTTTTCAGCAAGTTTCATCCACACGGAGTTTCCATGATCCATGTTCCACTGTTTGAGCGCGGAAATAGCGTCCCCGTCGATGTTCCAGACTTCCCACTTGGGCTCTGGAAGCGTGTGAGTTGACTTCGCATATGGGTCAATAGCGAGATTACGACCTGGGACTAGATTGAAGGAGTCAGCAGTGGCTAGACAGCAAACGAAAAAAACTCACTCGGAGTAGGTGGCAGTCCTTGGCTGTTGGATGTTGTGCTTCGAGATGGCTGCGTTGAGTGTGCCGGACTTCGTTTCCTGGTGAGTTTGTTCCATCGGTTCTTGACTTTCGAAGTGAGTTTGTGCCATTTCGTCTTGAACCTGTCGCGCAAGGTGGGCTTTGGTTGCTTTGGGAGGCGAGACATGGTCGTGGAAAGCAAGGTGGGAAGGACGTTTCAACCCGCAGTTCTAAGTCCCATGCCACTCTGTGGCGCTTGAAAGCTATCTTGATCAATCATGCCCCAGATCTCACGCAGTGCTGAAGAACTTCCCTTCGGATTCATTTCCGCCGTTTGGGCTCCTGGGATTGGGGGCGCGTGGGCCGGATTGGAGGTTCTTGGGCCTTGGGCCGTGTGGAGCGGCCAAAGGTAGGATCAGTGTTGAATTCCCGAGTATTCTGGGCTTCAGCTAATGCGTGACCAATGCAGACAGAAACATACCGAGCATCTAGTGATTACTCAACATAAATTTAACAAATGTACATTGCCATTGATGTGGCCTCTGGAAAGAAACTGTTAGATACTAGCGCGGTGAAATTGGCGAGGGTTTCGCCGTCCGGCAGGTTCTGTTTTAATCCGACTGCCTGACCATCACCCTCGTAATCGTGGGGTTGCCATCCACGGCCAACAAGAAGTGTAGTCGATTGTGCGAAGGTAAGGACGTGCCACCGGCGGTGGCGCAACTCGAGGCCTGCCTACAGCGTGATACACGGTCGTTTCTTCACACACAGACGAGCCAAGTCTGGAGCTCAGGGATAAGGTTGGTCACGGGTTTGCGGGTTCATCCGCGGGTTTGTACCCGGGGTATGGACGGGTACGGGTGCGGGTTGAGGGAGTGTTGAACCCGCAAAATCCGCCTACCCGACCCGTAAACCCGCGGTTTTTTGGCTATTCTGAGCAACTAGTTCACGGGAGCTTTTTTCGGCCTGGATTTCTCCATTTCACATCAGCATTGCATCGAAATCTACGGGTTACAGTATGGGTACGGGTCCAAATTACCTGTCCTGTCTCAACCAATTTTCTTGATGGTTATGGTGTACCTTTACGCCCGTGGGCACAATTCTCCGTCAGAGGTAATCGAGATGAAAACTGATAATGAGGTTGAGATTGTGGAGAAGTAGTCATGTTAAAAAATATAGCTGAGTTCTACTTTATTCCGGCAGGTAAACCCGACGGGTTGGACGACCCGCGGGTGGTTGAGGAACCGCGGGTTTACCCGCACGGGTTTTGTACCCGACCCGCGCCGGGTACGGTTTCGGCGGGTACGGGTACGGGTTGACCATGCGGTACCTGCGGTTGTACCCGTGACCAACCTTACGAGTCAGGGAACACGGAGTAGCATATCGGAATCTGGTGTGACGAAGGAACTAGTGAATGTACTAAAAGAAGCAAGCCATCTAGATGCATACATTGCAGGAAAGTGGTGCTTGCATTATACCTGAATTGCCATTGGCGCCGCATGGACAGGGTTTTCAATCTTGCCCCGAAACTCACGCTTTGATCGGGCGCCGGAAGTAATAGGGGCATAAACGGCGGTAAGGAATCGAATGCTAAGGATTATAAACATTGGTCCGGGTGAAGTTCTCGCCATCGAGGCCGGCCGAGGCCCAAGCCAAGGGTGGGTGGTGGTTAATCTTGACAGGATTGTCGTTTTCAGGATCGCAGCCGGTCAATCAATTGCATCACCCCGACTCTCTTTCGCCCAATCACGACGCTGTCGCCATCCTTAGTGCGACGTGCAGCACCACCCGCAGCACCAGCACACGCGGCTGTCGTTCGCCATCGCCCGCCGTGTTCTTCGCTGGGATTAACAAAACTAGTCCCACCCCATACATTCCAAGCACGATACATGTTTATTCATGCACGATACATTCGATCAAACACGATACATTCGCTGAGAATGTATCGTGCCCAGGCGCAAACAAGATACATCGCATCCACCATCCTTTTCACTCATTTCGGTCACGCAAGGGTCAAAACAATGCATAGCGGCAGCATTGAGGACAATAAATGAATAAATGAGGTCATAATGAACATTCAACAAGTAGCTACTTGACAAAAAAATTGATATCGTGCTCGAGCCTGGCCGAGAAGTCAATGCGTGAAACTGCCGTGTTCAACCGACTGGAAACTGGTGACAAAAAACACGAAAAAAAAGTGAGAGCACAAAGGCGTACCTTGCTTGCGCTTCCCCTTTTTTAGTAGCCAGTGTGAGATTGGTGCCTCGTCTGCGACTAGCTTACGTGTACTCGGAACACGCTCGCGTGTTGAAGTCATGATATTAGCTTCATCAACTTCGCACCGAGGGCCACGAGGCGATTTTGGGGCGCTCGCAGCCGGTTCAGAGAGAAAAGCTGGTTCGGGGGCAGTACGGGCTTCTATAGGTGCCGTCGCGACGTACGTAGTTCCGGAAATCCATCAATTGACGACCTGCCAGGCTGTCAAGATATTCTTGGTCGGCGGGTGACCTCGGTTTGGCATCGGGGCCATTTTGACGCGCTTTTGGTCAGGGGACGGGTCGACGGCGGCGGCGGTGATGGTGGTGAGAGGAAAAAATTCTGAATGTGACATATCACGGTGACCGTGTTCCCTCCGCAACGCGAGGCTTTGCCGACGCACGATACATGATACAAAAGAGGTAAGTGGCGTCCTTGACTCCAGACACGATACATTCACGCAACGTATCGTGTTTGTTCTCAATGTATCGTGCTCATCTATGTATGTGCGGGACTAGTTTTGTATATCCTCGTTCTTCGCCCACACGCGCGACACTGGCCCACGACCATCGGCTGCGGTATATCCGCCTCAATTTGTCGCCCCACGCGCCCTCGCGCATCCCAATATGGCCCAGCAGCTGCGGGGACCGTTCTGCATCGCCGACGCTGCCTTCGTGGCCTACCCGTGCACTACAGCCTTCCTCGGCGCCGCTCCACCCCCCCCTCGATGCTCTGTCAGACTGTCACCGTATTCGCGCCCACCCGCTTGACCCTGCGCTTGTAGAGCACCAGCATCCCTATGCGCAGCATCATTGCCTACGCCGGCCCGTCCTCAAACCCTGTCCAACCGTACTAGACGCGAAGATAAGACTGCTGGCGGGTAGGGCGCGCCGCAGCCTCACGAGAAGCACACCGGACGTCCAGAGCGCCTGTGTGTCGAGCTCCATTGTGTCCGACACCCCGCCTCCCACCCGGTCCTCCACCGAGAGATTCCGTGCGTGAGCAGTTTGAGGCCCGGATTACATGTACCGCGATCCACGCGAAGTTCGTCTACCCACCCCTGGCCGCCTATCTCATGCGCGGACATTAAGGTGGGTTCTTTTGTAGTACACAAACCTCCTTAAGGGACCACATCCACGCGGTGGACGCTAGTCAAGAATTTGTCAACAATGTGTCATGTTCCCGTTTGAGAAACATGCGGAGGGCGGACCACCCGCCCTGCCTCGGTTAGCGCTGTATCCGCCATTATACCCCACACCGCCGCTTACCCTTTCCCATCAGCACCCCGACTAATGTTTGCAGTCCTTCTAGGTCCAATTAGACTCAAAATTCAGCACACGGAACACAGCGCCGGCCGCGTCCGCTCATCACCGGCCCCGCCCTCGATTGGTCCGTCTACCGCTGCTCTGTCGGGTGGGCAGCTTCCCTTCGCGACCCTGCATCCACTCTGATCTTTTCCGGCCTTCTAGATATGATATGGCTTGAACCTCCTTCTCCTAGAGCGAAGTGCGGACGCATATGCCCACCACCCGCTCCGCACATAATTAGTCCATCTATTGCTCTTTTGTCACGTTGGCGGCTTCCCCTCGCGTCTCTGAATCCGCCTTACTTGTCCATGCCCTTTTAGATTTAATTTGCCTGAAATTCAACTCCTGGAACAAAGCGCAGACGCATCCGCTCGCTGATACTCACCCGGGTATTAACTCAAATTCCGTGTACAAGGCCTGCAGTTTGAGCAGAAACCCTCCAGCGAATAAATATTTGCTCCTTTCGCTCTGCCCTACCGGATTCCGACTTGTGGAGCCTAGCGCGGACGTGTCCGCCAAACAGTTGTGCGCCCCTCCACTGCTTCAGTTCTATTGCTTTGATACTGCACTTCGAGCAGCTGTTTGTTATTTGACACTTTCCTTCCACATGGGCTCATTTCCACCAGATATCGTTGCCGCGGGGATGGCGGCAGACACGTCTGCCACTCTGGCCCACTCCAATGCACATTCCCGAATTTCCTTGGTTTGGTCTTGAAATACTGATTGATGCATTTCTTTCTAATATTCTCTCCCTTCTAGATTTAACTCAACAAAGTTTCAAGCCCTTGGGCAAATGGCAGACACATCTGCCCCACCACTCAATCGAACCTTCGGTGGTTCTATTCATTCGCTTGGTGTACCCGTCAGCTCTAGCCTGATTTCTGAGCTGGACAGTCTTGTGTTTGAACCACTAGTTTTGTCAAACATTTTGCCGCTCTTCACAATATACAAAGGCTGCTAAGTTCACTTTCGAGCTCTGCCAAATAATAATGTGACAGCTGCCTCTATGGTTTGCTCATTTGAGTTATCAAGGTCTATGCAACCCCTTCACTGAGTCCTGGGGCATGGTCATGACACTGGGGGCAAAGACCAAGGCACCTGAAAACCAGGTGCGTTGCATGTGGCCGGTGACTGGGATCAGTGAAGAACAAAGGTGTCAATCACCTCTTTGGCACCTTTGTTTTGGCCTTTGAATCTGCCCCAGAAACAAAGGTGCCATAAAGATGATTGAGACCTTTGTTCCATTTGTCGACCACATGTGGAACACATGCATGTAACGCACTCGGGTTCCACATGCGTCGGTCTTTGCCTGCAGTGTGAAGCCGACAAACTTGAATAGTCCATGGAACGCAAATGGCAGAAAGGAAGTATCGGGAGATTGGGATTGTTATTGCAAGTAAACAGTGTACCAAAAAGCGAGATGAGGGGCAAAAAATGAGGGCAAAGAGCTTTAGGGCTGGAAAGCAAACTGAGCAGCAAGTTGCAGTTGCTGCCAGCAACTGAACATGTTCGGTGCGGCCCACTCAGGATGATCTGATCAGGTAGCTTTTTTTTTTTTTGCCGCTCGGTGCTTTCTGATCCCAACAACTCAGGTGCGTCTTTGGATGATGACTACCGCCTGGCGGACTCATCTGCGCCGTTGGCGGACACGTCCGCACACCTGCAACGTAAACTCCGGTGCCGTTTGATCTCACCTGGTCAACCAATCGGCATGCGAATAAACGTCGGACGAATCCATTAATTTTGCACTGTGCTCATTTCCAGCGCTTCGGGGGCTTTTGAAGTACGAGATATCATTCTGGATACATTCCGGATGAGTTCTGATTTATTTCAGATTTTTGTATCACCTATGAAACTTGTGCACTTGGTTGGTGCATGCTTGACCCAGATTCAACTGTAAACTTTAGCGACCTTTCAGACGATTTCATGCACCCAATATCATATTTGGCGGAAATATCTAAAATAAATCAGACTAGAACCGGAGGGTATTCAGAATTATATTCCACCCCAGAGAAGTGCTGAAAGCAATAGAAATGAGTCCGATAAAAAAATATCAAATTAGATGGATCTGCTGATTGGTTGAGCGGGTGAGGTAAAACACCACCGAAATTTACGTTGAAGGTGTGCGGACGTGTCCGCCACTGGCACAGACACGTCCGCCGAGCATCCGGGTCCAACACAGAGTCAAAAATGTGTCTGAGCCCACTCTGCTGTTGTGGTTGGTAGCCAGCGGCAATCTATCATCAAAAGATGCAGGCCAAACTTTCAACTTCAACTTCAACTTTACTTCCGCTTGCTGTAGCGCCATTCAGATAACTTTCCAACCCTTAAATTCTTCCGGAATACACATCTGCTTCTAACTGTGCATTGGATCTTCTGCATACAAAGTTTTTTGTTAACTTGTATGCCATGAATCCGAGAACTTTTGTGCTTGTGGCAGACAATATTGTGTACCTGCCTCTGCCTTGAGAATATCTGTTAACACTTTTGGTACAGATCTGCTGGACTGTCCATTAGAATGTGCATCGCTTGAGCAGAGCTACATGTTACTAGTGAATCTCTCGTGTAAGATTATGTTTAGCCTGAAGACTGATCAGATGAAAACAACTGCACTCTCGATCTGCTTAGCTGGAAAGCGATCAAAGTAGCATTCCAGATGAAATAGAGTTGAGCTTGCAGCTTCAAATTGGGAGAATTGAGTATACAATGGAACAGCAGACATATCTGCCACTATGTTCAACTTTGCTGCAATCTGTGCAAACATGCGAAAGCAGTCGCTCAAAATGAAATAGGCCGGGAAGTCAAGCAAGAGGTTGGAGGCAGAATTATATCGATAGAATTCAGAAAACAAAGAGATTGGGGAAGGCGGACGTGTCCGCCATTGTGTTTGGAATTTGGGACCCAGGTAGTTTGAATCCAGATGGAAGCCAACATTTAAAAGACAGACAACTGTTCAAAATGCAAGACTAGTCCGAGGAAAGCCGGTGAGAGAGGTGGTGCATATAATACAGTGGCGGATTTCCTGTCGGTCCCCACGCCTCCCGCGTGCTGTGTTGCTGCATTGGATTTACCGTTGCCAGGTGTCAGGATATGAATCCCTTGACCCCCCTCCCTTCTTTTCATCCTCTCGTAGCCGCAATGGCCAGTATCGCTCTTGGGTCTCCGCGGTGGGCATATCCCCCCGTCTCCCAGTCGCCTCCCCATATCCCCGTCGCGCTCGCGACCCCAGGACAATACCACAAACCGACCACATACGACCAACATACGACATTCAGCGCCATACGATCTACAGATGGGTACCTCCTTCGGCGCGCGTGTGCTCCCGACGGCGGGGGCTTCTTTCAACCCCCATTTGTTCTTTGGCGGACACACGTCGACTCAGACCGTGATCGTCAAAACCACAAGCCAACTATACGATAGCGCCAGATCGACAACAAGATTACCTTTCTTGAACTCCGCGCGTTGCCGGCCTGCGCTTACATCCTCATGCCTGTCATTCGCACCCACGACGACGACAAGTCTACGTGCCCCTCGCTGACTACACTGCATTACGTGGTGGTTTGTCCCGACGCTATCCATGCTGTCCCTGCATGCTCATCGTCCGTCCAATCCAAAATCCATACCACTGTTCCTCGCCGTCATCAAATCTACATATCACGGGGTTATGCCCGGGAGGACTCGAAGGGCAGAGGCAGGGGTTTTGCTCTCAGAGCAGGATTGGAGCAAGAGGGTACGTCTCCTCCCTCTTCCCAATCGTACGTACCAATCGTATCTTTTATGTGCCCTTATTTCCGCGGCGCGCATGCCCCGTAGGCCCGATTCTCAGATGTTTTTAGATGGGTTCAGTAAAAGAAAATGCAAAAAACTAATTGGAACCATTAGCTTGGGCTTGAATCGAACGAGCGGGGTCTATTTAGCAGAATTCAGTGGGTGAATGAATGAACTGTAGATGCGCCCCAGGCGCAACCAAGCCTTGGTTCTGTGGAAATATAGGCGAGTCGGTTGAACGAGTGTTCAGCCAGGAACGGGTTACCCGGGGCGTGTCAGACGCATGGGATGAGTGGGGAAGCATAAGGTTCTCGGCCAGACTTGAGTTGGAACCTCTTCGGGTGAGCAAGGAAAGGAGTCTTGCGGGCGGTATTCTTGTCGAAAAAACAGCCCGAACACGAGCTCGTGGCTTGCGCTCGAGTTGAACGAGCAGGTCTACTCGGCAGAATCAAACGGTCGATGGATGAACTGCAGATGCGCCCCAGACGCTACCAGGCCTTATGGGCCCTATTTTCGTGGCGGGTGATATTGGCTTGTTCGTCGAGACTCGAGTGTTTCAACCATGATAAATTTACGGGTCCCGGGCCCGAGCTTGGGCTTTAGTTGGGTGAGAGAGCAGCACAAGGTGTAGAGTAGACTCGAGTAGGAGCTAAAGCACCTTCGAATGCGGGTGAAAAATGAGTTTTTTGGTTCACCTGAGGGGGGGAAAATGACCATAGACAAGGAGTGGCTTGGGCTCGAGTCGAACGAGCAGGGTCTACTTGGCCATAGGCAGAGTGACGAATGAACTGTAGACGCGCCCCAGGCGCTACCAAGCCTTTTCACTGCTGCATCTGTGAATGGAGACGTTAGATCGTTTGGGGACTATTTGATGAAACAAAGAGAAGCATTTCGCTGCATTAAGGTGCGTCCAACCATTCAACGTTGCAACGCCTAAACTTGAGATTAATTCCATCACAATTGTGAAGATAAAGTCCGACCCCTCCGGGTCTCGGTTCTTGATTGAACGAACAAGGATTGGACATTAGATTAGATTCCTCTACTTGTCGACAAAAAACTTTGAAGACCAACGGGTCTCCCGAGAAAGAGCCTGGATTGACCCATGGGCAGACATGTCGGAACTTGGCGACATGGATCACGCGGGAGGGCAAGGTGTTTGGTGGCTGGAGCTACACCCTCTTCAAATTCGGGTGACCAACGAGCCGACTTGAATTTCCAGAAAGAAAGAAAAAATGGACCGACAACACACGGTAACAGCTTGGGCTCGGATCGAACGAGCATTGATGGGGTCTACGGTGAATTTACTTTCACTACCGGAATCATGAAGTGTAGATACGCACCAGGTGCGACCAAGCTTTAACAGCTGTGATAATCATTTAATTTGGTGAATGATCAACCGATAAACGGGTTGCCTGGGCATGTGCCAGAGCCCGGAGATGTGCGGTACCAAAGAGATGGGTCAAGCGAGCCTAGGGATTCGGGCGCAGAACCAACCTTTCTTGTGTGAACAAAAGGGAAAATAAACCAAACGTATGGCTTGGGCCCGAATCGAACGAGTATGGTAGCTGTCTTTCCGGTCTGCACAACAGGCGCTACCAAATCTTATTAGTGCTATTCCAGTTGAAGGAGAGGAGAGGTGGTTTGGTGGGGCTGGCTCACGCATACGCGAGGGAGCACCGGAACTTGGCTCGCTGGTGAGTAAAATAAGGATGCGAGCGTGAAATTGGGTGAGCAGGCACTGGTCATTTTTTATCCATATTTTGGCCCCTTTCAGGACAGATTGCGCATTGATAGAGTGAACGACGACCGCGGACTACTTTCGCCTACCCATACTCGAAGTAAAAATTCACCTTCCCTACAGGCTAAGATTTTCCTTCCAGAAGAGGTCTCTGCATCGATCTCCTACCCACCGAATCGAATAATGGTCATTCCCGCCGTCGCGCGCCAGGAAATTGGCAAGAGCTTCGGCTGGCATGTGGACCTTGTATTGCACAACGCCGCTAGGTAGCATGAACAGGTTTGTCGGCAGAAAGAATTCGACGCATTGGCAAGAAAGTTGATGTGGGTCCCGTGGAGTTCCGAACGAACATATACTTATGCCCTGCGCGACTGGTTGGAATGGGAATGGGACCTTTCAATCGGGGTCTGCAGTTTGTCAGTGAACCCACCAATGGAAGTCCAAGGAGCCAGCAAGGGAAAGAGCAAAAAGAAACACGTAAGTCTATGGATTCTTCATGGCTGTGTATTTCATGCGAATTCTAGCCTGGAGGTGTTAAGTACGACGCGACTAGTGAACTACAATGGTTCTTGAGTCGATGTTCAAATTTGTGGCTTTTGCAACGAAATCAATCACCTGGAATTCGCCCCATCAGGATTCAACTGTGTCCTCGCTTTCTTGTCCAGCTCTGCGCTTCCACCATTGCCAGGTCCAGAAACAGTAGAACCACGTCTCGATCGCGCTGGCAACCCCAAGTATAACGTAGAGCGTAATCCGCATGCTTTTCCCGATTCCAAACTTCTCCGCGATGCTGTTGTCGAGGCGGCGGAAGTACGACTTTTGACTCTTGGTCGGCTGCAACTGCTGGTGCTGTGCATGACTCGAGAAAGAAGAGAAGAGAGTTTGGCGTGCATGGAAGGGGAGGATGGGAGGCGGCCGTGTTCCCAGTGATGTACGGAGAAGTGAGAGGCGGAAGGGTGCTACGGGGCGCATGGTGAAAAGGCGGGGAGATGTGGTACGAGCTCAAGGGCACGCGCATCAAAATTCGATCAACTCGGGAAGTGTCGTAACTTGACGCCGGTACAGGCCGACGAAGCCCGACTGCTCCGTCCGCTGCTCCTGCCGCGCTCTGCTCGCTCCCGCCCCGCCGCCCCCTGCGTTTATTTGCCGCTGCGTGGCGCTGCCGTCTGTCGGCGCCGCGGTGCAATCTCTTCGCGGCTAATATGAATGTTGCTGTATATCGTCTTCCTCGACTCGCTCCCTTGCCTACCGAAACTTTGGATCCGGCCCCTCCTTCTGCCGAAGCTCTTCCCAGCGCCTCTGCCTGTCGCCAGCCTCCGAGCCTCACTTTGAAGCCATTGCCATCATGCTCGCGCAGTGTTGACTTCCACGCGCCCCCATCCTTTCAGCTTCGACGATCGCAGTATGTCCAGTGCACCGTACAATGCCATCGCCCACGCGCATTGTATGGAGCCCCCGACTTGCATGAACTGGCTTGATCCAAGGTATTTTTGCTTTTCCGTGGATTTTTTGCTTCATTCTCATCCAATCTTCCTGCTCTGTATGGTACAGACACCCGCTGGTCCAGCAGTCGATCACCCGCATGGAAGCACTTGTAATTCCACGCAGCTGGATGCTGAAGGGATTGAGGGAGAGGGGCAGTCGCCGTCGGTCGTATCCACGGTCCGTCGCCTCTTATCAGTCCTCCTTTCCTTCTAGTAATCTCACCGGCTATTTCTCTCCCCAGTCCCATGCATGCGTCTCTATCGGTCCCCATCGCAGCGTCATTTCTCTGCATCCCTCGCGCCTCAGGTCAACGACTTAGTCTTCGAGCATCCTAGCGGCACCTGTCCCACGCAGATGCGAATCCGCTGCGACTTGGAACTCGGGCTGCCTCCCAGATAGCGAGTATTGTGTGTATCTTATACCTTTGCGTTGCCTAGGCTGACTACCCCTCAGAAAATCCAATTCGTTAACCAGCGTCATCTTGAGTCGAACGGGCAGGAGCGCGCCGACCTCAATCTTATCATAGTATGAGACCGCTCTTTTCCATCGCAGCATGTGCGAATTCGACGCTCGCGAGCGGGATATGGGTAGGTTTCTCCTCCGCTCCTTTTCCTTTTCCTTTTCCTCTTCCTCTTCCTCTCCTTTCTCATTATTCTTTTCTCCTCGCCCTTCCTACTCTCCTGTTTCTTCCTTGTGGTCTATATATTAATGTTGTCCTCAGCCATCCTGCGCGCCCACGCCCCTTCCCACGCCCCTTTTGTATCGCCGCCGCCTGTACGCCCGTCGCTCCTTCCCGCCTGGCCGGAGCGCCGTGTACGACATGCACTGCGACTAGCTGCACTGCCCGCCGCCCGCGCCGGCCTTCTGCAGCTGCACGACACGGAACACGATGCGTTCAGCGAATACAAGGCTATTACTCCTGTGCTTGATGGCCCCGCGCCTAGAACCTCACCACACGTGCGCTACATCGCCCAGACGCCCTACCACGCCCATGCCCTCAGCACCAGGCCCCCGTGCACCTCATATACGACAGGCAGGAGGCGCTGCCCTTCCTCCACGCGCGCGCCCACGGGCACAACGATGATCTTCAGCGGAGACACCCCTGAGCGTTCTCCGCGCGCGCCTGCACGCACCCGCACACACCGCACCGGGGATGTGCAACACCAACCGATGCGTCCATTCCCCGTTCATGCCACAGTCGCATACACCGCTTTCCTCGCTGCAGCCCCAACTACCATCTACACCACTACCCACATGCGCAGCGCTTGCGGTCGCTGTTCTTCATCGCCAGCCCCGAGCTACGACGACTGAGACGGTGCCCCTCCGCTCCCCGGGCTGTCGTCGACGCAGGAGCACCTCCACACGCCCGACGCCCTGCCTTCGCACACTGGGAGCCAGACGCGCGGCGCCACCGGCATGTGCAGTGCTTGACGCCGTCCGCATCTGAAACACCAAGAAGCAATCGTCGCGGGTGCGCGACGTCCCTCCGCGGCGCAAATACCTGTACGTCCGCCATGCGGCACCTCCCACCGCCTTTCTTGCGCCTCTTCAGTCCCCGCCTCTGGAGCGTGGCGTGCGCCATCCACCGCGCTACGAACCCGCTGCTACGCGACTGCCACACCACCCCATGCGCGCTATAGTGCTCCCGACGCGCAGAGACACACTCGACACCATGCCGGGGCGCACCCCAGCTCGGATCCATACCGCCAGTGGCACGGGCAGCGTGTGGCGCTCGCATTCCCCGTCCCCACGTCGCCTTCGTCTCGTCCGCGCTGTGCGACCGTTTACCGCCCTCACCACTCGATGGCCGCGCCTGCCGCGTTCTTCAGTACCACCCGCAACACGTCCCGCGTCTGCAGCGCGCGCCACGGTCGTTCCTTATCGTTGGTGCTGTCTTCGTCGCCTTCTCATACGCCACCACCATCTACTGTCTTTACCGCTCGACACGTGGCTGCATGCATCCCCAACACGACACCGACGTCCACAGCACCTGCGGCAGCCGCTCTCCACCGTGCACGCCGCGTTCGTCGCCTCCCCGCGCATCCTGCCCATCCCCAGCGCCGTCCCAGCCCTTTGCTCAAAACCCGCCCTGGCACGCACCACGAACGCGGCGCGCACGCCATGCACGTCGCCTACCCATGCCCTGCGACCGTTTTCAGTGCCGCCCCACCGTCTGCTCAACGCCAGGTCCTGTCGCGCAGCGCGAGTATGCCGCGCACCACCAGCGTACGCAGCACACGCTGCAGCTGTTCCCCACCACCCACACCCTTTCGTCCCGTCCCCGCGCGCACCCACCATCTGCAGCGTAGATCCGCCCTCCCCGCTCGACTCACTGCCTGCACATACCTCGGTACAGTCCCGAGTACTACCTGCGTGCGCCACGGACATTCCCCGCCGTCTTTGCTGCGCCCATGGCATCCAACCACCGTGCAGATCCTTTCCCCCGCCCAACCGCCCAACACCCGCGCCTCCTGTAGACAACGGCCGCGCCCGCGCGTCGCGCTGCATGCGCTGACGACGTCGATCCTTGGCGCTTCGAAGCGCGCACGAAAGTGCACTGACGCACGGAGACGACACACAGCCTTACACTGAATCTGTGCGCAGGAATCACGGTCTCGCTGTGCTCCCTCTCCGAGTGCGCGGCAGCTCCGGCTGTCTTTCGGGAACACCGACCCACGGGGAAGGGTTACTTAATGCGGGATTGCGAGTGAAGTGCTGATTCTGACGCATCTCACATTTCTTTTGTTGTTCTTCGTTTATCACGGCTTTGTGTAATACCTCTGCATCGAAGTATGAGTATGTATTGATATTGTGTAACTAGGTGTTACCCGTGAATAAAATTCACGGGTCATTGCAGCACGAGTTTTTATGAAAAAAAAAACAGTCCCAAGCCTTTTTAGACCCACCCAGGCCTCATCTCGTCGCCGACCTTGCAGGAAGTTGTGTCTTGTCAGTTGCACCTCCCGTCGCCGTAGGTCTCGTCTCGTTTTGCGGGTGCGGTATCTGATCTTGTCTCGCCTTGTCTCATAAACTTCCAGGTCGTGTCTCGTATCGTTAACATCTTATTTCGTTGCCCCGGCGGGTCTCGTGTAGGCTCTCTCTTGTCTTTCGTTGCAGAAGTTCTCGTCCCATGAACCTAACAGCTGTGTCTTGTCATGTCAATTCGTGACTGCAGTCTTTTGTTCTGTGAGGGTTTGTTCTCAGCGGGCCTTGTCTCGTCCGACTGGTCACCGTTTCACCTTGTTGGTAGCTCTGGCACGAATTCGCATCTTGTCAACTGCTCTTGTTGTCTGACATATTATCTTGTCGTATTGGGTCTAATCTTGCTTCCGTATCTCGTTAACACCTTCCGTCTGTTCTTGTTTGATAACCCTCTTTCACGGAGTTCGTGTCGTGACCAAAAGTGTCTACATAGTACACTCAGGCTGGTAACCCGGATCGTTGCCTGAGTTCAAGTTGAGGTCCTGCCATGTGTGTGAGAGTTGCTTGACATTTTTTCGGAGTGATCTAAACTTGTAAGAGAGCTCAAAGGGAGTAAGCTTGTGGCGCTACTTATAGTTAGGCATGAGCTTGAGATGAGCTACAACCGCTTGGTTGAGCAACTGGCAAGTGGCTGTGTTTGGAGCATGCCGGTTTCAAGCCGGGGATACGGCTCGTCCCGCATCCAAGCTTGCCCGAGGTATGATGTCAGAGTTTCTGTTTGGAACCTTCTGTGTCCGGGGGATTATAATATATAGTAGATGTTCTATACAAATAGGATTATTAGCGCCCGTCCTACGTAAACTCGAGAGGCGACCAGAAAAGACCAGAAACTCAGAGCTTGGCGGAGCCTCGGCACCACTGCGGGGTTGCGACGCGTCTCGACTAAACCGGTAACCGGTCTACGTCTCGACGCGTTTCCACTGAAACGCTCAGGCGATTTCGCGATTTGGATAAAGCTGGATGGTATCTGTAGACAGTTTGATAGTACAGCTTTGGCGCTATCCGGTAGTTCAAAGGTCCCTGGGGTTTGAGGTTTTTTTGATTGAGAACAAGGGTAATCTTTCATCACCTGCCGTTTCGGCCAAAACGTCGGTGTCGACACGGGGAACAGACCGGTGTTAAGATAGCCCTTGTTCAAATAAAGGATGTCGCCGGTTTTCGAAAGGAAAAGATATCATGTTACCAAAAGTCGGAAAGCCAGTGTGCGCGTGTACCGATGGAATCAAAGTGTCAGTTAAGCACCCGACGAAAGACGTCTGCGAGACTCGTACCCCGACCTCCGCTCCTCGCCGGACGCATGGCATGCGAACTGCTGGGCTAAATCTCGACAGAAAGCACAAGGAACGTCGAGGAATCAAGCAGCCCTCCCTTCCGCATGCACGCACACCCCATCCATGCCCGCCCGCATGCCCCAAAAGCGAGGGACGCCTCACACCAAGCGGGCCTTGGAAAGACCTCCCGCCCATCTTCGCGTCTGCACACGCGCCGCGCCGCACTCGCCGCTACGCTGGGACGAGCGCACAGCGAGAAGCTCCTTGGAAACTGGAAGGGACGGAGATGAAGGATGGACGGAGGAGGACGGAGGAGGTGCAGGGCTGCGGGGAGCGAGGGAGCCCAGCCCGGTGCTGAGAAACGGCGCCGAGGCATTCCACAATGCCCGCTCCGGGATATCGGGCGACGAGGTGGAAGGTAGTGGCGGGTGGATGACACTGAATTCGAGGGAAATCCGTTTCAGGGTTGGTGAGACACAGAGAAAGACGTTCAGGGCAGGAGTGGGCTGCGCACGCAGGCAGGCGAGACGGCGAACGGAGGATTTGAAACTGATCATAAATTGTCAGCTGCAGCCGAGTCCCAAGAGCTACGTACCGATCAGGGAAGAATGGATTGGAAAGACGGAGACAAACGGACGAGCAACGGGAGGGGGAAGCCACACGGCAGAAGCCAATCGAATCAAGTTGCAGTCGACGTCGTATTCGTAGGCAGGACGTGCAGGTGACGGCTCCTAGCTAGCAAACGCTAGCAAACGAGAAAGGATTGTATTGGCCGCTGTTCGGGGGAGAATGAAAGAGGCGATAGGCGGCCCGCGACATTAACGGGTCGGGGCAAGCGAAGTACGTGTGGAGCAGTACGTGTAGTGGTAGCGTGCGTGCACTGATATGTGGGATCCGTGAGGGCAGCGCGAGACAGACCATGTACGTAGGCCGAGTCACAGATGTAAATAGCAGGCAGCATCTCGTACACTGACCCGTCTCTGCTGCGCGCACGCAGGGGAAGTGATCTTGCGTAGTCGCTGCCAGACACAGCACCCCAATCGATCCACTTCTGTCTGCCTAGCAGTCGCCGCAGCTTCAAGCGTGGTAATCGAAGCGTAGTTAGCGAAAGCTCAAGCGGTGGCACATGGAGCCGTATTATTCAATGATCTTGTGTTCGTCTTGAGCTGAGAAAATCTCCTAAAGCAGAGACAGGGACGCAGCACGGCGGTTGGTCCCCCAAGTCAGCCATGACCCTTATTCCAGGTGGGAAGAAAGTGAGCACATTGGAACCGCAGCCATTTCATTGTCCGGTTTTCAGGTGGGGGGTAGAGATCCAGTGAATCTAGAAACGGCGCGATTGTGGTTCGAGCCAAGCAGGTTGATTTGGCGTTGTTGTGCATCATGATTGGGGGAGCTTGCTCTAGGCTCGTTTCAGCCTCTCTAGTCTAACGGGCGTGAAATCTGAAGACAGTCGTTCAGATCACGTACTTATACTAGAGAGGCTGGAGTTAACGAGTACAGGCGAACACGAGTCGCCTCGGAGTTTGAAATTGAAACGCCTTGGCAACCGCTAAACGATCGCTCCATCAATTATCGCCCAAAAACCTCGAAAAGAAATACCCGGAGCTCCTTCATTACCTGCGGTAAAATCCACGAAAAAAATATGAGCGCCTCTTATGGATCGAAATTCGTATTTGCCAAAATAACGGCCTCATTGGGAGCTTTGGAAGGTGCGTAGGAGATGCCATCATAATTTTCAAACTCCGAGGCGACTCGTACTAAGCTGTACTCGTAAATCCCAGCCTAAGCTTGCTCCCCCGATCTATCAAGGCCAAATCAAGGCGGTCCGATTTGCGTGTCACGTGTAAATACACTGAGTTTAGTCATGTGATAAAGTCACGAGTCGATTCCCACGATGGCGCACGAGTTCGTTTCGGCCGAAATTCGTGAATAAATCAATCGATCGAAATCCTCAAGGCAAGTATGCGGAACCCGCATTCCTCCTTGCTTACCTCCACCATTCTTGAGGTACTTTCTGCTCTTTTCAGTTGTATTTTATATTTTATTACTCCAAACTCACTCTGTTTTACAGCTAATGTCGGAACCTAAGGCGCAAACAAAATTTTCTTGTTTTTGTAAGTCTTTGAAGAATTGTTTGTAACTCAATGAGTTCTGCACCGATTTGGATGAAACCTGGGTAGATTTGACGGGCTAATTCATGCGCAATTAGTGATATAACCCAATTTATAAAAATATTATATATTAGCTAATCTGTGTTTTTGGACCATTTTCATGCTGAATGTGGTCTAGTATGTCCAAAACATGTCCCAGTGACCTAATATTTTGGGTGGGACAACATATATACCTGCTTACAGCAGATGGCAGTACTGAGGGCGCGAATCACAGAAAATACCTGTTTTGGGCAGTTTCTGATTCTCGTGACTGATTTGCCCATATCTTGGTGAGTTGGGCACGGATTGAGATGAAACTTAGTCAAATAATTCGGCATAATTCGCGCGCAATTGGTGATAGAAAAACATCGGGAAAAATATTATATGTTGCATTTTCCCATATGTGAAGTCCTTCTGGCTGAAAATTCCAACTGCTGAGCTCAAATCTTGACCGAATGAGCTAGAATTTTGATAGAGGCTGTGTCCGCACGTTTAGAGCGAAGTGATAGAGCCAAAAGTACGAATAATTACAGTGGCGACGAAAAGTTCTGCACGCGGTCGTGCTGGCCCGTGATGGCATCAAATCACCTCAAATAAAATTGTACAACAAAATATGAGTGATTTCGAGTGTTTATGCACCATTTTATCCATACCTTTCTATACCATCATCTCATAATAAAATCAACAGCGGTTTTCCGAAAAATCAAGTCTGTGGATTTGAGAGATATCAAAAAATGGTATATGCTATCTCGAACTACTTGTAAAGGCGACCCTGTCCATATGTTGGTTGACCCAAATTGATAGGGATTTGGGCTCAGCATCTCTGTTGCAAGTTGGTTATTTTCACTGAAATTTGCTTAAAATGGCACAAAAACACTGAAGATGACCAACTTGCAATGGATATTCTGAACTCAAATCCCTATCAATTTGGGTCAACTAACATATGGATAGGGTCGCGTTTACAAGTAGTTTGAGATGGCACATACCATTTTTTGTTTTCTCTCAAATCCACAGACTCGATTTTTCAGAAAATCACTGTTGATTTTATTACGAGACAACGGTACGGAGTAGGTATGGATAAAATGGTGCATAAACACTCGAAATCACTCACATTTTGTTGTACAATTTTATTTGAGGTGATTTGATGCCGTCACGGGTCAGAATGATCGCGTGCAGAACTTTTCGTCACCACTGTATAAAAACCAAGGCAAGATCTGTGTTGGCTATACAAAAAGCCTTCACGCGGGGTATAAAAGGCAGGTAAAGAAATATCCATACTTTTGGTTCTATCACTTCACTCTAAACATATTGACGTAGTCCTAACCAAAATTCTAGCTCATTCGGTCAAGATCTGAGCTCAGTAGTTGGAATTTTCAGCCGGAGGGTCTTCACATATGGGAAAATGCAACATATAATATTTTTCCCGATGTTTTTCTATCACCAATTGCGCGCGAATTATGCCGAAGTATCTGACCAAGTTTCATCTCAATCTGTGCCCAGCTCACCGAGATATGGGCAAATCGGTCGCGAGAATCAGAAACTGCCCAAAACGGGTATTTTCTGATTCGCGCCCTCAGTACTGCCATCTGCTGTAAACATGTGATAGAGCCAGAATTACATGAAATTACAAGATAAATGTAATCCTTACAATATTTCTGAAGGCCAAACCTGCCAAATGTATTCAACAGAGCTACAGGAACTGCAATTAAATTATCTATACTTTGGCTCTATCACGTCTTTAATAAAGTATATATGTTGTCCCTCCCTAAATATCAGGTCACTGGGACATGTTCTGGACATGCTAAACTATTTTTGGCACGAAAATGGTCCAAAAGCACAAATTACCTAATACATAATATTTCTATAAATCGCGTTACATCACTAATTTCGCATGAATTAGCCCGTCAAATCTACCTAGGTTTCATCCAAGTTGGTGCAGAACTCATTGAGTTACAAGCAATTTTCGGAAACTTACAAAAACAAGAAAATTTCATTCGTGCCTTCGGTTCCGACATTAGCTGTAACAGCTTTGATGCACATGGTGATTAACCCCTATATGCTCTTTCTGATCTTGTCACTGCGTTGTTTCTTTAACCTTGACCTCACTTTTCTCAGCTCTGTTGGAATGCATGTCTTCCTTGCCCTTCTGATTCTGAATCACATTCACAGAACTTTGAAAATAGGGATCAAACTCCGCCTAATGCAGCATGCTTGGAAACAATGAAAATGCTGGAATATGACAGTGCACAGTAGGGCTGAATTTGACTTCAAATTGAATATTTATGGTATGGATCTTAGAGAGTATGTATTTAATGAGGATTAGCTGTAAATATTCAGAATCTCCAGTTGTGAAAGAAGAAGAAAAAAACTCTGTATTAGCAAGCTTCCCCTTACGTATCCAGGCACCGGAATACAAAACATATTCGCCTTTACGGCCATGTGACCCGAGTTGCTTTGTCCGCTCCCAATCCGCTCCTCCATGTTCTCTGTTCTCAACGCGTAATCGACACGTAATCTGTCTCGGAAGCAGTAGAAATATGAATAAAAAATGTCCCAAGACTCCCCGGGGGCCGGGCCCCGCCTGCTCAGCCAATTTCACCCTCGGAATTTGTTTTGAATTTGCTCGCAAGTTCAGTCACTGCACCTTGTCAAAGGGTGCTCCCTCACGCAAGCATGTTCAAGTCCAGAGGTAAAAAACATCTCTCTTCTACTTCCACTGGAATAGCTCTGGTAAGGCTTGGTAGCACTTACGGTGCAAGCAGGAAAAACAGTGACCACACTGTTTCGATTAGAGCACAAGCCATGGGTCATGTAGGTGTTGTTTTTTTCTCTTTTTATTCATTTTGGGAGGTGAACCCATGTCTCGCACTGCAGGTTCTGCCCAGACCATCTCGTTTCTCGGTTGACCACTCGCCAAATTAAAACTATCTAATGTATACATATTTCCACAGAAACAGTGCTTGGTAGCGGCTGGTGCGCATCTAAATCTACACTTCATGATTTCGGTAGTGAAAGTAAATTCACAGTAGTTCGATTCGAGCCCAAGCTGTTGCCGTGTGTTGTCAATCCATTTTTTCTTTCTTTCTGGAAACTCAAGTCGGCTCGTTGGTCACCCGAATTTGAAGAGGGTGTAGCTCCAGCCACCACACACCTTGCCATCCCGCGCGATCCATGTCGCCAAGTTCTGACATGTCTGCCCATGGGTCAATCCAGGCTCTTTCCCAGGAAGCCTGTTGGCCTTAATTTTTTTTTGTCGACAGGTGAGAAATCCAATCTAATGTCCAATCCTTCTTCGTTCAATCAAGAACCGAGACCCGGAGGGGTTGGACTTTCTTTTCATAATCGTGATGGAATTAAATTCAAATTTAGGTGTTGCAACATTGAATGGTTGGACGCACCTTAATGCAACGAAATGCTTCTCTTTGTTTCATCAAATAGTTCCCAAACGATCTAACATCCCCATTCACAGATGCAACAGTGAAAAGGCTTGGTAGCGTCTGGGGCGCGTCCACAGTTCATTCGTCACTCTGCCTATGGCCAAGTAGACCCTGTTCGTTCGACTCGAGCCCAAGTCATTCTTTCGCCTTGAATGATTTCCCCCCCCCCTCAGGTTAACCAAAAAACTGATTTTTCACCCGCATTCGAAGGTGCCTTAGCCCCCCACTCGAGTCTACACCTTATGCTCCCTCTCACCCAACAAAGCCTAAGCTCGGGCCCGGGACCCGTAAATTTCTCATGGTGGAACACTCGAGTCACTACGAACAAGCCAACACCACCCACCACAAAAATAGGGCTAACAAGGCCTGGTAGCGTCTGGGGCACATCTGCAGTCCATCCATCGACCATTTGATTTTACCGAGTAGACTTGCTCATTTGACTCGAGCCCAAGTCACGAGCTCGTGTTCGGGCAGTTTTTTCGACAAGAATATGGCAACACTCCTTTCCTTGCTCACCCGAAGAGGTTCCAACTCCAAGCTATTGGTTCCAATTGGTTGTTTGCATTTTCTTTTACTGAACCAATCTAAAAATGTCTGAGACTCGGGCCTACGGGCCCAAGCCATTTGATTTCCGTAGGTCTTTTTTGTCTTCCTGTAAAAAAAAGAAACTCATTCACCCGAATTCAAAGCTAGTAGCTCCTGCCCGCGTCGGGCCGAACACCTTACACTCCTACACAAGCCATGTCCTGGAATATATACTACAAACTTTGCCTAGAGCCACCCATTTCCTGGTTGAACTCTCGCAAAACTATTTAACATCTCCATGCACAGATGCAATGAGTGAATGTAGAAGATGTGGCCTGACTCCGGCCATGGGGGTGAGGAGCAGGGTGCACGAAGGTCGTCAGGGAAGACTGGGAGTATCCCATTAGATTGAGTGAGACTTGTACAGTACACTGAGTAGTGACGTGCACAATGTGTGTGATAAGTGGTGTGTCGGTCTTGTTCGTCGGAGATGCATATACAGAAGGTCACTCATCGCGCAGGCAGTGGGATCCGAGAGTCTAGTCCTGGGGAATGGTCGTATCCTGCTGATGATGGTGTGGGTGCGAGTTTGAGCGGTTGCAGAAAGTGATGCGGATGGTGGGGAGAGCGTTGGTCTCGCTCGGAAGCTGCTTCCGGTAACATAGAATCCTGTTTAGGAAGATCTGTCGCATACATCCAAGCTCGTTCCATCATGGTGCAGATGGTCCACAGGGCCCATGAGGCGACGAGCGGTGCTTAGTACGCTCAGAGACCTCACACTGTGTGCAGTCTCCTTCAGAGCCGTCAGGTACTTATCGTAAAATTCTTCGAGGCACTCAGTAGAATCCCCCAAGTGCTCCAGTGGTTCCCAGGTATTATCCTCGGGCCCGTAACCCTCCCGGATGAGGTACTGCAAATGCTTCTGCCATTTGTTGAGGCTTATCTTCAGCACCTCTGCGATTTTGTAGAGGTCAACCCCATCTACTACATCAGGGGAAGGGTTGTCATGATGCTGATGGGCAGCTACAGGTGGACCCCAGGGATGAAGGAATACAGTGTTGAAGACCAGATGAACCTTCCAGGAGTTGGGAAGTTTAAGTTTGTAGGAGATGGCTCCAACTTTACGGACAACCGTGAAGGGACCATAATGCCAGGCTTCGAACTTCTTCATCAGGTGGGAGTGACCAAGTGCGCCCTGGATTGGTACACCTTATCACCAGGTTTATAGTCAGGATCTGCCTGCCATTTGGCATCGTAGAATCTCTTCATTGTCTCTTGCACTGCTTGTATGGCAGCCCCCACTTCTTCTCAGACTTTTGACATCTGGGGTGCAAATTTCATTGCATCTTCAGTCGGCACCTCGAGGTGCGTTCAGTGCCCTTTCGCGGATGGAACCCTATGGTCACGAAGAAGGGACTGAATCCCATGGTCTTGCTAACTTGTTCGTTGTGGTTGAATTCTGCAACAGTCAACCAGTCCGCCCAATTGTCTTGCAAGAAATTGGTGAAAACCCGGAGATACTGCTCGATATTTTGGTTGATCATGATGCATTCAGTCTGTCCATTGGTCTGTGGATGGTATGCTGCCGAGGTGTTCGACTTTATCAGTTGTGGCTAAAAAAGGAAATTATTGTGCAGCCACTGTGAAAAACATGGAAAAATCACAGAAAAATCACAGAAAATCAGGAAAAAATGCCAAAAGAGAATCGGAGCTAATTAAGCCTGGGATTGACACCAGACGTTCCCTCACGGTCCACTGCAAGCACCAAAATCTGGTACATCAACACTGCAATATTCTCCTCCCTCACCTGTTCCACCTCATCCTCAATCTCATCCTCCCAACCCTCATCCCTCTCCTGCTCCCACCTATCTCTTTCCTCTACCACGATCTCATCCACCTCATAGCCTTCATCCACATCCATTGCCCTTCCCTCTGACATAGCATGCTGAGCCTGCCATGCCTGACGTCAAGCCTCCCTAGCCTCAATAGAGATGCCAGGTACTACAGAGCCTGTGAGCCCTGGAACCTTCACAAGGGCCCAGAACCGATGCAGGTGATACAGGTCTGATCAGCTGTGCTATTGGCAATATTGAGTGACCTGAACAGTGAGAAGGGGGTCAGTCCCCTTCAATTCTTCCTCCTTCTTCAGGAACCGGTCCTTGTTGTTGATCCAGGTAACAACACACTTGATTTCAATGTTGAGGCACTGTATTTCCTCTCGAGCATGGAGGATCTTGCAGTAGCTGTCCATCGCAAGCTGATAACTTCGATGAGTCCACAGTCTGGAGCTAATGTTGTCCATGGTATCTCACAGAAGATCGAAGTTACCAAGAAATCCATAGTTCACTACCTGATCCCAGTCAAGGCTAGGCATGGGGGGCTCCATGGAGAGTGCAACCCTGTTGTAGCGCTCAATCACATTTCTGATTGCCTTTGATCGGGCTTGCAGAGCTTTTGTGATATGCTTGAGCTGCCAGTTTGGTGTATTACGGCCTAAGGCTGAATTGACAAGGCAGTCGGTTTGTCGGCAGATCTCAAGATAGATATCGTAGGCGGTTGAGAACTGTTGGTGAAGATAAGGTCGATAAGGAACCTATTGACATTGTTAGATCATTTGAGACTGTATATCAATATAATGACTTACACCATGAAGATCACATAACAACTTGACAAAGGATTGAATAGTGAGCTGAGGGCACTGGATATGAGTGGTCCGATACAATTCCAAAACATGTGTAGCAATCACAACAGACGGCTTCCATGGTGCACATGGCATGAGACCCTGCTTTATTAAAGCAGCGGCTACCCCTGCACCACCTGCATCAAGTTCTACATCCATACATTGGGTCTCTGCGATCAAAATGAATTAATTCATCCAAAACACAAGAGTTCAATGCTCACTGTATAAATCCACCACCGTTATTTCAATTTCTTCCACCATCCTTGGTGTACGCTCTCGAGAAGGCCCCATGTCTGCTTCAGCACACCAAATCATATATGCCTTGACTAGCCGTTCCATTTGCACACTCCACCCATTGACCAAGTTCTGTGTCCGGTCATCTCAAACATGGTAATATGGAGTAGATTTGTTCCTGAATTCTCAATCAGTAAAGGACTGGACCTAATCAGATGAGAAAAAATACTTTGTTGACATATCCACCATTTCTCTCTCAATTCCATCCTGGAGTGTGGCCACAAACTCCCCACTGGCACGGCTGATGTCAATACGAGTGCTCCCATCCATGATATTGTGGATGTTGATGTCTCCTGGTCCATAATCACTGCCATCATCACCAGCATCGACAACACAATCCTCAGGGAGCTGTCTCAGAGCGCGGAAGTTATCGAAATGCTTCTCACTCATATCTGCTCTGTTTTAGAACATTTTTAATAAATTATATCTGCAGAAACTTACTTCGTAGCCTGCTCTTGAGTTCTTCAGAGCCTGGTTGCCGATAACATTCCTGGCCAGCACGACCCAATACTTGTTCTTTGGGGGCAGTTCGAGACTGACACTGGGGGCAACAACCAACGCATGCAGAGGCCACATGTGACAAATGCATGTGGTCTGCACTTGGAATAAAGACTACAAAGATGCCTTTGACCGACAAAGGGTGGCTTTGTTGCAGGCTTTGTTCCCCCACACAGAGGCGTAAAGCATGCCACAAAGCCTGCCTTTGAATGCCAAAGGCCACTTGGTGAGTCTTGTTGCTAGTACAGACCACATGCATTTGTCGCATGCAGCCTTCGCATGTGTCTGTAATTGCCCCCAGTGTGAGTGACTAGGTCGTATACCGGGCCCAGAATATTAACATGTCTGGCATTTGAACTGGCCTTGATGCTGGCTTGGCCTTTCTTCATGATTGCAGAATTTGATAACAATGAATATTTGGGCACACAATGCGACATGTCACGATGTGTGACGAGCACGTGACGTGGCTGTGTCTGCCACCTCTGCCTTTTGCCACTCACCACCTGGCATCATCCATCCAGTCGTTCCATGTGTTTCAACCAATCTGGAAGCTTTCTTTGTATCATTTGGGAGCTGTCTAGGCTGGAAGGAACTCACCAAGGAACACTATGGCAGGTCTGCACCAATTCTTTCATTTTGGCCTTTTTCTCTTCTCTGGCTACAATGAGACCCAACCACGGGACTTCTGCGCATCAGGCCCCTTTTTATTCATTCTACTACGCTATAAGCCGCCAGATTGCCAGAGACCCGACCCTGGGACTTGCTATACTGCACTTGCCTCATACTTCGCTTTTTTTGCCCTTTTTTTGATGTCTTTATTTGGACTGACATGTTTTCCTCTAGGACGGAGAACATTGTGGTCGGGAAAGGAGTTTTCTGCCTATGACCTCGCTGTTGGCGCCACCGTATCGCCTCCACAATATTTCAGTGTTGCTGATTGCCTCAAACAACGTCTAGAGGCTCAGCAATTTACTCAAATCCTTGACGAGCCTGTGAATATCATTCCTACCCCCTGATCTCCATCTCCACCGACTTCTTCCCCCTCCCTGAGTCCACCTATCTGCCCTCCCTCGCCACCGCCTTTTTGGGTGGCACGTGATTTCCCAGCAAAGCAAGCGCCTGCCATCAAGCTCAACTCCAAGAAACTTGCCTCAAAAAGATGCAAACATGAGCGGTGAGAGCTTGATGCATCCCAGGCTCAGGATCCTGGCCTCAAGACCATCCACAGGCAACGGCGTGCAGCTGCTAAGAAGAATCCAGACGGACTTTGACGTCGCAGACCTCCCCCATTCCACACCTTCCTGGATCGGCAAGCGGTCCTCAGAGGACGGTACACAAGCCCCCAATGTCGGCACCTTGCCAACCTCTTCTGCTCGGGCAATCAGAATGGGGAGTCGTGTCTACACACAAGAAGAACTCAATTGTATGAGTGGGACCAATGGCTTTACCTATATCGACTGGCTGGGAGAGTACATCTTTTTCCATTTGCTCTCTCACTGCTCTGATCACTTTACCAGATTGACCATTCCGATTATTGAGGGAAGCCAAAGGACCTTCTTGGCTGTAGGACAGTGGCCGATGGTGCAGCACACTTTCTGGAATCCCTTCTCCCCTGTGCCCATTTCGCTGTTGGAGACTCTCCATTGACGTGCACATCCTATCTGCTTCCCGTGGCTCATCTCACGGTGGAGGTCAAACCGTATGTCTGCTCCCTCCCTTTTTTGATTTATCTCACCTGCGTCTCAGGCACCCGGCGAGCTCTGCAATCATCCCGATAACATCGAAATCACCGACGAGATGCTCGAGCATGAGTGTTTTCACCATATTGTCAGCTTCACCAGCTGTCTGCAATCATCCCGATAACATTGAAATCAAGGACGAGATGCCGAGCATGAGTGTTTTCGCCATATTGTCAGCTTCACCAGCTGTCTGCAATCATCCCGATAACATCGAAATCACGGACGAGATGCTCGAGCATGAGTGTTTTCGCCGTATTGTCAGCTTCACCAACTGTACACTCCTCCATTATATCATTTTATTGACGTAGACCCCCAATTGGCTTCCATACCTGTTTCTATCTGTTCGCCTTCTACCAGGCACAAATGGCCTTGCTTGCCGTGTGGAACCCTGCGCTCAAGTGGCTTTTTGTAGCCAGTGTCTTCGCTGCTTGCACCTTTAATTTCGGACCACAGGCCATCACTTGCTCTCATCTTGACTTCGGTAATCTCGCATGGGGATGGTGCTCCATTACATTCCTCGGCTGGTTCGATGCTGATCGAGGCGGGCATCTGATCCTCTGGGACCCGAAGCTCATTATACGCTTCCCTCCAGGCGCAACCATCCTTATCCCCTCAGCGATCATCTGGCATTCAAATATCCTGGTCCAGCCTCACGAGAAACAATTCTCATTCATCCAATACACGGCTAGCAGACTCTTTCGGTGGTTTCATAATAGGTACATGACAGATGAGGATTTTTTGAAGAAGTCGACAATGGAATCAAAGGAGGCTCGGGACACGGAGGCAGAGACGCGCTGGGAAGAAGGTGTCAAGATGTTCAGTATCATAGACGATTTATAGAACAATTCAATTTCTTCTTGATCAATCTGGACAAATGTCGACTTGAGCCAATTTTGGTCATCAGACTTATCGTGAACATGCTTTGGATGTATCGGCTGCTGTGCCGAGCACCACCTTAAAACATTCAAGCAAGGGCAACATATTGACTTCTACATTATCTTATTTTTTGGGAGATGCCTTTTAATGCAATGAAGGGATATATAAAAAAATCTGTGCTTCACCTGAGGTCTGCAAAATAATATCTTTTATTTGCTGTAACCGATCACGAACACACTTTTGTTGCATAAGGCTTGGCCATATTTACAAGCCAAATGTGGTTCATCTTTGTCTTGCCACTTAACATGACCACCTCCAGTCCGAAACTCAAGCAATCTCCGAAAACCATGAAATCCTCAGAGCAGCATCGTAAATGCAACCAGGCCCTACATCAATATGCTGAAAGGTTTGAGAAGGGGAGCAGATTTGAAGGAATCACTCTGATTTGTATCTTTCCACAGAAATGCAGAGACTCTGCGACAAAAGGCCAAGGAATGAATGAGGAGGTGAGCCGTACCTATCCAACTACCTCAGCAGTCATAAATGCTGCTCTGCAGGCTTCACACTGCTCAAGCTGCTCAAAACAAATCTTCTGATTGCTCCTTGGCGGATTTCAACTACCGTGAATGGTGAGTCAGTCTTTGTTCAAAAAATGAAAATATATTCATATTCTCTAGTAAATGCCTTGGGGCCTGCAACTAAGATGTGCTAACCAATCACAGGAAATATATCGAAAACTATGGTGGTCACTCATACCACCACCTCTACTATCCTCTCCCTGGCATTACTATCATCGATGAAACGAAGCACCACCGTAGCAAAAAATTCGAGTTGGAGATTACAGAACAGTATGAGAATGCAAAGTGGCGATTTCAGCTTGGGATGAAGGTCAGGATTGTTATTACCAATGAGTCTCTTGGTTTTCTATAGTCCAGCTGAGCATTGAGCAAGCCGAGCATTGAGCTACACCAATCTGCCAATATATTTCTCTTTGTCCCACTACATTCTCCTTCAACACGGATTTTGAGCTTGAAACACAGAAAATTGATTGAATGGTGAATAACCAGAGCCTGTGAATTTAATTCGGTGAATAGATGCTAATCAACCATATTGGTCAATTGAACGAAGTGGACCTACAAAATATACGGCACTCTAACACGCTTCGATGCTTTGATGCGCTTCCTCAATGTGATTGTTACATGTTGCATCACGTGTTACTTTTGATCTCTCTTGCCTCCTGCCCTCACGATTCACGGGCCGTTCCTCAATGTCCAAATTCTGTGTGCCCAAGTTCTTTGCTTCTGAAAACTTCGATTCCTATTCATTCCATGACTCCCAGCCCAAACATTTCTTCTATCTGGTTGGGAACCTCTGGCTAGAGAAAAGGCTGCAATTTATTCTCTCAAGTGCGTTCTCAGTGCCTTGAATTTTCCGCTAGCATGACTTATATCCCTGGAGATCTGCAGCAGAAAATGTGCTTCCCCAGACCGGAAGCTTCGAAATTGTGTGCTGCAAGATGGTTGCGCAGGCTGTTTACAAGTGGTGCAGGTGGTGCCAAGTTGCCGACCTCACCTGTGACCTTGCCTACCTCGCCAATATCCACCGCACATCACAGCACCGCAGTGCCCTGCCCCACCCCACCCCCGCCGACTCTGCCGTCTATGTTCCCGGCTCCGAGTCGGAGGAGGAGGAGGTGCTGCACACCACTCATCCGACTCATCCGACTCGGCGCTGTGATAAGGACCGCGGTGTCGGTATCGAAAGATATGTGATTCGAATTCGACTACGTTCGTCCTCTAGAGGGGAAGGTACAGTCAAATGATAGAGCAGAAGGTTGGTGCGGGAAACGGCCTTGTATGAGCGATGGGTGTATGTGTGTGTGTGTGTGAACGGTGGTTCGTGGAGACCGTTCGTCCACACCTAGGAGGTGTGGACGTGTGCAGCGGACCTGTTGTCAGTGAAAACGGTAAAGAAGGTGTGAATGCCTAAACCTGGTTCCCCGTACAAGAGTACTGGAATCCTAAACACGTTGCCCCTGTCTGCTTTCCTTTGTGCGCTCTTCCCCTTAGAACCAGCGCTGGAGATGCGATACCCGTCGCACAGATGATGACACCAATGTTGTTCGGTCGACAGCAAGACGGTCGGTCTCGTTGGCTATGAACAGCGATTTCTATGTGATGGCTTCTCTCTGGGCCTGTTTTATACAGAGCAAGGCTCGCAAGAACGGTGATCCTCGATAAATCGAGGAAGCCTGGGATTGTGACACCAGGTCCGGTGAGGAGGGACCCTGCTGGTGGAGGTGTGAGAGGTGAGATGCCGATGAACAAGCAAATGTAAGATGTGTGGCCTGCCTCTTGCAGTGGGCGAGGAGGGTGCACAAGAGGTACGAGGTCAGGGAAGGCTGGGAGTACCCCTTTAGATTGAGTGAGAGTGGTACAGAAAGCGGGGGAAAATGCCCCGAAAGCTACTTCTGCAGGCCGGAAGGTACTGACTACTAAATGCGCTCCCTTTTATACCTCCTCGACGACTTCCCACGTTTCCAGAGGTGCCATGCGGGTTGCAAATGTTTCCAGGGGGCAGGGGATGTCATGAGGCATTTCGAGGTGCATATATGGTGGGAGTACGGGTGCCTCTGCTGAGGAGACCAATCGTCTCTGGGTGTGTGCGAGGCACAGCGAGGTAAAACGACCTCAGAATACGTCTGGAGCTCCAGGCATGCCCTGGTGGTCGCTTTGGTAGGTGCTGGAACGTTCAGGAAGGGGGAGAGACAGACAGTCTCCCTTAGCTGTACTGTAGGGTGGTTTCAGTTTAAACCACCACGTTGCCAAATGTGGGCCTGGTTTAAACCATTGTGGTTTAAACTGCCCTCCTATAATCATATAGGGAGCAGGATTGGTTTGAACCACAGTGGTTTAAACCGGTTTAAACCGTGGTTTAAGCCGGTTTAAACCAATGATGGTTTACAGCTAAAGTCGGAACCGAAGGCGCAACCAAAATTTTTCTGTTTTGGAACGTTTTCGGAGAATTGTAAATATCTCAGTCAGTTCTGCACCGATTTGCATAAAAACTAGATAGATTTACTCATCCAATCCATGCGCAATTAGTGACAGAGAGGAATTTTTGAAAATATCATGTATTAGGTAATCTGTGTTTTTGGAGCATTTTCACGCCAAATACCATTTTTCTATGGCTAGAACATGTTGCAGGGGCCTAATATTTTGCAGGCAACAGTGTATGTAACTAGGCAAGGAGGTGACAGAGCCAAAAGCACATGAAATATTCAGATAAGTGTGATTCTCACAGGATCTTCAGATGCAAGAAAATGCTGATTGCCTCCAATGCAGCTGGAAGAACGGTAATAAAGGTATGTGTATTTTTGGCTCTGTCACATCCTTTCCTCAGTATGGAAATTGCTCCTCACAAAGTATTGGGCCTCTGCAACCTGTTCTAGGCATGCAAAAACAGTATTTGGCGTGAAAATGCTCCAAAAACACAGATTACCTAATACATGATATTTTCAAAAATTCCTCTCTGTCACTAATTGCGCATGAATTGGCTGGGTAAATCTATCTAGTTTTTATGCAAATTGGTGCAGAACTAACTGAGATATTTACAATTCTCCGAAAATGTTCCAAAACATAAAATTTTTGGTCGTGCCTTCAGTTCCGACTTTAGCTGTAAACCGGTTTAAACCAAAGTTGTGTGGACATGGTTTTTTCTTCTTTTGTCTTGACTCTCATTTTTTCCTCCTCTCTTAATATTAGTGACTGCCCACCTCCCGACCCCTGACTCCTTCCAAAAAAGGAAACTCATTCCATTTGGACTCAAAAAATCACAGAAAAATTGTGAATAATTGCGAAAAAATTGTTTAAAGCTAGGGATCGGTGCCGTACGTACCGTATACGGTACGGGGCCAAATACGGGTCATATGGCATACGGAAGCCTACGGTACGGCAAGATATAGGAGGCCGACCTGGCTCCATGGTATGGTACAGACCTAATATGGCCATATACAGACTTACAGAGTATTTTGATTGTTTTAGTTGTTGAGAACCATCATAGGGATTTTCAAAGTACTCCAATTTCATCCTAAGTCTATCTAAAACACCACATCCTCATTTACGAATAGTGTCAGAGCATTGGAGGTGCATGCTATGAGTAGCAATGTCAGTCGGTGATACCAACTGCCGTTCCGATGCTTCCGAACTACCCAGTAACATCCAAGTGATCATTGCGGAACCCACATTGTTCACTAATCCGGTGCCGAGCAGTGCCGAGGACTCCCGACCTGTCCGAGGACAGAATGGCATGGATAAATGAGGCAATTTTTGATCCGATTGACAGCTTGACCATATCCACCGTATATGGCCGTATGGCCTGTATACGGTACGGCAAAATATGGGACTGTACTGTATACGTACAGTCATAATTCCTTGCATCAAGATGGCCAATGGTACAGGTATTTTCCCGTACCATACATATGTATCACCATACCACTGATCACTACAATCAATTGGTCAACTTTGTAGTGCTCAATGAGGGCTACCACTTTCATTTTTTTGATGGATTTCCATTTTTGGTAGGTGACATCTACCCACCTGTTCATGCTTCAAACAATTTTTTCGCAATTATTCACAATTTTTCTGTGATTTTTTGAGTCCAAATGGAATGAGTTTCCGGGGTCAGGAGGTGGGCAGTCACTAATATTAAGAGAGGAGGAAAAAATGAGAGTCAAGACAAAAGAAAAAAAAACCATGTCCACACAACTTTGGTTTAAACTGGTTTAAACCATCATTGGTTTAAACCGGCTTAAACCATCTGGTTTGAACCAGTTTAAGCCATCTGGTTTAAACCGGCTTAAACCGGTTTAAACCACTGTGGTTCAAACCAAGCCTGCTCCCTATATGATTATAGGAGGGCGGTTTAAACCACAATGGTTTAAACCAGGCCCACGTTAGCAACGTGGTGGTTTAATCTTAAACCACCCTGTTGCTGGGCCCTCAAGGCCATGCACACCAATACCGGGCTACGGTGGGCCAACTGCTCAAGCCAACGATGAGAATTTCCAACCGCAACGCTACCAAGCACTTCTTGATAGGGTTGCATCCCGACTTTTCGCTAGCACTGCGTCAGCAACTGCGAGCGATGGCTAGGGAGGGAATGACCTCGTATAAAAAGGCCAAGCTTGAATGGGAGGCCAAACTGGAGAACAAAGGGAAACCTTTCGTTCCGCGCAATGTGGATAATGACGACAAATATGTCTGGACGGATGTGATCGAAATTGTGACCGTCTTGTGCGAGGAAGAGTCTGGATCATATTATGAACTAGAACCTTACCCTGAGGACAAGAAAAGAGCTGCTGTTATGATGCAAGGATCGGAGGGGGAACCCAAGGATCTGTTAAAGCAGCTAGCAGATAAAGTAGGCAAACTTGAGTCGAGCCGTGCGAAGGATGACACAATTCTGAAAGAGGCTCTTACAAAAGACATTATGAGCAGTCTAGAGGAAGTGTTAACAGGTCACATGGATAAATTTACGGCGGACCAACATAGGGAGATGCAGAAGTTGCAAATGGCAGTCGAGAGCCGCTCGAAGCCGTTTAGCAACCCTCCTCCCAACCACACGTATCCCAATCCTGTGCCCAACTTTGCGAGAAATTGAGCGGCGCCCGCTAGAAGCGATAATTGCTTCTATTGTTATAGAGGAGGTCATTTTATTGACCAGTGTGACAACTGAAAGGCGGACCTGGAAAAAGGAATAATCCACCTAACAAACGGGAGACTCACGTTCTTCGATGGAAAGATAATACCTCGCAAGCCAGCACATAAATCTCCTCGGGAGAAAGCGCATGACCAATATAACCGTCGGGCTATTAGCCAAAATTACAACGAGATTATGGACACTTACTTTGGCACGGAAGAGGATATCGATTCAGGAGGTGCTAGCACTCAGTTGAACCAAGATGATGTACGAAGCATGATGGCTACCATCAACCGCCTAGAACAGAGTTTTGGTCAAACGAGAGCTGGAGGACCTGCGGAGAGCGCTTCGGGTTTTCGCTGAATCCAAGGAAGGAGGCCAATCTACTGAAAAAGCCTCCTGAGGAAGCACAGTGTGTAAGTCCTAGCAAACGGCAGGTCAAGGTGGTCATAGAGCGTGTAGTGAAGAAGCTGAACGGGAAGAAAACCGTGAGGATAGCGGAACCAGAAGTAGAGACAGTGAAGTCTATAAAACCTAGGACTAGACCTAGAGCAACCGTGGAGGAAGTTGAGGATTCTGATGATGAGAAGATGCTAGCACCCCACCAGGAAGAGCTTGGAAACGAGCTACCTTTCAGGAACGTAGGTGAGCTAGTAGACCCTCCTATGGCAGAAGTTCTGCCTCGACACCGGACTGATGCTCTGCTAGCATATAGCAGGACGGTGGGGAAACGAAAAGCCCGAAATCCTAGAAATACGGAGGTAGAAGACCAGGCTACAGCAGGTCTTCTGGGGTCGATTCGAGACATCACTGTACCAGTAAAGCTAGGGGATTTATTAGACAGCAATCCAAAGATACAGCGAGCATTAGTGACAGACCCGCTCAAGACCAGACGTCAGAATTTTGTTCGGAACACAGAAGGCGACGTACTGGTGACAAAAGTTCAAACTGTTATAACTAGTCGGGTGTACGAGGAGAGTGATGAATCTTCTGAGGAAACCGACAGTGAAGAAAGTTATGAACAGAATGTGCGGATGGAAGAAACAACGATCCAACGGATAGGAGAAAATGGCGAAGTGCTAGGAGTCCTAATGCTAGACACTTACCCTGAAATCGTGACATCAACCGATCACGAATTGGAAGAGGGGAGCTTCATAATGCCGGACCCTGTGGCCCAGTATTTTGACTCGCTGAAACCAGGGGAAAAGGCTAACGAGATCCGCATGCCAGTGGCTAGCATGTCAGGATACTTGCGCTGCCTGTACACAAGAGTGGGAGGGAAACATATTGAAGCCTTTCTAGACTCGGGGTCGCAGACGTGGTCCATTGGTCGGAAAGCAGCAGAAAAGCGAGGGATCGAATGGGATACCAACCAGACAATCACAATGCTAGCAGCCAATAATACGACTCACTCCACGTTGGGGCTAGCAAAGAATGTCCTTATGGGCTTCTCTAAGGGGTTTCGCGTATATGCTCAGTTGCATGTGGTCGAGGCTGCCCCTTATGAGCTGCTGCTAGGAAGGCTGTTCAATATGATAATGGAGGCACTAGTCAAGAGCAAAAAGAATGGAGATGTCGATATTACATTGACGGACCCTTATTCTGGAAGGCAGTTGACTCTGCCCACCTATCCGAGAGGATATATCTTGGACACCGAGTTGTTAGATGGAAATGTACCAGTTGCGAGCGCGACGTCAACGGTCCCGCAGGATTTTTAGAACTCTTCGATGAACTCAAGGAGGAGGGAGAAGTAATGACTGCATGGAATTATGACGAAGCTGGAGATTTAGTGTGCGTTGGATATGGGTCGCCTAAAGATGGGCTAGAGGCTATACCTGAAGATCGCAGAATGGCATATTTATGCGCATCTGAAGAAGCCATGAAGGAGGATGCTAAAGCTAAGGTCCTGTTAAGTCAGTACCTGGGTGAGACCGAGGTAGAAGTAAAATTTGTCTATTCAGCCAGTCCGAGCAACCGACGAAACCTAGAAAATCGAACCGTGAGAAAAGACCGATCCAATCTGGTAGAATGACCAGAAAAGTGAGTGTCATGCATCAACAAGTCGATAAGAAGGGTTGGCTTCACGAGAAGAGGAGAAAGCCCGCTGCTAGCACCCCGAAAATACCAGAAGTACCAACACAGACGTTGATGCAGGAACGCGCGAGCGACGAACCAGCAACCGTCTTATTAGGGAAAAAGTATAAACCGGTAGCAGAAAAGATAACACCTATACTAGGGGAATTACTAGCCAAATTCTGTATTGAGAGAAAGATTGTGGGGGATCCTCTTAAAGACATGCCTGTCTTGGAGACTCACCCACCTGCTTTTGTCCCAACAGGTCGTTACACTGAAGAGAGAATGCAAGCGATCAATGCTAGCCATGATACCGGGTTCCTAGAACCTGAAGAACTGAAGCTACTACATCACTTTGTAGTTGTTCACAACAAGGATTTCGCGTGGGAAGAAGATGAGAGGGGATGGTTCAAACATGAGCAGTTCCCACCTGTGGAAATGCCTGTGGTAAAACACATGCCATGGGTCTGTAAGCAGATTCCAATTCCACCAGGTCACTTCGAAGAGTTCTGTAAAAATATCAAGCAGAAAATTGATGCTGGTGTTTATGAACCCTCGAACTCGTCATACTGCTCGCTAATCTTCGCGGTGATAAAGAAGGACGGAAAGTCCCTGAGAATTGTACATTCTTTGCAGAGGTTGAACAAAGTAACCATTCAACACTCTGGGGTGACCCCCGGGACGGAACAGCTAGCGGAACACTTTGCAGGACGAGCCTGCAGAGCTGCGCTAGACATGTTCGTAGGGTATGATAATAGGGATCTAGCAGAAGGATCTAGGGATTATACCACGTTCCAAACGCCTTTTGGTGCGATGAGACTTGTGAAATTGCCTATGGGGTGGACTACATTCCCATCTTCCATGACGGTGTAACTTACGTCCTCAGGGAGGAGATTCCTCATGTTACCATTCCCTACATCGATGATGTACCTGTGCGCGGGCCTGCTACCCGTTATGAGACAGCAGATGGAGATTATGAGCGTCTAGCAGAGAATCCTGGCATCTGACGCTTTGTATGGGAACACTTCCAGAATTTAAATTGGGTTGTGACCAGAATGGCACATGCAGGGGGAACGTTCTCAGGCAAGAAGCTGATATTGTGTGCCGATGAATTCACAGTAGTTGGACACATCTGCTCGTATAAGGGAAGGATTGTGGTTCCTAAACGAATTGAAGTAATCAATAATTGGGGACCATGCGCGAACTTCTCGCAGGTAAAAGCTTACCTCGGGACAGTTGGCATGTTGAGAAATTTCATTGAAAAGTACGGCGATATCGTCGCACCTATAAATGATCTCACCAAGAAGGATATATGCTTTGAATGGACACCAGCTTGCGATGAAGCTCAGAGACTAGTGCGAGAAGTGTTGAAGAATTGTCCCGTGTTGAAACCACTTAACTACGAGTGGAACTCGGACATAGTATTCAAGTGGACACGTCCTGGAGAGCTATTGGTATTATTATATACCAACTAGACCCAGACGATCCAAAGAATAAGTATTATGCTAGATTCACTTCAATAACGCTAGGGACCATGGAAGCCAACTACTCTCAACCAAAGCGCGAGCTTTATGGTTTGATGAGGGCGCTAGAAGCCATGTATTACTGGATATTTGGCGCGCGAAAGTTGGTGGTCGAGTCGGATGCTCTGTATATAAAAGGGATGCTAGCGAACCCTGGAATGGGTCCAAATGCTACGATTAACAGATGGATAGAAAAGATCCTGATGTTCCACTTTAAATTGAAACATGTGCCCGGCCAGCGGTTTGCCCCCGATGGGTTGTCTAGGAGAGATCCTCACCCAGGGGACAAAGTCTTCGCAAACTCGGAAGAAGGCTATGATCAGAACCTTCCTCCAGAAGACCATGAGGATATAGACCTGACGGGTCCACAACCTTTGGAATTTGAAGAGTTCAAGCACTTGATTGATACAAGAGGCGGGTATTTGCAGATACTAGGGGATGAAGCTGCTAGCGTGGCGGATTTTGAAAAAGAAACCGCATTGCAGAAGACCCTAGAAGAAGCTATACACTTTAGATGCACTAGGGTGTATAGAGAAGAAGGGCTAGCAATTCCACAATATGTTCAGATGCAGGCTCCCTTGATTCCGGGTCTTGAGAGTGTTGTAATAATAGCAAGGAGGGCGGATTAGATGGAAGAGATAAGGTAAGATTGCAATAGCACTTTTGGTTAGAAGGCTGCTTTAGAGCAATCAGATGCTCTAGCAGGATTTTACGGTGGGCTTATATACTACAGAGTATGTATCTAGAAGGTTCTCTGTGTATCTACTGAATATTACTAATTCTACATATGGAAGGTACTAGAAAGATCCGGCATAGCCGAGTTGCTTATATATCAAATTCCAGCAGAGAGTCAATGGTCAGAAGATAAGAAAGAACCGTACGAAGAAGAGCATCATACCGAAGGCATGTTGAAGCAGGACCGTAAATTGCCACTAGTAAAACAATGGCTAGCGGACCCTTTGAAGAGGCCAGACGGAATGAATGATGACCAGGAATATCGAGCCTTTATGAGATACAGTTCTCACTTCTTTTTGAAGGGGGGGAGGATGTGTAGAAAAAGTATTGGCACTGCACATCAGCTAGTAGTTGACAAAGACCACAGCATGTACATGATGAGGGCTGCACATGACAGTCTAGGACATCGCAGTGTGTTTGCAACAAGAGAACTGATAGCGTTGAGATTCTGGTGGCCAGGTTTTGAAGCAGATGTGGATCGGTATGTGCGCACTTGTCATTTGTGCCAGACACACCAACACACTATGTTGAAAATTCCGCCAGTAGTCACGCATACTCCTAGCCTGTTTCAAGTCGTACATGTGGATGTAATGAACATGGGTGCCACCTCCAATAAATGCAACATAGTGGTAGACGCCAGAGATTCATTATCAACTTGGGTGGAAGGCAGACCCTTGGCTAGAGACACCGCACAAGCACTGGGTTTATTTCTGCTAGAAGACGTGATATGCCACTGGGGTTGTCCTAAACAATTTGTAACGGATAATGCACCTCAGTTTAAGGCAGCGGTAGCATGGCTAGAAGAGAAATACGGCATACCTCATATACAGGTATCCCCGTACAACTCGCAAGGCAACAGAAAAGTCGAGAATGGTCATTTCCCAATGAGGCAATTGTTGTTCAAAGCGACAGGTGGAAATCCATCTAAATGGTTTTACTTCCATCTGGTACTTTGGGCAGACCGCATTACCGTTAGGAAAGGACTAGGCTGCTCACCTTTCTTTATGGTCACAGGCGCGCATCCAATATTGCCGCTAGACATAGAGGAAGGGACTTGGCTAGTGGACTTGGCAGGCAGAGTGTTGACAGATGCAGAGGTTATAGGTTTTAGAGCGCAAGCACTAGCAAAACATGTCAGCCATGTGGAAGCTATGCGAGCACGAGTAGACCATGCCAAGCGAGTATCTGTGAGAAAGTACGAGAAGCACCATGAACATACAATAAAGGACTACGACTTCAAACCAGGAAGGCTAGTGCTAGTCAGGTTCACACAGTTTGAGAAAACTGTAAGCGGAAAGATGAAGCCAAGATATCTAGGACCTATGGTAATCATTCGACGAACCAAAGGGGGAGCCTATCTGGTAGCAGAAATGAATGGCGCGATGAAATGGTGCACTAGGGTGCGGCCATGAAATCTAATGAAATCAACTAGAGAGTGAAGTGAGCTAGTCACTAATCACAATCCAACCAAAATAAAAATAAAACACTGATCCGATCCTAATGCTTGTGTGTGTGTGTTCGGGGAAGTAGGGTACGTATCACCTGTCAAGAGGGTGTGCAAAGGTTTTATAAGACTCTGTTTCAATAGCAAACTATGCGGTTTTTAAGCATGGTTATGCTGGGGTAGCAGGGACTTCACGCCAACAGAATATCAAGACTCAAGTAGACCTTCGACTGTTCAAGTCTTCAGTTTCTTTGTGAGTGACAGAACCTAACACTACTGGCAGCTAGCCAAGAAGCAGAAGGTAGGGCAGACTATCAACAGACAGACACTACTTCAATATCAACCAACGCTGCACAAATGGCGGCGGTATCAATGAAACGGGGGCGGTTACACAGAAGGTGGACACTGGGCTAAGGCACGGACAGTTACACTGAAGGTGGTGGTTTCACTTCTACTAGCACAAACTAGTCTTTAGTCCTGGAGGCCTAAAGCGCTGCTACAGGAGACAAGAGAGTAAATTTACACAACAAGTCTTAGTCCTGGAGGCCTAAAGCGCTGCTACAGGAGACAGGTTGGTGCAGGTTGAGCGGGGCTCTTATCAATGCAATTGGTAGTCTTTTCGACGTCCCGTATCTCTTAGTCTTTTCTGTGTGTCTGCAAGTATATCTGATTTCTTTCACAAATCTAGAGTCTACTATATTGCCCGTATATCTGGGGGATAGTTTACTGGCTAATACAGAGTACACAGCTGGCTTTTATACATTTCAGAGAGAGGTAAAGGAGATAGACGGAATGAATAGGAACAATAAAAGGTGGGAGCCCGAGTAGTGAATGGCCAATGGCGTAGAAGGCATTCTCAACCATGGGTATTATGACCTGCTACCGGGGCTAGTCCACATGTATTTCTCTAGCACACCATAAGATGTGCTTAGTTGTCTTGGTTTCCATCTTTCTGACTGAGCAAGTCAGTCTTTTAGTCATTGCTGACTGGTCAAGTCAGTCTTAGTCAATTCCTATCCAACTTCTGTATCAGTCCTGTACTTCACAAGCTCAGTGGAACTCATAGTACATATCAAACAGATTGGCAATATAGCGCAGTGCTATACTGGTAGAACAGTATAGTGACTAGTGGAATATAGCGTGGCGCTATTCCGTAGTGCCAATCCTCATCAATCATATCAGTAAATCCTTGATGCAAGGCCTGCATCTTTCTAACGGTCAGATCTGTCTGAGTAACCACAGTGATGGTTAACTCAGTAACATGTCTTCATCCCGATCTAATCAGTTGGTCTTATACACAAAATGGCGCAGCACTATATCCCTGCCGGCCCTAATGTGGTTGTACCAATCCTGACTTCGTATATCTTGTTTTAATAGTCATCAGAGGCCTTTGAAGCGGCAAGTTAATAATTCTGAGTAGTTCCCTGATGTTTCACCTCCAGCGCATAAGATAATGGTTTACCGCCACCATCTATAGCTCAGTGTAGAATATCATAGTCAGGACGTAACAGCCTTTTGGGCTGCCTTGTCAAGTCTACTCAATCCTTCATAGTTGATTTGTTACACTGACTTTTGGCCATCAATAGTGTAGCCTACAACCCCAGGGAGGGTGTACGCTCATAATCTAATGCCTCACTTCTGCCCGCTAATAGGTTCAAAATGAAATAAAAACTGGTGTTTTCATGCATGTTTCGGTACACGCCCTATCAGCGATGTTTCAAGAATGAATAGCAGTGTTCAGGGTTATTCCCTATGAGGCTAGACATAGCATTCAGATTCCTGCGAAGATCCAGAGGTTCATAGATATCTCGGAAGAGACGCTAGCGAAACTTGTGAACGATGACCAAAACCCGTTGAAGTTAAAGAAATCTAAAGAGTACAAGGGTAAAGATCTGCTGTTCGACAAAGTACGACTGCGGGTAACACCTGAGGACTTCGAAGAACCCGAGACTTCTGAAGAAGAACCTGATGAGGAAGAGGAAACATTCAGATTGGATTCTGAGCCCGAAGAACGAGGCCTGAGAAAATCCAAGCGAGTTGGTCGCTAGGGCATGACTTGATGAGTAGTAAGGCTGGGAATGTAGTCAGCCAAACTGCTATAAGGCACGGACTCGGCGCTAGCAGGGAAGCGGAGGAACTGGATACCACCATTACCGGGGGGTCAACTCTTGGAGGCGTTCAACCACGATGCTGGTGAAGTTAGTTCCGCATCGGAGACCCTTGAGCTCGGTGTGCAGCTCCATGAGCAGGTGAACATCAGTCATACCCACGACCTTTTGGCGAATGAGAGCGAGACAAGTATAGAGATGCTCGTTCTTGAGATGAGCGAACACTTCCCGGATGAAGGGGGACATCTCGTCTGGGTGGAACTTGTCACGACTGAAGGGGAGGACTAGTGGAAGCGTCAGGAAAATGACTGAAGATTTTTTTTTAAAATTGCTCACTCGGTGGGTAAGTCAGTAACTGAGCGTAGAAGCTCATCTCGTTGAGGCAGAGACAATCATCCAGGCAACGACGCTCGCAGTAGTGGCAGGCACGACCAAATGAGTACTAAATGCAATAGAGGCCATCGTGAACGCAGTGGCGACAAGGGGCCTCAGGCTAGCAACATATTATTATGTGCTAGCACGAGTATAAAGAAATCTCTTACCCAGTTATCCTGGAGCATGAACAGCACATGCTGTTCCATTTCGTTTTTGGGAAAAGGAGTCATAACACGAAAGCAGAGGGTGTTGTCTAGCGGAAAGTGGGACTGAAAAATATCAGTCAATGAGAGCAGTCTTTTATATGGTCAGACGCGGCTGAAAGCGAGCAAATCTGAGATTGCTAGCAGCTTCTCGATTTGGGAATCTTCGAAAAAACAAATTCGATTGACGAAACGCATATGGTAGCAATGATCGAGGACACTCGTGGAAGGTTTTAAAGGACCTGGAAAGAGATAAGGACGAGTACTGTTGAGAGTACGGAGTGCTAGTTGAATAGCTAGGGGGACTAGAGGAACGAATATCGAGAGTTAAACTAGCAGGATAAATTTACGCCTTGACGGACTGCACGCAGACTTTAGAGATTGGAAATTATCGGCTAGCGAGCAACTCACCACAGTATCATTGCCTTCGTCGTCCGCCATCTCGGTGTCCTGCTGATATTCGGCACGGACTAGTGAGAGCTCCTGATCCAGGAACTCGTGGAGCAAGAAGAAGTGCTTCAAGCTGTATCCATAAACATACAGCTGGCGCTGGAGGTAGCTTTCATGCTGCTGGAGGAACTCGACGTCCTTGGTGGACAGATTGGTGGGCTGGAGGAGGACACTAGCTTTTGCTTTAATTGGCAGGCTAACATCCTGCGACAGGGTAGCTAACGAAACACGAGCGGCAAATGAGCAAAGAAACAGGGGCGCTAGCAACTGGTACTTACCAGGAATCGCAATCTCCTACTCAGCGCCAACCTGCGGAGTGTGGCGAGCACTGTGACGATGCTTGTGAGTGGTGCTAGCGTTGGCATCACCCTTCTGAGAAGGATAAGACAGTACTTGGGAATAACAGAAGAAGGGATGCACTTCTGCGGCGGCTTTGGACTCAGCTTTCTCGGCTTGCGCGAAATTCAGGATTAGGCCTGGAACTTGAGAGAACACGAGCAAGCGAACCTTGCACTTGCTCTTGGCTTCCTTGGCTTCCTTGACTTCGTCCGTCTTCTCGAAAGTAACAGACTTCTGAATAAGAGCTAGCAAGTCAGAATAGCGAAGTGAGAAAAGGGACAGAAAAACGAGACCTTGGAAGACAAAGGTGATAAGCCAGTAATTGGGCCATGGTTAGATACACGTAATTTTGCGTGTTTCTGATTGTGCTCATTGCTGAAACTGTTGTTTCTATGTAACAATACTGGTTCCTGGTAGCTGTTGGACGAACCACAGAGAAACGGGTGGACGTTCTAAGGAATTAGAACATCCATTGGCTAGTCTCACCCTGAAAACCGTAAGGGAAACGTGTAGCCAATTAGTAAGTCAAGGAACTTCTTTTGACTTGTTTCCAACATCCACCTAAGCAACGGAAACGGGTCAAGGGAACGGGAGTTGGGCGATGTGTTGCATTGTGTTGAGACACTGAGGAGACACGCCGGGTCACGAGTGTTTCGGTTGCCAGATTTGCTGGTTTCCATCGAATGCGGATACACCAAAACAGGTGGTCGGCTATTCCGAGGATCCGGATCACAACTCTAAAGGTGTTCCAAGGTTCTTTCTCAAGAACCCTTTCTGGGAAACCCTAGAGAAACGGGTATCTACCGAGACCTACAAAGGAGTACTATCAAGTTCCGCTGAAACACTGACTATGGGACTGGTGGTGAAATAGCCACAGACCAAACCTTGTAAATGAATACGCGGTTTGATAATGCAACTAAAACAACTCAAACACTATAGTCCTCGTGCAAGTTCGGGGTTCCAATCCAGTATAGATTGTGGCAATTTGAACTTTGGTTCTCTTTGAGAAGCAAGACTTTACAGGTCTATGTCAGGGGAACCCCCGCTTCGGAGGGCTTTCCATCCGGACCCAATCCGGATGCTCCGGATGCTTCGGGCGCTTCGGGCGCTTCTCCGGATGGTTTTCCGCCCGGTGCTCTGGACACTTCTGCGCCCTTCTATCTGACCGCCAAACCACCCGGGACATCTGTCTGCTCTCGTTGGCACGTGCTGTGCGATCAGGCCTGCGATCATTGTAGATACCTCCGGACACGTGCTACTGGGTAGTTACCAACTAGTATATAAGGTTTCGCCTAGCGTGGGAATCCTCATCCTTTCTTCTCTTCGGATTCCCCCGCTAGGTGCGTAGTATTTCTGCTCCTGTATTTTAGTACCTATATTTATTCTTTGGATTCCCCCGCTAGTTTCTGTGCCCTGCGCCAAGCTTAAGGTTGCCCTTACAGCAGAAGAAAGGATCTAAGGGATCAACCGGTCAAGATTGGGAAGTTTGGTGCAGGTACGGATTTGGACCACTACTCCAGTGCTCCATCCTCCCCCACTTCAAATCTCGACCCCTCCTCCGTCCCGATGGACCAGCCGCCTGCACCTGGCTCCGTGCAACCCGAGATCCCGAGTGTTCACACTCCGCATCCGGCTTCCGAAGCCATGGACCGGCTCGCTGCTGTCGAAGGCTCCCTCGAGAGCATCCAAAACGCGCTCCGTGAGCTATTGCTGAACACTCAAAATCCGGCGCCTGCCCCCGCCCCTGCCGTTCCGGCTCCAGCACCGGGTCCAGATTTCTCGGCCCCCCACCTAGCTCCAAAAACGGTCCTTTGACCGAACCCCCCGGCCGTTTTTGACGGCGACCGGACGCAAGGACGGATGTTCCTTCACTCCGTCCTCACCTATTACCGACTGGTTCCGGAAGCTTTCATGGCAGACGGGTTTGTCTCGCAGGAAAAACTTGTCCGGTTCGCTATGTCCTTCATGTCGAAGGACGCGGCTGCCCGATGGGTGGAACGGCGCGCATCCGCCATACCGTTCCCGTTCCCCACCTGGGCCCAGTTCGAGGCCGAGTTCTGGCTCCGGTTCGTCGAGGAGAACGAACAGGACCAAGCCCTCACCAAGCTTGAGTCCCGCTCGTATTTCCAGGGCTCCCGCGACATCTACCGGTACACAGACGATTTCGAGGAACTGGCCGTAATGGCCGGTTACTCGGACGCTCTCGTCCGGGTCACCAAGTACCACTCCGGGCTCGACCCGAAGATCAATGTCGCGATCACGACGTCCGGGACCGCCCCCGACCTCACCGACTATGACAGCTGGCGTGCGCGCGCTTTCCGCCAGTACGAGGCATTCAGCCGAGCCAGGTCCGGAAACCCTCCGGTTCGGTTCCCGGCCGCTTTACCTCGGCCGCGAGGAACGGGAATCCTTCCGGTTGCGGCCCCCACGCGTGCTACGGTCTCGTTCGCCCCGGCTCCCGGACCCGCGCTTCCAGCGGTCGTTCCAATGGACGTTGACTGGACCCGAGCGCGCGCTTTCCCACGTTCTTGTTTCCGGTGCGGTGCGGCCGGACACATCGCCCGGGACTGCCCGGTTACATCTGACGTCCGGCACGCGGACGTTCTCGACGAGGTCGTTCGTCAACTCGGGGACAACCTCCTCGACGAGCTGTTCGCCTGGCTCTCCACCTCTGCCTCGGTTCCGGCCGAGTCGGCGGGCGGAGATGAGATGGAACCGGCGGGTTTTCCCCGCCCGGCCAAGTGAGCGGTGCGCCCTCGGTCGCGTCCCCTAATTGCTACGCCCTCCTGTATTCAGATAATGCCAATACATTTGAGTCCGAGGTAGTAGCGAGAGGCGCACCCCCCGCCCCCGTCTCCGTCCGAGTGACCGAGACTCTTCCTTCCGTCCTGGAGACGGAAACCCGCATTGCCCCCGAGCCAGGAACGAGGGCAGTGACGGAGGCCCCTGTCCCCGAGCTGGGAACGAGGACAGGCTCGCTTCAGCGCATTCATCGCCCGAAGTGGGAACGGCGACTTCCCCGGCAGTACGTCATCGACACTGTCGAAGGCCGAAACTCCTTGCACATCCCGTTGGACCTGCAGTCTGTCAAGACCGCCGCCCGGATGTCGGTGAAGGCTCTGGTCGACTGCGGAGCGACCGGAGACTTCATTGACTCGGAGTATGTCATCTCCCGCAACCTTCCGGTCCGGCCCCTTTCGCAGCCCATCCCGGTTCTCAACGTGGACGGCAGCCCGAACCAAGCGGGCGGCATCACCGGCGTAGTCGATATGGTGGTCGACTACAAAGGGCACTCTGAGCGTATTCAGCTCGCCGTAACTCGGCTTGGGAAACAGCACGTCATTCTCGGTTACTCCTGGCTCCAGAAACATAATCCAGAGATCAACTGGGAAACCAAGGAGGTCCGTATGACGCGCTGCCCGACCGGATGCCGCACCTGCCGGGAGGAGCTACGAGCTGTCCGGAAGAACGAGAAGCTTGCTGCCTCGATCCTCCGGCAGCTGCATGAGGGTCCGACCCCGTCCATCTGCGCCGTCGACTCGGAAGAGTGGACCGGAGACGATGGGGACGAACCGGCCGACAACGATGACCTCCCGGACCTCACTCCGGATTCGGAGGACAATGACGATGACGATGACGAGCTCGAGGAGGGCGATCGCATCCTCTACACTGTGTTCGCCCCGGCCGAAGAGATCCGTGCAGGAAGCACCGTCTCGCAACGTCTCGCGGAGGCTCACGCGCGGAATTCTGCACCGGCCGGAACCGAGGGTCCCGCCCTGGGCCGCGGATTTCTCGGACGTCTTCGCCCGGGAGTCCTTTGACTCTCTCCCGGACAGGCGGACGTGGGATCACGCCATCGAACTCATCCCGGATGCGAAACCGGCCAATTGTAAGGTCTACCCGATCTCTCCGCTCGAACAGAAGGAGCTCGATGCCTTCATTTCGGAGGGATTGACTACCGGCCGCATCTGCCCGTCAAAGTCTCCGATGGCGTCCCCGGTCTTCTTCGTCAAGAAGAAGGACGGTGCCCTCCGGTTTGTCCAGGACTACCGGGCGCTCAACGCGATGACCGTGAAAAACCGGTACCCGCTCCCTTTAATCAACGACCTTATTAACCGGTTAAAAGGAGCTCAGTTCTTCACGAAACTTGACGTCCGGTGGGGCTTCAACAACGTCCGGATCCGGGAAGGTGACGAATGGAAGGCCGCGTTCCGTACGAACCGGGGGCTCTTTGAGCCGCTGGTGATGTACTTTGGCCTTACCAACTCCCCGGCCACATTCTGTCCGGAGATGTCATGGTCTACCTGGACGACATCCTCATCGCGCACTCCGACCTCGCCCGTCACCGTGAAATCGTCCGAGAGGTGCTCCGCCGGATCCGGGAACACCACTTTTTCCTTCGGCCGGAAAAGTGCGAGTTTGAGAAGTCCACGATCGAGGACCTCGGTGTCATCATCTCCCACAACCACGTCGAGATGGACCCTGTCAAGGTCGCCGGCGTCGCCGCCTGGCCCGAGCCCGAGAACAAGAAGGACGTGCAGCAGTTCCTCGGCTTCACAAACTTCTACCGGAGGTTTATCCGGCCGCTTTTCAACCTGACAAAGAAGGGTGTGGCCTGGACCTGGACTGCTGCCTCGGCCGCCGCGTTCCAAGCCCTCAAGGACGCGGTGACTGCGGAGCCCGTCTTGGTCCTCCCGGACGAATCTCGGCCGTACCGGTTAGAAGTGGACAGTTCGGATCAGGCGACCGGAGCCATTCTATCGCAACAGGACGTGGATGGAAAGTGGCGCCCCATTGCCTTCTACTCCAAGAGCTTGAACGATGTCCAACGGAACTACGTGATCCACGACAAGGAGATGCTTGTGATCGTCCGAGCCCTAGAGGAGTGGCGGCACTTCCTCGAAGGCGCGCAGCACCCGGTCGAGATCTGGACGGACCACAAGAACTTGGAGTACTTCCAGAAGTCGCAGAATCTAAACCGGCGGCAGGCCAGGTGGTCCCTGTACCTGTCCCGGTTCGACTTCGCCCTGTTCCACCAGCCGGGTCGCCTCATGGGTCGCCCGGATGCGCTCTCCCGCCGCCCGGACCACGGCGCCGGATCCGAGAACTCGGACGTTACACTCCTTTGGCCGGAGCTTTGGAGGGGATCGTGGTTGACGGACCTGAAGTCCCCCTCCTGCGCGACGTTCGGAAGGCGTTTGCGACCTAGCTGGAACTCGAGGATCCCGTTGCACTTGTCGCCCGGGAGCTTCTCAAGAACCGGAAGGCCCCTTCTCCCCGCTCGGCCAAATGGCAGATCTCGGACGGATTGCTCCTGTTTTGCGGTAAGATCGTTGTGCCGCGGAACAAGGACCTCCGCCGGCGGATTATGGAGCAGCACCACGACATGCGGGTTGCCGGACACGCTGGCCGCTTCAAAACGTTGGAGTTAATCTCCCGGAACTACTGGTGGCCCCAGTTGTCCCGACATGTCGGTCAGTATGTCGGAACCTGCAACGCATGTAACCGGACGAAGGCGCTTCGGCGACTTCCCCACGGTGAGCTCCATCCGACCGAGATTCCGGCCGAGTGCTGGGACACCGTCTCGGTGGACTTCATAGTCGAGCTTCCGGAGGCGCATGGGTTCGACGCGGTCATGGTTGTTGTCGACGTCCTTGGTAAGCGGGCCCACTTCAACGAGTGCCACACCAGCCTCGGAGCAGTCGGAGCCGCCCGGTTATATTACCGGAACGTGTGGAGGCACCACGGAACCCCCCGGAAGTACATCTCCGACCGGGGTCTGCAGTTCATCGCTGAGTTCACCCGGGAACTGTGGCGCCTCATCGGTATTGAACCCGCTACCTCCACCGCTTACCACCCGCAGACCGATGGTCAGACCGAGCGCGTCAACCAGGAGCTCGAACAGTTCGTCCATATCTTCACGAGCTACAAACAGGACGACTGGGATGAGCTCCTACTGGCGGCCGAATTCGCCTACAACAACCATGTCCACTCCTCGACGCAGCAGGTGCCGTTTATGACGGACACCGGCCGGCTCCCTCGGATGGGTTTCGAGCCCAACGGCATGCGCTCGGCCGACGAATTGGTCAACGAGTTCCGTGACCGAATCGCTGCTGGAGTGTCCGAAGCCAAGGCCGCGCTCGTCAAAGCCAAAGATGACTTCAAGCTGTACTACGATCGCCGGCACGTACCCGCACCGGAGATCAAGGTAGGCGACCGAGTCTGGGTGGATGCGTCTGACATCAAAACGACGCGCCCATCTCCCAAGTTCTCGGATAAGCGGCTCGGACCCTTCAAGGACGTACAGGTTGTGGGAAAAGGCGCGTACAAGCCCGAGCTCCCTCCACAGTACTCCCAGCTCCACCCGGTCTTCCCGGTGGTGAAACTCAAGCTTGCGAAGCCGGACCCGTTCCCCGGGCGCCCCCGGAATGACGAGCCCCCACCTATCCTCCGGACGGATGGAGACGAGAGGTGGGAGGTTGACAAGATCCTCGAAGCACGGGTCCGGTACGGCAAGCCTCTGGTACATGGTGCGCTGGAAAGGTTATGATCCGGAGCACAATAAGTGGGTAAAGCACTCTGACGTCTTCGCCAAGGACGCCATCGATGCCTACTATCGCCGCTACCCCCAACGCTCCTCGCCCGATAGCCTCGGCCGCTTTCGACTCGCTGTCCTTCCGGAGGCGTGATAGGACCATCTGCTTTATACGTCGGGACGCCGTATTCCAAGGGGGGGGTGATGTCAGGGGAACCCCCGCTTCGGATGGTTTTCCATCCGGACCCAATCCTGGATGCTCCGGATGCTTTCGGGCGCTTCGGGCGCTTCTCCGGATGGTTTTCTGCCCGGCTGCTCCGGACACTTCTGCTGCCCTTCTATCCGACCGCCAAACCACCCGGGACATCCGTCCGCTCTCATTGGCACGTGCTGTGCTGATCAGGCCCGCAATCATTGTAGATACCTCCGGACACGTGCTACTGGGTAGTTACCAACTAGTATATAAGGTTTCGCCTAGTGTGGGAATCCTCATCCTTTCTTCTCTTCGGATTCCCCCGCTAGGTGCGTAGTATTTCCGCTCCTGTATTTTAGTACCTATATTTATTCTTCGGATTCCCCCGCTAGTTTCTGCGCCCTGCGCCGAGCTTAAGGTTGCCCTTACAGTCTACAAGTTGTATAGATAAAACTTGCTCGAATCCATTCTGGGCGCAATTGCGGATAGACAGACAAGATTTTATGTTCAACGGTTTTGTATGATGTGGGTCTAGGTTTGGAGATAGTACTCCGATGCGTAACGCAAGCAATTCTTATGAATCCCGATTCCAAATAGTATCCGCGATTGCTAATCCTTGCGAGATTACAACCAATTGTCAAGTCCGATCCGTTTCCTTATATTCCATGTGTCCATTCCGTTTATCCAATATGTCCACGCACTGTTTATGAAGATCCAAATCCAACAGATAATATTCAAACAGGGAAAACAAACGAAACTTGGTATAGCTTCTGGGTGTCTCCGAATGAATGCCTACTCTTCCGGTTAAGCGTAACTTCGCGTCCAACAGGTGGGGTGAGATTCACTGGCATTCCTCCCATAACCATCCACTTAAATATGTTACAGGATTCTAAATATAAACGAGACTGATACAAACGAGCAATAGGGTTCAGGGTATATGACTAGTGGTATGGCAGCTAGCCGATGAACTCCTGTCAGATATCAATTAGTAAAATTGAGAGAGATTTATAAGAAACATCAACGAGCCAAGCTTAATGATGAGTCAAGATCTACATCGCTTAGAACGATCGTGATGGGATATTGTTGATATGTCCAACTTTTAGCCGACCTCCTCATCAGCGCTCCATTACCCTCCTTGGTAACCATCCACCAACTGGTTCCACCTTGAACCGCTTAAGTGATTTGTCTGAAAATCGCGATAGCCGTCGCTTCCCAGTACCCGAGTATGGTTTCTTAGTCAATTAGTAGATCGACCAAGTCCAGCCTTCTCTTGGCAGTTCTGAAGATGTCAGATGATGCCTAATAATGATCCTTCTGGTTCAGAAGGATAATCCCTCGTAATACGCCCTTGGTCAGGGATGTGAAGTAGCCCCAATCCATTTCCAGGATGGTAAGGCACTTTCCGTGATTGCTCCATTAGCAACTTCCCATGTCAACCCTTTACCAGGATTGTTGTCCAGCACCTTTCTAATGGTTCGAGACACATTATATCCCTTTCGGCTAACTGCCCAGGCCAGCAATAGCCCTTTGTGAGATGACGTTGTAATGTAATGAAGTACATTATAGTATGTTGCAACTCAAGCAGATTTGAATAAATGCCCGGGTGCCCCAATACCAGGTCTGTCACCGTACTTGGAACCAAGGGGAGAGTTGAGTTGAAGCGGAAACAGGTCGAACAAGTGCAGTGCAGATCTATCGGTGATCGACACACCCTCTGAATAATACAGGGGTGCTGCTGACGGGTTCCTGCCTCATAATTGGCGAGGGAGCATAGCGTGCTCGCAGTTGGGAACCAATGGGAGGCGACGCTCGGAAGGACAACCAACGGAAACACGGGTTAAAGAGGCGGATAAACGGACATTTGACTCATTGGGATTGTGTTTTGGGCTTTGTAACAGTGTCTTGGTGGTTGTATAAGTATCTGGGGGTGTTTCTACAATGGACACAGCATCTTCCCCCGAACTAGTAGGCTATATGCCTGTGCATTGGGTTAATCTGGGATCCTCGGCGAACACACTCTTATAGAGTAGCACTATTAGTCGAAGAATCATATAATATTCTGGAAATGCACTTAGGGCTCCGCCTGGAAACTGTTAGGAACTCTGTGAATCTGTTTGAACTGGGACTCTGTTGGAAGAAACATTATTGTTGTTGTTTGCAGAGCGGGTTTCAGAAAGTACCGTCTAGGGAAAACTTTGGAAACGTGAATGCTGTGCAGCTGCTCAGAAAGTACCTCTTTAGGGAAAGCTCTGTGAACGCTCTTGGTCTATAAACTAGGGGCCTTACTTGAGTCTATGGGACTACTTCAAAATTGTTTCTCTGTCATTGGACACACACACACATACACTGCAAAGCTATAAATCTACTTTGCTTGGAAACAATAGGGACAGTTGCGCAAGAGCCGCGTGGGCTGCATGCAGCTTTTGTGCATTGCGCAAAGCTGCTGTGTCGGCATTTTTTTTTTGAACTTTTCTCGGTACTATTTAAGTACCCTAAACATAGTATTTACTGCCTAGAACTTGTGTTCTGTGACACGCTGTGGTAGCAAGTGTGGGAAAATCCTGGGTGGCGTGGTGTGAAAGACAAAGACGGCAGTTGATGCCGTCAACCCGCGGCTTTCCCACACTTACTACCACGGCGTATCACAGAACACAAATTCTAGCTATAGCACTAAATACCATGTTTGGGGTACTTAAATGGTACTGAGAAAAGTTCAAAAAAAAATGCCAACACAGCGGCTTTGTGCAATGCACAAAAGCCGCATGCGGCCCATGCGGCTTTTGCGCAACATCCCTAATGTTTCCACTGTGTCTAGAAACACATTCTACGCAGTTTGCTCTACCGTCTCTTTGAGATACAAAACCTCTCCCTACAACCTTTACAAGGCCCTGTACTAGGGGCTGTAACTCGTCAGGATCTCTGGAAACGTGCATATATTGCCGTTTGATTTGTTTGTTGGTTGTTGGAACAGTCTCTGGACTGTTTCTGTGTCGCTCTCGAGTCAAGTGGGGTTATTTGTGTGTTTCTTATATAGGTCCTGAGTACATCAATCATTGGGAAATACACCGGGTCATCGATGATGAGAATCTCCTTGGAGGATGACTTGTCGGTGTGGGGGGGCCTCCTGATCCTTGGCTTCTTTGTCGCGGACCTCGCGAGCCTTAGCCTTGAGACTGCAATCAGTCTCAGCATGAAGGTCACTGCCACAGAAGAGACAGACTGATGACTGGATGGGAATCAGCACTAGCAAAACACAAATGCGAGCTAGCTACCTTGTCGCCCTTAGTACTCTTGCTCGAAGTGATGGGCGTCACTGCTGGGCGAGTGGGAAAAACGGCAGGCCCATGGCCAGTAGCATTACAGAGCGTACAAACAACACTCGACGTGCTGGGAGTCATCTTGGTGAAATGGAGTCTGCTAGGGACAGTTCCTAGAGCCAGTGCGAGACTCAGGGGTGGCGCTAGAGCCAGATGCGACAGAAAGCACGGTGTCTAGATCCATCTGAAGGGACTTGAGCACGTTAACCAAGGACTGGATCTCTAAATACCTCAAAGTCAGAGAGATCCAGGTCAAGGCCATCTAACACACTCTCGCCATTGGAGTCTGGCACAGTTTCGGGGGACTTGGCGGACTGCGAGACAAGTCAGGGACCAGGAAAGATCGAGCAGAAAGGGGCATAATGCACCTTCTTGCTAGCAGCCCGATTGGCAGCATGATCCGTGCGCTTGATGGTGTTGGCCTCAATCTGAGTCTCGTAGAAAGTGATCATGGCTGAAATTCCAGCCATGTGCGACTTGGGAGCCTGGAATTTCTGCTTGCAAGTTACCGTAGTGACGATATCGCGCAGATTATACAATCTGTCCTTGACCGCGCTGCAGTTGTTGTGGGTTATGCTTTCCTTGAACGGGACGAAGCCGTGCTAGCAAAGGGATAAGAACGAGAAAACGATGTTGCAAGCATAAAAGATACACACCACACGGTTGATAGCCGTCTGGAGCGTAGCGTGCTTGACAGCAACGGGAAGCTGTTCCACCTTTGCGACCCTTTTGTACGCTGCAAGCACAGAAAGGAAAGCGGGCTCCTGTGGAGTCCAAAGCGGAGGGAACGGGTTGACGCGCCATAGAAAGACCAACAAGCAAGAACAAGAAGCAGAATAATGTTGGTACCAAAGCTTTTATAGACATTTGGGTGCTAGCACCTAATGGGCTGGATGGCACAAAATTTTCAGACATGAGAAAACACTGATAAGCACGGGATTTGTCCACCCATGAAATCTTCGCTTTTTCGCGTTTTCATGACAAGACATGTGCCGGGCTACGCTCCAGAAGCGTCAGTACTGAGGTTCCCAAGTAGCTGGCAGGGCAGGAACCACTGAGTAACAGATGGGAACGGGGAGGAATACTCTGGAACCATTGGCATGTGCTCGCTCCGAAACCTGTAGGAGATGTGTGGCCCAACGATCAAGTGGAACGCGAAGTCTACTCTATTCCTGCTCACGGAACTAGATGGGGACGAACTGGAATCCTGTTGTGGTGTGTTGGACATGGGACGCGTAACGCGTTCTGATCATATGATCACCGGAAGGGGCTGGGAACATCACATCTTGATGGTTCCACACCATCCCGGGCATTCCGGATAAGGGATGGTCACTAAGCCAGGGTCCGATCACTTGGACCTACACTTGTCGGCTCCTGGAGCAAGTACCCATATGGGGAAGTACTTCGAATGCAGTATCCCTGAGAAGCTACGGACTGGGAGCTTCGGTTCCAGATGTTCTGGTAGACGGAAAAGACATGGGCATTGGGAGGAACAGCATATACAGTCAGGATCGACATAAGGTATCGGTTGTGATGGCTCGGGCATAGTCCGACCGATTGTACATGTGCACAGGATCGCACCAGGATGGTGTGCTCGACATGGGCAGCCAATAGAAGGACACAGATACCCATTCCTACGACAGATACACGGAAGTCGGACGGATAAACAGACTATTTACTCATACTTACTTATTCTCAGACGTTTCCATGTGTTTCAGGGCTTTGTATTTAGTAGCAGGGGCATCTTTGGCGACTTCACGGAATCACCCCACGGCTAGTAGGCAGCAACGCTTGCGAAACGGGTAGAGACCGGGGAGTTCGAACAAGATGTCTCTTAGAATTCATCTTGGCTTGGGATCTTTGTTCTGTGTGTTCGGTATCCTTGAGATCCGACTTGCCGTTGTCTGGAAGAGTCTGAAAGTGACTGGAAATGTTGGGATTGTGCTGAGCCTGCACTTGGATATTGGGATTGTTTGGATGTTGGAGCTTGGGAACGGATTGGGATTGGAACCCACTACTGTGTTTACGCTTGGGATTGGAACCCATCACTGTCTGAAGAGCTTGGGATCGGAACCCACTACTGTCTGTTACTGTCTACGCTTGAAATCGGCATCCACCTCGCTTCGGAGAACCCCAGCACCCCCGTTCTCGTTTGTTTTCATAGCTGAGAAGCTTTACATCATCGCACTCTGTGCTTCCTGTCTGTTCAGGTCTACCCTCGTTCACTCAGATCTGGCCTGAACACTTGCATAGCAAGGGTTCCATACGGATTGACACTCTCATTGCGTTCCACTAGCTTTCCTGTCTGTTCCGGTTCCATTCTGGTTCACTCAGATCCAAGCTCAAGTACTTGGACTCCGTTCCAAGGACTTCTATAAACAACACAATGCTCTCTCCTCGTTTCCGAGGTCTATACCATTCCCTGCAACCTTTTATAAGGCCCTGTACCAGGGTCTGATACTCGTCTGTGCACGTCTCGAGCACTTCCGTTCCATTCCGACGCACTTCTGTGTGTAGGTTTGGTTTTGGTTGGTGTTTTCTTGATAGGTTCAGAGCACATCGATCAACGCGCTAGATGATAGAAGCACCTTTCACACGGAATGAACCGACCGGGGACGGTTGATTATTCAGTGGGGGGGAGAGGGCCGAGGTTAGACAGTGCAAGTGGGTCAACAAGCACAAGGAGATCTTACACGAGCGAAAATTTCGAGCTGCTAGCACATCAGAAATGATGAAGTAGAGCTAGAAAACGACTGTCGGATCAGTAAAGTGCGAGGGATCATACGAAACAGCAAGATACTTGACCACAGACTGATTAGGAAGTCAGTGGTTCAGTGATATTGATGATGGAAGCATGCAGATCCGGTCTAGAAGGCGAAGCGAGACATTGACCCTTTTGGTTGAGTGGATCACAACACTTCTATTTTGATGGAATCGAAGAAAGGTTTTGCCAAAAGACTTGAAACGACTACTACATCAGAAGGCGGGATAAAGACGTGCTGCGAGCGATCAAGTGTCAAGGGAATTGAATGGCAGTATGCTAGCACTATGTTTGGGGATAATTAGATCCGGAAAACTGCGTGAGCAAGTTTGGGATAATGTGTGAGCGGATTGTATCTATGTCTAGCATGGAAACAAATCGCTAGCACTACCAAATAGCTGCTAGACGAGACTTGGGCACTTGGGGAAATTCACACAAGTCGAGAAAATTTGACTAAGTCGAAAATTCGCTTAAAAAGGTTCACACCGATAGAGAGCAAACGGACTTGTGAATTAGACCATCTACTACTAGCTACAAGACATTGTAACTAAGCTTTTGAGAAGCTAGTAGTAGGCAAAGCAAAACACGAGCAGGATACATTGTGGTACATATATTTAGGGCCTGAGGCCGCACAACGATGTGCTGCAGTATATCAAAACGAAAACGTCCCCCACAAAGCCAATGAGCTACAAGCCACTGTCCTCCACACCCTCCATCGCCGCAGAAGTCGAAGGTGGAACTGCAGGACCGACGAGCGTGTGGCCAGGGCTCGGGATGAGCGGCGCAGTGGAGGGACCAGCGACCAGGGACGAGCTGCTGGAAGGAGCTGCCACAGGAAGGCTTCGCAAACGCCTGGAGCGCGGTCTCCTGGGTGAGCTTGACTGCCTTGAGGTGGGAAGGCGTATCTGGAACCGAGCCAGGGGGACACTGAAGGATGGGCACGACGGCGCCAAAGTTGGGCAACACCTTGATATTGCTGATGCGAGAGGTCCTCAAACGGGATGAGACGAGTGTAGGAGTTGGTCAGCTCATTAGATGACGGCTTGGGATTGTGGACCACAGGGGTGACTGGGTGCCGCATGTACCGGTCTCGGTGATGATCCTCGGGAGACGAATGCTGGAGGGCGTGCTCGAGGAGGCCTTGAAGGACCTCACGGTCCTCGGGGTCTTCATAGAACAGCCGCATGTACTCAGTGTCGAAGGCATCGTTCTGCTGGATGATGATGTCAACGACCTCTTGGAGCTGCTGGTCGTACTGAGCCGACATGCGGGTAAGCTGGATCCATTACAGATCCAGCTCACGGTGAGCCGTCACGAGAGAAATCAGCTGCAGTGTTGAGCGCTAGCAAAAATGAGACAGTAGGTGGCTATAAGAAAGAAATAGAAATACCAGAAGGCAAAACTGCGAGAACGGAGTGGAGGCACTCAAAGCTGGTGAGCAACTCCGGGGCGGTACGACCACGCGAGCAAACCATGTGCCCGTTGTGGCAACGTTGGCAACAGTTGGTGTGGCTAGTGTTGCAGGGTTTGCAGTCATGGCCGCAGGAGATGCAGTTCATACATGCTGGAGGGCCTTTGTTCAGGAATGGCGGTTTGGCGGCCTCGGTAACGAGGTTGTGGCCGATCTGCTCGACCAGGCATCTCCTTGACCTCTGTGGGGTCACGGGCTGTGGATTAGAAAAAATCAGCGACAGACAGGAGATTAAAAGGGAAACTTACGGGGTCCAGCAAAGAGCGGAGAAATCGGGGCAGCAGGGGCAGCCGTTGGTGCGGCTTTGGTCTTGCCTGCAGCCGCGCCCTTCGCGGCCTTCTTGGGCGATGCCTTGCTCGCCTCCTCCTCCTCTGCTTCCTCCTCTTCCTTGTCCTCATCTTCCTCGTCTTCGCGTTCCTCAGGTGCAGCCTGTGCCTCCTCCTGCGCTCCAGCCTCCTCGGTGTCGTCTGCGAGCTCATCGCGGTCCTCGTCATCGTCATTGGCAATGTAGTCTGCGTCCGAGTCGCTGGGCTTGGCCTTGCGCCTGGACTGGCACTTCTTGGGTACAGACTCCTCGTCAAAGGGACTGCGAGCGCGCTGAGAAGAAAAGTGGAAAAAGTTAGAAAGAATAAGCGCAAGTGGTCAGCAGGACCTACCTTGCGAGCGGCAGAGCCAGCTTTGCCCTTGCCCTTGCCAAGGGCGGGGCGCGAATAGTCCTCGTTGTCCGAATCGTCGAGCGGGTCGCGCTGACGGTACGGAGGCGTGGGGGTGCGCACTTCGACCTGGGGAATTCCAAAGGAAGCATCCAGGGCGATGCGCACACCTTTAGCATACACCTTCTAGAAAATAGAAGAAATGTTTGACATAATAGGCAGGAGATGAGAAAGACAGATGTACCAGAGCCTGCATCACCTCAGCCGAAGGCTTGAGGTGGAGGTAGAAACTCAAGTCAATACCCGGGAGAATTTTTGGGGCCAGGAATGGCTTTGGGAACTTGGTTTGGACCGCAGATGCGACTTTGTACACCATATACAAGAAGCACTCGACCTCGAGAGGAGGCTGAGGGTAGGACGAACGATAATGGACCTAGATGAAGATTGAGCCACTACAACCATTGATAGATGAGTGGCAACATACAAAATGGGGCTTAGCCAGTCGGAGGGCGTCCAAGAAATCCGAGGCGTCAGTGGTGGGGAGTGCGTCGCTGTCGAAGTAGCAAATTAGGTTGCACGAAACAACATTGTCGAACGGAACCCAGTAGTCAGCGTCAGGGTGGTCGTGGGCGAGGTGTTCACCATACGCAGAATTCGGCTGAGGCTTGCTGGTCTCTGGAGACATGTCTTTTGACAAGGCAACAGTGGCGGTGCTTTTGGTACCCTTGAGGATGGGGTTCAGAGCTCGAGCAAGAGGACGGCCAGATGGACCGACCAGACGGAGAGGCGAAGAAGCTGGAGTCGATTTGGATTTGCGAGACATCTGGGCCTTGAACGAGTTGGCGATAGTTGAGGCGCAAAGACTACGGGTTGTGGACATACAAAAGTGGAGACAAAGAATTTTGTCGCCTAGATATGTGTTAGTTCCCGAGTCAGACTGCCAAACTCGGCACGCACCATAGCAACCTCCCAGAACAGTTTCAAGGAGACCGCAGTTCAGAAGACCAGTCCCTGCAGGGACTGGTTCGAGCGAGAAAGAGCTGACACACCGAAAAAGGAAATGCCGTAAATTAAGCTTTAGAAGCGTGATGGATCACCAGGCACGGTGTTTCACCATGAAATAATAAAGTTAGCAGGCACCTGAGTAGGATAGCTGCGAGCAGACGAGTAGAAGAGAGAGCAGAAACAGAAAGGAGTCTAGAGAGGTCATCAGGGGTATTATTAAGCAACAGGATAGGACTCCTGTCGCAAATATAAAACACATTGACGCACCGAAGACACTCTGACAGTTGATGGCCGATCTGTGGGTCCGCTAGATGGAAGTAGATTGCTAGATAAGATAGGGACTTGACGTAGAAGCCCTTGGCAAAGTGCTAGCAGAACACTTAGATGGAGTGGAGCTGGCTAGGGAAGGCATAACTTGACTGGAGTCAAATAAATGGGCTAAAAACTATAAAAAGTGTCCAGGCGGAGATATTATCCGAAGGACCACTAAATATCGCAAAGTGAATGGCACTGCGCAACGACCGGGGAAGGTCTAGATTTAGTGAGGGGGAGATGAAACACCGTAACAAGAGCGCGTGGCATCTAGTGCTATTTTGCGATTTCCTAGGACCAGTATTTATACAACGGGAAAGCGCTACCACTTCTGAAGTGTTATTACTAGCACTCAGGACTCTGGCTAGGTGATATAAAGGAGAACTGGAGTGAGCCCAAGCTGCCAGTTGTAGCATCAGATACGACTAGGGTGAGGGTCTGCAGGCACAAACCACAGGGAAATAACCATAAGCCTACACAGTCAAGGTGCTAGCACCTAGGAAGCGAGACACAGGAGAGTGGTATTGTGAGCACGCTAGCTGGAGGTGCGAGCGGCGATTCTGGGATCTGAAGGGTAGTAAACTATGTGCTAGCAGCCTTCTAGCAAGGGCGCTAGTATGCGGTACCCTACTAGTGACCGACCCGAGACCTGAAACACAGATGCGAGCACGTGACTGTCGCGACGCGGTCGCGAGTCACAAACAGAGACAAGTAGACAGTAGAGGAATAGCTAGCAGGCTATTGGTGCGGATGTGCAGGTCACCACATATGCAGTAACGGATAAACAGACTGCTAGCCGGTGCTCTGACCAGCGCTAGATGACTCCAGGCGGCGGATTCAACTCCGCTTCGTCAGGATAGCGATTCCAGCAGCTGATGGCAAGCTGAGGGATCACTCACGATACCCATAAATGGATGCTAGCGGATCAGTGTGGCTGTTCTGCTTGGCATAGACCCATCATAAAACCAAACAGCAGTTGTTTCATTGGCTGTTGTACCTATCACATCATTTTCACTCATTTATATTATTCATTCTGTTTATCACATGTATCATGGACCTCAGTAGTATAAAGGGAGCACAGAGCAGGCTAGAACCTCAGATTATTACACCCCGACTTTGTTCGAAGTTGGTGCAGGTGGTCTCAGGTTGCTAGTGGAGATTGTACACACACTTCACAAGTAGTAGCTTTGTTGGAATCAATACTGTTGACTCTGGACATGTCGAGATCTTAAGTTGAGGTTCCTGTTGTTGACTCGAGGAGTCTTCACATATAAAACCAAGGGTGTCCTCTTCAAGAACCAGCTAGCAGTTGCGCTGATGAGCATGGGATTTGTCCACCCATGAAATCTTCGCTTTTTCGCGTTTTCATGACAAGACATGTGCCAGGCTACGCTCCAGAAGCGTCAGTACTGAGGTTCCCAAGTAGCTGGCTGGGCAGGAACCACTGAGTAACGGATGGGAACGGGGAGGAATACTCTGGAACCATTGGCATGTGCTTGCTCCGAAACCTGTAGGAGATGTGTAGCCCAACAATCAAGTGGAACGTGAAGTCTACTCTATTCCCGCTCACGGAACTAGACGGGACGGACTGGAATCCTGTTGTGGTGTGTTGGACATGAGACGCGTAACACGTTCTGATCATATGATCACTGGAAGGGGCTGGGAACATCACATCTTGATGGATCCACGTCGTCCCGGGCATTCCAGATAAGGGATGGTCACTAAGCGAGGGTCCGATCACTTGGACCTACACTTGTCGGCTCCTGGAGCAAGTACCCATACTGGGAAGTACTTTGAATGCGGTGAAACGGCGTAACATAAATGCGAGGCATCTAGGGCTAATTTTGCGATTTCCTATGACCAGTATTTATACAACGGGAAGCAACTAGCACTTCTGTTGTTACTAGCATATCAGCTAGTACGCAGACCACTTGTTAGGTGATATAAAGGAGAGTCAGAGCGAGCCCTAACTGCTGACTGTAGCGCGAGGCTGCACTAGTGTGACGCGCTAGCTGCTAGCTGAGTGTACAAACAACCAGGGATTAAACCACTGCCTATACATTCATGAGACATGACCTAGGAGACTCTAGTAGTCCAGAGATGACTTGGGACGTAGCTAGCGAAGGTCTAGCAGACGGGTATCTACGATGGAAGTACAGCTAGGGAGCTACGCCTTGAGCTAGGAAGCTCGGCGCGGTAACTGGTGGTACTATCTAATCTCTAGATAAGCGACTAGACGGCGCTAGGCGGGATAACCCTACTAGCGATCGGCTAGGGCTTTGACAAAGACATACCACGACATACGAGATGAGGCAGCACGCGGCTAGTGCCCGATCTGGGCAACTAGGGCGAAGGGGAATAGCCAGTCGGCTATTGGAACGGAGCTAGGGACGATCACACAGCCTGTACCGATGTTCGGAGGGTGGATCGATGTTCTGACCAACGAGCTATGACCATTTGATGTCGGTCGCAACACTGCGTCGCCTAGATGTAATAGATCGACGCTCTGACAGAGTAGAGATGACCTAGATCACCGGCTACATCGCCGGTTGATCCAGAAGGGGTACTCGGCATAGACGGAGGGCTGAGGATCCATTGATATACCCACGGTTGAACACTAGCCGGTCAGCGAGGCTGACCTGGCATATACCAAACCAGTCCCAAAACCAAACGGCAGTCGTCTCATTGGCTGACCGTATTTCTTATCATCTAATATTGCTTATTGTATTATTCAGCTCGCTTTCACATGTAACTCACACCTAGTAGTATAAAAGGGAGCGCAGGACAGACTAGGGTCTAAGAACATTACACCCCAGACTTGGACGAAGCTGGTGCTAGTGGACTCAGGCTGCTAGTGGAGGTTGATACCGAACTTCACTTGTAGTAGTCTTTATATTGGAATCAGTAACTGTGGACTCTGGAAACATCGAGTGACTAAGTTGAGGATTTCGTGTTGTTGGTCCTAGACCTCCACATATAAAACAAGGGTGTTCTCTTCGAGACCCAACTGCAGTTTGCGCTAGTGACTTTGCCTTCACCCCGACACGACGGAAGCTCTGTCGTAGTGTGTTGGATCGCTTGCTAGGTGGATTGTGTGTTGACTTGAGCCCACTAAGAAGAAGACGGACTAGGTGCCCCCACCTCTAGTTTGGCTATAACTTGTCAGTTACTTCGCCTTCACCCCGATATAGACGGAAGCTCTGTCGTAGTGTGTTGGGTCGGTAGCTGGACACTTGTAGTGAGCTAGTGCCGATAAAAACGGAAAGGTTCCTGTTCTTGGTTAAGGAATAGGTCGGCGGTCAACGAGAGTCTTGCCGTTTGAGGATTGAAGTCCATTTGTTGTTAGCCTCAGTAGTCTTTGGGGCTGCCCTTAGCGAGGATTTTCACAAACCTACATACTCTGCCCTGGTGTTCTCGACCTAGCGGTCCAGCCATCTTGTATCCACCCCATATAAACACACCCCCGGACCATCCCTAGGTTCCTAGCAGTGTTGTTGTTGGCGGTTGCATATTGCTAGTACGTTGTAGAGTGTGTTGTTGGAAGCCTATAAATCAAACTTGTGTTTGTTCAAACCTGCTGGTCGCATACTACGGCCCGGACCCGAACTCACAAAGAGAAGCACTTAGATCTTTGGAGGTAGATTGGTTGTGGTTGGTTGTTTTGGGTGTTTGTTCGCAATACCTATCAATTAGCTATTCCTAGTCATATAAGAAGTGCACCATTTCAGCGGTATCCCTGGAGAGCTACAGACTGGGAGCTTATGTTCCAGACGTTCCGGTAGACGGGAAGGCACAGGAATTGGGAGGAACAGCATATACAGTCAGGATCGACATAGGGGATCGGTTGTGATGGCTCCGGCACAGTCTGACCGATTGTACATGCGCACAGGATTGCACCAGGATGGCGTGCTCGACATGGGCAGCCAATAGAAGGACCCAGATACCCATTCTTACAACGGATACACGGAAGTCAGACGGATAAACAGACTATTTTACTCATACTTATTCTTGGATGTTTCCATGTGTTTCAGCCCTTTGTATTTAGTAGCAGGGGCATCTTGGGTGACTTCACGGAATCACCCCACGGCTAGTAGGTGGAAACACTTGCGAATTGGGCAGATAGTGGGGAGTTCAAACAAGGTGTCTCTTAGAATTCATCTTGGCTTGGAATCTTTTCTTTTGTGATCGGTATCCTTGGGATCTGACTTTGCCGTTCGTCTGGGATAGTCTGAAAGTGACTGGAACTGTTGGGATTGTGCTGAGTACGCACTTGGTTGTTTGGGTTGTGTTGTGAAGAGCTTGGGATTGGAACCCACCACTGTCTGGAGCGCTTGGGATCGGAACCCACTACTGTTGTTACTGTTTCATGCTTGGAATCGGCATCCACCTCGCTTTGGAGAACCCCAGCACCCCATTCTCGTTTGTTTTCATAGCTGAGAAGCTTTACATCATTGCACTCTGTGCTTCCTGTCTGTTCGGGTCTATCCTCATTCACTCAGATCTAGCCTGAACACTTGCACAGCAAGGGTTCCATTCGCATCGACACTCTCGTTGCATTCCAATAGCTTTCCTGTCTGTTCCGGTCCCATTCCGGTTCACTCAGATCAAGGCTCAAGTACTTGGACTTCGCTCCAAGGACTTCTATAAACAATACAACACTCTCTCCTCGTTTCTGAGGTCTATACCATTCCCTGCAACCCCCCATAAGGCCCTGTACCAGGGTCTGATACTCGTCTGTGCATGTCTCGAGCACTTCCTTTCCGTTCCGACGCACTTCTGTGTGTAGGTTTGGTTTTGGTTGGTGTTTTCTTGATAGGTTCAGGGCACATCAATCAGCGCTAGCAGCTTTGCCTTCACCCCGATATTATTGTAGTGTGTTGGATCGCCTGCCAGGTGATTGTGTGTTGACTCGAGCCCACTAAGAAGACGACGGACTAGGTGTCCCCACCTCTAGACCGACTGTAACTCATCAGTTACTTCGCCTTCACCCCGATATTGACGGAAGCGCTATCGTAGTGTGTTGGGTTGCTAGCTGGACACTTATAGTGTCTATTGCCAATACAAAGTGGAAACATTCCTGTTCTTGGTTAAGGAATAGGTCAGCGGCTTAAGGACTGCCTTGTCGCTTGAGGATTGAAGTCCCCTTGTTGTTAGCCTCAATAGTCTTTGGGTACCCCATTGCGAGGATTTTCACAAACCTACATACTCTGCCCTGGTGCCCTCAATCTAGCGATCCAGCCACCTTGTATCCAACCCATAAACCCCTGCCCATCCCAGGTACTAGTGGTATTGTTGTTGGCAGCTGCATAGTGCTAGCATGTTGTTGAACGGCTTTGTTGAAGTCTAGCAGTCGAATTGTGTTTGTTCCAAACCCGCTGGTCATATACTACAGCCCGGACCCGAACTCACAAAGAGAAGCACTTACATCTTTGGAGGAATAGATTGTTGTAGTGGTGGTTTTGTGGTTGTTTTGTGCAAGCCCAAATCTAAGCTATTTCTAGTCGTATATCAAGTGCACCATTTCAATGCCTCTCCCCCATTTTAAAGAACTCACTGTCCCCAGTGAGCTGAAGTATCGCCCAGAAACACCTTAAATGTTGGTGTTCCTCTCGTACTTCTTCTCCAGTCTCGCACCCCATATCACAGAAACAGCAATCATTGCCTGCCATTGCCAATATATCGACTACGACATGACTCAGATCACTACTCCTACCACCAAACCGTTCGCCATCCCTCCTGGTTTGGAAAAGGTGTGGAAAGTGCTTGAACGCGTGTTGGTGAAGTAGCAAGTCGCTCAACACCTGCTACATTCACATGTTCTCATATCTTTCGGCCTAGCTTCGCAACTCTACCAGCACACTGGTGTCAGCAGGATCGCACTCTTCACCTGTGGGAACACCGACAACAAGTAGCCGTACCTTTATTGCAATGTACCCAGCCATGGCAGGGGGGTGCATTGGATTAAAGGCATTGCTTGGCTGGTCAGCCAGGGTGTACCTTTAATGGAATGTACCCTGGCCAGCCAATGAAATAAAGCAAATTAAAGCAAAATGATGCTGGCTCCGGGAATTGAACCCCAGACCTCCAGATACCACAACTATTTTAAGCCATCAGTTATTACCACTAGACAATCAGACCATTGAGAGGGATTAAATTCTGAAGACCACATACAGCAGCCTTGCTTTCTTATTTGATACTGCTAATACCCAGACCTAGGGCAGGTAAGCTGCCCTAGGTCTTTGAAATTGTTTCTACATGCTTAATCTGTGTTTTTTTGTGTTCAAAAATCCTTCAACATTTTTTTTTCAATATCCCTGGGGCCTAACACTAACCAACCCTAACCTCTAACCCTAACCTCTAACCCCTAACTCAAACCCCTAACCCAGACACTAAACCTAAACACTAACCAAGCCCCTAGCAGGGCTGAATAGGTCACCACATACTAATTATGTGTTTGGGACTACATAGTATATACCCATCAATTTTATCTATGCTATCTCTCCCTTAGTCTAGTGGTTATGATGTTACCTTCTTTCTGATTTGATGCTTAGGTAATCTGTTTGCTTTTGGTTCAAACCTCGGGAATAGCACTTCTTCTATTAAATAGCCCAGGGTACATTGCATTAAAGACACAATATGGTTGCCCAGCCAAGGTGTGCCTTTAATCCAATGTACCCCCCTGCCATGGCTGAGTACATTGCAATGTAGTTACAACTACTGGTGGACGACCCCACAGCACCAAACATCGTCGACTTGGACAATATGTGCGAGTTCTTCCAGAGAACTTTCAAGATGTCCATCTACAACCTCTGCAAGATGGAACAATGGTTGTGCACGCATGACAGGGGTACGCAATTCATTTGTCATTTGAATTTGCAGGTAAAAGACAGCCTTCATTCAGATGAGGAAGAAAATACCCTGGATGTGGTGCGCTTGCAGATTTCTGAAATGGCCAACAATAACCTGTGTACATTTCCTGCGGCGCCTTATTTACTAAAGATTTCATTCTGACTTGTTCTGTAGGTAAGGTCAAAAACAACAAGAAATTGGAGATGGAGTGGACAAACCACAAAATAAGGATTGTCCATGAGTTTGGGGTCGAATGGGCCGGATGGCCCACTGAAATAGACATCCGCCCGCCATCAAAGATACCGGCTGACGACGCACAGCGCATCTGGGACCTCATGCAGATGGAGAAGATCCAATTGGTTGCACTCACCAGGTCCCAACGTGAGAAGGTCGCCAAAGAGATCGAAGAGATGCGTGCCAGCGGGGCCTTACCCAAGCGCAAGTCGTGTTGCAACAAGGGAGAGACATGTCGGCCTCATCCGAAGAAAGGTGCTGCCACAGCTGATGGCAGTGAGCACACTATCTTGGCTGTTGGCGCATCTGCTGCCACCCCTGGCGCATCTGTGCCCATCTCGTCCGCTGCTGGCCCTGGAGTGTCCGCCCTTGTCTACTCTGCTACCGCCCCTGGCATGTCCACACCCGTCTTATCCACTGTCACACCTGGTGTTTCCACCCCCATCTGCTCCGCTGCTGCTCCTGTAGTGTCCATCCCCGTCTACTCCACTGCCACCCCTGGCATGTCTGCCCCCATCTTGTCTGCCGCCGCTCCTGGCGTGCTCACCCCCCATCTTGTCTGCTGGCGGGTCCGCCCCCGTTCTGCCCGCTGGCGCACAAGTCCCAGCAATGGCCGGCGCCTCACCTTCGCCCTTGGTCGCCGTCTCGGCCGCTGGTGCTGGCGTGTCTGCCCCTGTCTCCAGCGGCACGCAAATCCTAGTGATGGCAGGCATCTCACCTTCGCCCTTGATCGCCATCTCAGCCACTGGCTCGTCCTCCACGTCGTCCGTAGCCTTTGATGCTACGGTAGCACAGAATGCCGCTGCCAATGGCTCAATTGTATCATTGCAGCTCGAGTTCAGGTCGAACTTCCAGTATGACTTTGACCTTGACTTGGCTCTTCATCTGCACAACCCCTCCTTTGTGCACCAGCTCGATCCCGATGCTCACACCTTGCGGCTCAACACCTCAAATCGCACCGACGAGGACTGGAGTTTCGACAGCTACGGTGCAAACGGTCCATTCGTGAACGGCAACAATGTGTTTGCAAACGACCACACCTCTGCCGTTGGTGCACACTTTGCCACCGGCCACACATCGCCCCTCAATGCGGACCTTTACACCGACATCCGGCTCGGTACCGGCCTCAGCAGCAGCGCATCACTTGCACTCCCCTCTTCTTCCTTCCGTGGAGACGGGGTCATTTTCCCTGGGGCTGTCAGCACAAACTATGCCAACACCACCACGGCTCCTGCCGGATACTCGACCTCGGTCTTCTCCATGACCACGAACACCGTGGCAGGGGCTGTCAGGAAGCCACCGTGCAAGACGTGCAGCGACAAAGACCAGCCCCGAGGGCCCAGGAAAAAAAAGGATGGCACCGCCGGTGCTGACGCCGATGGGGATGTGCAGCCCAAGCCCAAGAAACGCAAGAGGGCCGCTCCTGAAGCGGCGTGATTGCGCACAACACTCGCCTTCTGAGAGCGCTCGCCTCTGCTCGCAGGCACTTAAGCCCTACGCAATTTTTTTACATACTTACTGTGCTCATCTTCCCCATGTCTGTATCATTTTCTAGCCAGTAATTGACTTAGAAGTATTTTAAGACAGTGAAAAGACTTGAATTGTGATTTTTACAATAATATAAGGGTTTGTACTGAATTTTCTGGCACCAATGTTTAGAACCCTCTGCTGCACCCCCACCCCTATTGTTTGGCGATTTTACGGGTATTTTAGCGGGCGGAACGGACGAGTTGGGCGGGAGGGGCGGCAGTTTTGGTATTGATGGGAGATGCCGGGAGGGAGTGCCTGGCGAAGTCGCCGCCGGACTTTGATGGCAACAACGGGGGATTGATGGGAGGGCGGGTGCTCTGCCCTCCGCTAGCGACGTTTGGGGGGGGGATTTATCTATTTAGGTGGTAAGTGGCGGCTAATTAACAACAATTATTGCTCCCTGACTGTTCAGATCAAATACCCGCTATTTAGCGGTGGATAATGCACCCTTATCCACCGCTAACTAGCGGGGTTTTTGTGAGACAAATTGGAGAGGCGGACGGAGAAAATTTTAGACTGACAATCAGTTGGTGCCCGATGCTTATTATTATCACAAAGATACTGTGCAATTTCGTTCAATTCGGCGGTCACGCGTCACGCACCCCCTGTGCCGCGATGAATTTTGGTTTCGGTCACGGGTCACGGCACCCAGTGCCGAATGTAAAATGCGTGACATCCGGGCCAAATCTCCCTCAGAGGTGCAAAAAAGGCAGAATTTTCGAAAATTTCCGTCTTGAATGCCGAATTTTTGGAGGTGTCACGCCAAACTTCATTGGTTGCCGAAGTGCCGAATCGGTATTTTGGGTCACGGGTCACAACCCGTGCCGAATTGAACGAAATTGCACAGTATTGTGGTTCAGCGAGAAAGTGACGATCAAGGATATCGCCCCGACGCAGTATAATGCCCCAGACTCTAGTCTGTAACCAGATTTGAGTGCCTGCTAATCTGTTTCAACTTACGTTCGTACATGATTTTTATGGCCATCCCATGGCAACTCACAAGCCGACACAAGCAAAAGTGGCCACACAGAATGTGAAATTTACCATGACAGAGGTGAGGGATGCAGTGATGAGACTGGTCATTCTATGGAAATGCCCTAAGAGGGGTTGCCGTTACTCTCTTTATAAACGCCGATTGAGGCCCAAGCGCCATGAAAGAAATTGGCGCTGAGCGCTTGTTGTGAGACAATCCATAGATTTGGGTCAGAAAGACCATATTTAGGGTGTTAAAGGCTTCAGACAGACACCCGTTATTTTATAACAAGCGCTCGCCAGCGCTCCGCGCCGGCTCCCACCTCGTGGATGTATGTAAGGTGCCAAAGATTTGGGTGTGATAAACCAAAAGAGGGTGCAAGAAAGCTCCAGACACGGATAATTTTATAAAGAGAGAGAAGAGAAATGCGTGTCCGAAGCCATTGGAAACTCTGCCATCTGCCACCTGTCAACTGAGCGCTGAGCGCCAATCTTTGGTCTTACCTTTTATAGCCGTCTCTCTCCCTCAACTCTCGAGCAAAAGAGGATGGGAGGCCGCGAAGCAGCCAACCAGCCCCTTGTAAGCAATAAAGCTGCTGTCTTAGGTGGTGACACCCACATTTTTTTTGGTGTGTTTAAAAATCACTATAATCCAAAGGAAAATTTTCGGTCATCTCGGTGGGTGAAAATCCTAAAAATAGTGAACCTTTGGTCGAACCAGTACAGTATACAGCACTACTCAACCCGCCGCCAGGACTGTGTAGATACATTCCTTCGGAATTCGGTTAGGGCACGCTTCAGTGTCAGTTTATGCCCCTGCTTGAAGATGGAGTCCGGTAGACCGTTCTCCTCAACATGGAAAAGTCCACACACAGTCTCAAATCCGCACTCTCGGAGGAGGCTGTTCAATGCATCGCTGATGTCAAATCCCGCTGCTTTCAGCTTCACAGTCTCTTTGAGTTTCACGTTAGACACTCGAAGGCGAGTTCTGGTGTCGATGGTGCACAGTAACTCAGAGAACTCGGGAGCGTAACCCGTTCCGCCCTGCCCACCCTGGTAATTGGAGTCGCCCCCTGGACCGCCGTGACCACCTTGGAAAAACCTAATATCAGCGAGGGCCTAAGAAGATGCATATGATACTGCTCACCTCTTATGTATCGGAAATGTCCAACAGCCCTGATTGAAAGCACTGGACCGCCACCTCCGCTACCAATGCCACCAAGTTCAGGATCCCATCTACCTGCTCCTCCTTTGCCACCTGTATAATTTCCTCAGAGTTCAATGACAACAAGACACCAAGCAATGATATTCATACCATGAAGCGTGCCAGCCAAATGAGGCGTGCCAGCCAAAACAGCAGAACCACCAATCTCATTGGACTGCATGTGTGTCGTCGGATCTGGCGCGTGACTTCTTCCGTTCGGACCCCGGCCTGAGCGACCCCTTCCGGAAGCTCCACCGAAGCCGCCTAAGAGAACATGGGAGAGTCTCCTCGATCACAAGTATCAATCTACGCACCACCAATAGTACGGAATCGCGACACCTCAGTCAGAGCGACTCGAGGGCCCATACCATCACCGCCCGTACCGCCGTACTCACCAGCTCCACCATCCCCTCCGAATCCTCCTGGGAGCATTTGAGATAACGGGACCGGGAGTGATTTCTGGGCCCACCAACGAGATCGGGCCTGTTCTTGCCTTCTGTGATCACATCTACGGCACTGACTGTTCCCTTTCTCAAGAGCATATCTACCAAGGCCCAATGCAATTCCGCCGTCTGTCCAACATTGAACCCAAACTTCTCAACCGACAGATCCTCGGCAAAGAGCAGGTCAGCAGCCCGCTCATATCCAGAGTTGAGGACAAGATTCTTGAGTTCCTCGCTAAAGCCATATGTTTCGCAAAATTTAGCCGCGCTCATTGTCGGCAAAATGGCGTTGTCGAGGGTCTTGCGGTCCACCAGCGATGTAGTGATCCTTGGGCCGTGGCCAAATCCACCTATACCCAAGGTTAAGTGGGGGACAAAGCTAGAATGACTCAATGACCCACCCTGTTTCGGCGCATTCTGGGAGCCTTTTCCTTGAGTGTCTGTTGCCACATTAGAGCCACTCGACATAAACCAAATGGGCAGCTAATCCTACCGGAAGTCAAGGACCATCCATCTTGGCGCGCCGATGGAGACTCTTCCTTGCTGTTACCTGTGTGATGATGACATTCAGTATGAGGAAAGGGATGCATCAACAAAGTGAAAATACAGATATACCATAGTTCGAGCGCAATCCCTTTGGCGACATGGGCGTTGTTCTGAAGCCAGGGCTGGTTCTGTCCCATTGATATAGACGCGGATCAAAAAATCATATGGACCCCCACTCTGTGGATCCGGGGGCTTCCATTCGCGTGACCATACGTTGACATCAAAGGGCGAATGCCACGATGTAGTTATCTGCTATGTGCGCAGACAACGAGTCCAGACGCTGCTTAAATGAGAGGAGTACCTAGTAGTATGAGCTGCCGCGTTCAAACGGTGCAAAACGAGGTATGAGTGCAGCTTGGCCATACTCGATTAATCTCACATTCGAGTTCACGAGTACTTAGCTTTGTTCGCACAGAGATCATAGATGATCATCCACCCCCAGCGCCCATCTATTTTCAGCCGCTCCAATGCCTGTAACAGGTGCTGTGGGTATCAGGTCGAATGCAGGCCATGTGGAAAATACGTGGTGTCCTTCCGGTAGCAGTAGCTCATTTCGCGTAATCTCCGATTCATTCCCGGGACCATACGTTGACATATAGCACAGCCAAACGAGAAAAATCTTAAGGAACAGTTAATAATAAGAATGGAAGATGCCGGAGTGTCTGTCATTTTGCATGTTGCATGGGAATGGCAGGACAAACATGATCTAGACAAGATGGGCCTCCGCTTCGCTCCGGTAAACAGAGGTGAAAAGTGAAAATAATAAATAACATATAACGAATACAATGTTCTGACACTTGGCGGCGGGAAGCAAAGAATTATCTGATTCGATAGCATAGTTGCGAAAAAAATTAAAAGAAATATGTCTTACACATGTAACGATTGCGGTCCACATGTTGGACCTTTAAGACGGGCGGGAAATTGTAAAATCAGTGAAGCCAAAAGGGGCCGGGACAAATCTAGACTGCAGGAAGTTGAGAACCGAGTGAGTAACTCAGTGGAAGGCATCCAGAAAACGAACCATCTCCGAGAACTGAGGGAACGTTGGAATGATATTGGCAGTCAAATGGGCACCACCGTCTTGGAAATATTCTGAGACTCAATGTGACGGCCAGTAATAGGGTTTAGCATGGTGCGACGCCAATGGAGGAGCGAGCCCGAGAGCACTGCATCAGAATGTACTGTAACACCGAAAATGAAAGAATTCAACTGCGTCCGCCAAGCGGGAAGTCCACGGATGATTGCGTGCACATTGAGGACTGTTGTGTGATTATCATCTTGCCAAATGTGGAAATTATATGGCCATGAACGCAGGATGAGCGGATGGCAAGGAAAATGATTCAGATATTGCAGCGGGACTACGTGATACAGATATTTTTGAATCCCAGAGCAGAAGAGTAGAATGGTTGCACTAAATGCCAGTGGGCAATTGAAGCAAGCCAGAGAATTGTGGGCCAGGGCGCAGCAAATCACAGGGGAGCGGAAAGGGAGTAAATCAAAGGGGTGAGGTTACTGGTCCTTTTATCTGCGCCTCGGTGATGCGGCCGCAGTGAGAAAGCTTGAGCGGCAAGACGAGAGAATAACTGCGGCCCGGTGAGAAATCCGCTGTGGGTTTGCTGGATGGAGTTGTGTATGTTCACCTGAGCCCAATCGTGCTCGAATGCCATGGGTACCCAAATGGAACAGGAAAACAGGGTCTGCGGAGCGAGAGGAGAGGGAAAGAAAAAGGGGTTGCACCGCCAAACCATCGAGTCGCTGAAGAATGGTTAATAACAAGACGCGCCGCCGCTTCGCTCTGGCAACCCGTCCAGTGGATGGGAATCAAACCAATTGAATTACATACTACCAAATAGGTTAGTAAATTACTGCCATTCACGGTCCGACCTTCAAGGTAACATTTTGTCGCAACAGAGAAGGGATTGAGTTAATAAAGGGCAGTCACCCCGAACCAACTTCAAGATTTGTGAGGACAGGGAAATTAAAGAAGAAATCTAGCGAGTTGAGTTTGACGACCCAGGGGACTCAGACCGTAGGGAGTTGAAGCAGGAGAGAAGGAACAAAGGGAACCGTGCATCGTTACACAAAGAACAGTGGAAGGCGAATTTCGGGCTGTAGGGTGCGGTAGAATCTTCCAATGCACAGTGACGATCCAGAAGGAAAGCAGTGTGAGGGCATTGCTTTGGCGATGAAAACAGATCAGAGAAGCGGGTTCTGGAGCTGGATTTGACCGGTTGAGTTGAGCAATCCGGCGGCGCAAAGAAAGAGCATCGGCACAAATGGAATTTTGAACTGAAAGCAAATCATGAGAGGATTTTGACAGTATTGGATGCGTTGAGAGAGCAGACTTAAGTCTCAAGATATATGCCGTGCGAATCCATAAATGGTTGAATCCAAGATGAAGGGGGCCAGGATGGTTGATTGAAGTTTCAAGAGGTTGCACCAGGTGTCAGAAAGGATGGATCCGAGATTGGGAGCTTGAGCATTAGGTCTGGAGCAAAAGCAAAGTATGCCTATGCAATAGATACGGGTTGAGGAGGAAGGATGTGTGGAAGGGGGCTTCAAGGCAACAGTTTATATAAAGGATTTGAAAAACGTGGCTATCCTGCGGCGCAGTGGGATTCGGGTCCGGATCTGGTGTTCTCTGGGTGACTGTCAATTCATGAGCCCCGTCTCAATGACTACTCTGTCCCAATTGGGGTTGGATTTCGCAGTTCGCAGTTCTTCCGGAGCTCGGAAATGAAGTGTGTAGTTTGTCCTGGGGCAATAAGTGTGGAAAAATACCGTGGACCTACTGAGTAAAAAGCATAAGAAAAACAGACAAACCATAAACGAGTGTGAATATATGGGGAAATAGCACAGGTTTCGTAGGATTTCGTTAAAGAACAGTTAATAGGGGTGCCCAGTTCTTAACTCAACTGTCCCGTCCCATCAAATAATCAATTAATATTTGCTTGGAACAAACAAATTTCAAACTCCGCCATGCTGCGGGGCAACCCCTCGCTGTTTCATACCTCCAGCATGCCGCTCGAGCTGTATAAATGATTGATAAATTCCTAAATCAGTTCCTGGGCCAAAGATCTGCACAGAGAAAATTACATGGCATTTCTTAATAAGCCGAAAGCATCAGGAAGATGAACTCAGTGCAACTCGACGAGATAATTTTACTTGCCCACAATGGATCCCATACCATCTATAATGAACTTTAGCTCTGCGGTACTACTTAAATTCGGTGAATGTGGGACAGAAGGCCAGCCAGTGGGTCCCCAGAAGTGCTCAGGCTTAGCGGTGTTTGAAATTTGTTTGTTCCAAGCAAATATTAATTGATTATTTGACGTGACAGGATGGGCAAGTTAAGAATTGAGCACCCCTGATAATTCTACAGTCAGTCAGAATACATGGCCCACCGGCATCATAAAAAAACCAAATGAAGCTGCACCATAGGCAGCAGCAACTGCATCCCTTCAGGACGAGGCTGCGCACAGGAAATAATAAATGGGGGATTGTCAGACCGCGGCAAACATGAACAATGTGATTCAAGGGATCTCGTTAATATACGAGTAACTGTCCGTAACCATAACCGTGAAGTGCAAACCAAGAGGCCTTACGGTATGGTACGGTGGCTGTAAACCCGTAACCGTGAACCGTAACTTACGGAGACGGTGGGGATCCCTACCAAAAATGATAGATTGCCAACAGACCGCGCATTGCGCAACTTGCACTTGCCCTAACGTCCCTCGAAAGCGTGGCGCTGTTGCAGGGTGGGATGGCCGGGATGTGGAAATTCTTCCACATCCGCTGTTTGATTCTACTCTAGTATGCCCCTATTATACCTTACACAAGACATGCCTTCGCTTCGCTCCGGCATATGAGGCGCGATCGAAATAGCGTATGCTATGTAGTATGCTTCTTGTTCCTATTACATTTTGAGTCGCCTGGGTTACCACTCTTGCTAAGGATAATGGATTGGAATTTTATTTTATGAACGTGGATAGACTACCAAAACAGCCAACGTGTGTATGTATAAATTAGAATTGTTTCGGAAGTTCAAATATGCGAGTGTCGTGCAGAACAGTTAGTAAGTGGTACTGTAGCTGCACTGGGTTCCTGGAGTCGTTCAACTGTCAACTGTCACTTGGGATTCGGGGAACACGACCGGGGAATGGTACGATCTCTGAAGGGCCAAAAATATAAGGAATAAACATGAATTGGCGTATCATAACGGGTGAAACGGTGTAAATCGCAATGATATTTCTACCCTAAGGGGATCGTAAGACACGGAAGGGACCGTTCACGCATAGTGAAGGCCACGCTCACCTTCAGAGTGAATGTATTTTGCGAAAAGACCATAATTTTCTCGTGCTGGTACGCACATTGATCAGATTCAATTCTCGACGTAGAGCAAATAAAGAGCACACCTCGTACGGTTCACAGAAACGGCCAGTCCCGAAAGAAAACCTTTTCAGTGAATCACGGTCCCACCCGACTGCAATGAAGGAATACTTACCGGATATCAATTCATGTGATCACCAGGGTACCCAACCGCATCCGTGATTAACCGGAACCAGGCACATGCATTGGAAATTCTACCAGCGGTGTAACGCTGTCTATTCCTGGTGCGGCATGAGAACATGAAAGGAATCGAACATAAAAGACGACACCATATGTCTGTCACCTGTGCCTTGCTGATTATAAACCGAGAGAGGCGAATTCAGTTGCGCATTGCAGGGAAAAAGATTGAGCGGGGAAAGCATGAAAGATGTGGTAGAGCCTCACCTTTGAACGCCTGACTCGTCCTGTCGACCGAACACGATGTTAGCATTATTTTCCGGCACTCAATTTTGGACAGGGACGGCATCACCAGATAATATTGCGCCTGCGAGTCAAGTTCAATGGCACTGCAAAATACACAAATTTGAGCGTTCCATGCCAGAGCGAAAGTGGTACATACCAATACCGTCATGGTGCGAACGCTGTTTCCAATTAAAAGAAAGGAAAACCGTCAGAGAGATCCGGTTTCAAACGGCAAGGTCACCAGCAAGGAAGCGGAATCTTGAATTTGAGTGGGGAGGCAAGCCACCGATTAACAGAATAGAAACAGCGTAGTCCCCGGGCCTGTTATTGAGGAGTTGCTGTTTTCCTTCGGGCTGTTTGCACTGGGCAGCATATGCGGGTCTTGAATGCATTGAGTTCCAGCTATCAGCCATAGGCATCGGAAAAGTCTTATGACGTCGGGACGAGCCATTTCCGAGGCTTGTTGCGGGAATCAAGTTCTGTCTTGTGACATTGAAGACGTTGGGAGTCAAGCAGAGTCAGGCTAATCAAGAAATGGTTGGAAGCTTGCAGTGGATTTGCGCGCGAACGTTGTTACAGTCCTTGGTCTCTTGATGCTCGCTGGATCTCGCACTTGGTAGAGAAAGAAATTGAAGGGCCAGGAATGCCCATACTTGATTCCGTATGGACCGGCTTTGAAATACAGAAACTAAGGCTGAAAACGCGCACCGTCTGGGTGGGACGAAGATAGGGGAAAGAGTAAAGGAGCGTCAGACAGAGATGTTCCTTTTGAGTGGACGTTGAGCGTTGGAAAGTAGACCCCGTGAATGGAGCGGCACGTTAGAAGCAGAGCCGGCCAGAGTTTAATCGTGATTCGGGGGTCGTCTAGAATAAAGCATGGGAAAAGAGCAAACCGAATTGGGTGAGCTCGAAGCCAAAGCGGTAACATCTGCTTAATACACGAGGTACGAGCGCCATGCGATGCGGGAAAATGCCGAGTGGTGGGCGCTCCGCTGAAAACAAACAGCTGTATCTCCGGGAATTAGCGGTGGCGTGCGCAAATAAACATCTAAGGTGGGCGCTTAGTGAGCGCTCCGTTGAAAACAAACAGCTATATCCTCGGAAATTAGCGGTGGCGTGCGAAAACAAACATGCACATACTGATTCGTGGCATCTGCTTAATACATGAGGTATATCATCTGTTTGTACTGAAAATAGTGCTAACACACCACGTTTTGACCACAAACGACGACAACAGCAGCCAGTGTAAGGCAAGTGCCCAGAGGCAGCACTGAGCTCCTTGCCCCCTCCTCTTTGGAACACCGCCAGTGGGCTGTTTAGCCACCAGAATCCCCTCCATCCCGACTTACGAATCTAGCTTCTTTTCCAATTCTTTTTACGGCATTTTTGTACCCTCTTACTCTGTTTTCTCGCCATTTTCGCATTCTACGGCCCGGGACCTGATCCTATATTCATTCCCCATCGTTCACTCGACCACTACCCGGATCACCGACCCATTTCGAGAACCTATAGGCTAGGCACACAACCCTGCAACAGTGCAGGCGTCGGTGACCGCATACTGTGATGGGCGGTGAGCAAGCGGTAGGCGAGCAGTAGTCCTATATATTACAAGTGTCTGCTCGGCCGCTTCGCGGCCTCGCATCCCCTCCCTGATATGTGAGTTTGAGTTTGAAAAGGCTTCATGCTTAATTTTATAAAGAAGAGAGCGCGCTGGGACGCGAAGCGCCCCAGAACTTCGATTGGGGCGTCTATTTTTGAACACATGGCCTGCTCATTTAGCGCTCCTCCGAAAGTCTGGGTTGTTTGACCAGCAGTGGAGTTTCAAAATGCCTCGGACGGACACACGTAATTTTATCGCCGCACGCCGCGAGCATTAACGAGCGGCAGTGTGGCGCCGGATCACTCAGAAGTCCACCGTGTCTGTGTGGAAGCTCGGAATCCGCCGTGGCAAAGCCACGGGTGCCTACGTCTTTATAAAATTACGCTTGTCCGTCTGAAGCCATTTCAAACTGCCCATCGATTAACCGGCGCTTATCGCTTGCGCGCCAATCAATGCTAATTTAGGCGCTGATCTCTCAGCCGAAGTGGTGGGCCGCGAAGCGGCCCACCACGCTCTTGTGTCTCTTATAAACGACGCTAAATCTATACACGTGTTAGACACGCGGCCCCCGTACCCGGCGCCAAGCACTCGGTCTCCGATGCAATTATCCTTTTGCTCTCCGTGGTATTCTGTGGCCCTCCCTCGACGTCAAGCTGTAACCCGCGGGTTTCAAGCGTCATCTTATGCTCATACAGCACGCACCAATGAAACCTACTTACATACTTCCGCTCGGACCGCACTCGGAAGTTGCAAGTACGTGGGAAACGCGTGCCAGCCAGGGGTTAAGAACTATCCCACCGTGATGGTCGCAGTCCCTTCCTCTCCGCCATCCCTCTAAGTATGCTCCTCCACCAGTTCTTGAAGTTTTTCTTGCCGCACAAGGCTCAGGCTGCCGCCGTAACGTCAGCCAATGCATCCGTTTCCGAGCCACCATCCCACCAGCCGAAGAGAGCCGAAGAAAGGCCGCCGCCGAACTCGGAGATTCGAGAATTGCAACAAGAAAAACAAACCTCAAAGAATGCCGTCAAATTTGTGCTCGAAACTCTAAACTCGGTTTCCAGCAATATCCCCTTTGGTAGCATTTTGGGTGGTGTTCTCCAGCCTCTGCTGGCCGTTACGGTGCGGATTGAGGTGAGTTTACCCTCATTTATTATCTCAGTCGGTTGTCATCTATATCCAGCAAACTTCCGAAAATGCAGAAGGGCTTTTGCAACTGGCTGCGTGCATACGGGGTATCACTCAGATCTTGGAATCGGGCAAGCCGAACGAAGGCCTGGTGAAAGATCTCAAGCGGTTTGCAAAACTTTGTCTCATGCTGTTCCTCATCTGACCTCTGCAGAGAACTGCGTTCCATCACGAAGGATCTGAATGCAACCACTTCCCGACGGAAGCTGTGGCAGTTCTTAGACAGCCTCGATATCGTGTCGTCTCTCGCAAAACACAACAACAGGCTCACTCAGATGATCTGTACTGCCACGGTACGCTCGGTCAATGTGGTCATTGTATTTCGGTTTTGGTTTCCTAATGCACCGTAGTTATCAGACAGCCACAGAGTTCTCACGATTCTCACAGAGATCCAGGTGAGCGTCAATTCAAACTCTCTTCATGATCTCATACCCAATTCCCAGGCAAAATTGGAAAATGTCGACGAAGGGGAGTCATTTTGCGTCTGATAGAAATTCAACTTATTCAGTGTATAGGGATCAATATTTCAGGTACGGATGGTTTTCATCGGGCTTCCGGAGGTTCCTCACAACACCCCTTATAGGAGGACGCGGAGGCTCTGGGGGAAGTGAGGGCGAAGGGGGGCGGGGAAGTGGGCCTCAGGTCGAAATGGATACGGATGGGAAGGGGCATGTGTCTGGTCCGTTTCTGTGTGCGATGGACAAGCAGATGATTTAACTTTGATTTGTAGGAGGTATTGGCGGAGGCGGCGGGTCAGGAGATGGCGAATGTGCGGTAGGTGGCGGAGGTGGATTTGGTGAAGGTCCAGTCATCCGAAGTCTGCGGCAATTATTACCCTATATACCAAGGGCTGAATCAGCGGGGCAGGCGGTGTACGCAACGTTAATGGAGACTCCCAGTCGACGTCCGAGGATGACCTGAACTCGGCTTCTGGTATGACCATCAATCCGCATTCATGGATGTTCCTAATGCTGGCAGCACGGATCGACATCAATCAGCTGGCGGGTGATGGAGGTGACTTCAAACAACGGTCTCATAACGCGGTGGAGGTGGGTAAGCGGTCGTGGCTTTGAAAGCCTTGTCAAACCACTAACCTTGGGTCATCATCACACAGATCATAAAGGTAACAGCAAGGAAGAGTCTCGATCGGCGCGCCAAGATGTATCGCCCTTGACTTCCGGTGGGATTAGCTGCCCATTTAGTGTATGTCGAGTGTCACTAATGTGGGAGCAGACACTCAGGAAAAAGGCTCCCAGAATGCGCCGAAACAGGGTGGATCATTGAGTTATTCAAGCCTTGTCTCCCCACTTAACCTTGGGTATAGGTGGAAGAGGTGGATTTGGCCACGGTGCAAGGATCACTACAGCGCTGGTGGACCGCAAGACCCTTGACAACACCATGTTGCCGACAATGAGTGCAGCTAAATTTTGTGAAACATATGGCTTTAGCGAGGAACTCAAGAATCTTGTCCTCAACTCTGGATATGAGCGGGCTGCTGACCTGCTCTTTGCCGAGGATCTGTCGGTTGGGAAGTTTGGGTTCAATGTTGGGCAGATGGCAGAATTGCATTGGGCCTTGGCAGATATGCTCTTGAAAGAGGGAACAGTCAGTGCCGTAGATGTGATCACAGAAGGCAAGAACAGGCCAGATCTCATTGGTGGGCCCAGAAATCACTCCCGGTCCCGTTATCTCAAATGCTCCCAGGAGGATTCGGAGGGGGTGGTGGAGCTGGTAAGTACGGCGGTATGGGCGGTGATGGTATGGGCCCTCGAGTCGCTCTGACTGAGGTGTCGCGATTCCGTACTATTGGTGGTGTGTGGATAGATACTTGTGATTGAGTAGACCCTCCCATGTTCTCTTAGGCGGCGTCGGTGGAGCTGGTGGAAGCGGTGGCTCAGGCTCGGGTGCGAACAGACAAAGTCACGCGCCAAATCCGGCACACAACCAGCCCAATAAGATTGGTGATTCCGCTGATTTGGCTGGCACGCTTCATTTGGCTGGCACGCTTCATGGTATGGATATCATTGCTTGGTGTCTTGTTGTCATTGAACTCTGGGGAAATTATACAGGTGGCAAAGGAGGAGCAGGTACATGGGATCCTGAACTTGGTGGCATTGGTGGCGGAGGTGGTGGTCCAGTGCTTTCAATCAAGGCTGTTGGACATTTCCAATGCATACAAGGTGTGTAGTATCCTATGCATCTCCTTGGGCCTTTGTTGATATTAGGTCTTTCCGAGGCGGTCAAGGTGGTCCAGGGGGCGACTCCAACTACCAGGGTGGGCAGGGCGGAACGGGTTACGCTCCCGAGTTCTCTGAGTTACTGTGCACCATCGACACTGAAACTCGCCTCCGAGTTTCTAACGTGAAACTCTGGCAGACTGTGAAGCTGAGAGCAGCGGGATTCAACATCAGTGATGCATTGAACAGCCTCCTCCAACGGTGCGGATTTGAGACTGTGTGTGGACTTTTCCATGTTGAGGAGAACGATCTACCGGACTCCATCTTCAAGAGGGGGCATAGACTGACACTGAAGCGTGCCCTAACCGAATTTCGAAGGAATGTAGCTACACAGTCCAGGCCCCAGGTCTGATGTTGTGGGTTGAGTAGTGCTGTATATTTGCACTGTCTAATATGTTGCTTGGGATCCTGCTTGGAGGCAAGATGGTCTTCGTCATCAGGGTCAAGGGTTATCATGCAGTTTTGACATAGAGGAGACAAGTTCAGTGGACACAGAAAATCCCTTTTGCTTTTTGGGTAGTACAATATCAGTAGCAGGACAACTAACAATTAGCCTAGCCTACATTTCCATAGCTTTCCCCTGAAGGTACTTTCTAGACCCCGCATACAGGTACATTTCCAGAGCTTTCCCCGAAGGTACTTTCCAGACCCTGCACCAGATATGTTTCCAAAGCTTTCCCTGAAGGTACTTTCCAGACCCCACACTCAGATGTGTTTCCAGAGCTTTCCCAAACTGGTACTTTCTGAACCCTGCTTCCACCCAGGCTCCTCCCCAGCCGCGATTCCGAGGCTCACAATCCCTGTAGCAGTAGTGAAATTGAATACAGATATTTTTCTGGCCGGAAAAATTTTGGACTGTGTTATATGTGATGTTACTGTGACAGAAAGTTGGGGTGAGCCTCTCCACGGCGGCTGGCCGATAACATTTACAAATAACATAGCCACATTTGTAAGCAATTCTCGAGAAATTCACCATGGTGTCTTCAACATCTTAGAAATATTGATCTGCTGATCCCAGAGAGTCGCGAAAGTGTATTCAAGTTCATCTGAAAGTTAATCTCATTTTTACTCACCTGAATTCATCTCTTGTAGCATGAATTGCCATGTTTTGGTAGCCTTTGGGGAAGAACTTCTCAGAGACTTGGGTTACTAATACCACCTTTCAGTATAGTCTGTATGCCAGTATATCATGTCCTGAGCAGCTCAAGTATTTTATATACCCTGGTGGAGCATGCATGTTGAATTTCTTTTGAATTGATGGCAAATGTGGCTATGTTGTTTGTAAATGTTATCGGCCAGCCGCCGTGGAGAGGCTCACCCCAACTTTCTGTCACAATAACATCACATATAACACGGTCTGAAATTTCCGGTCAGACAAAAATCTCTGTATTCAATTTAACTACTGCCACAGGGATTGTGAGCCTCGGAACTGTGGCTGGGGAGGAGCCTGGCTTCCACCCAAGTTTATAGTCAAGTAGACTCAAAGTTTATAGTTAGATAGACTCAAAGTTTCTCAGTCCCTTTAACCAAATCCAAGAGAGTCCAACCAAATTCAACACAGTCAACAGAGTCTAACAATTCCAGGCCAAAGGCCCAAGTGTGTTTCCAGAATGATATATGATTCAGAAACAAAGAAGTCTCAATACACAGCTACTCTACAAGAGTGCGCTCGATTGAGGGTCACAGATCCATACCTAGACACAAGCTTACTGTATAGTAAAACAACAATAATGTCCAAATCACACCCTGGCAGGTGGATACTGATCAGATTGTGCCCTAGTGTAGACAGAAACGGCTGCTAGCAGTGGGGAGATGCTGTGTCCTTTGTCGAAACACCTCCAGCTATTTATACAAAGCCCAGAATCCCATGACAAAGCTATAACACAATCCAAAATGACTCAATTATCTATGTATCATGAAACTAGAGGAGCCGAACTCAAGTTACAGCCAAATGTATCCCCTGCCACACTCATGAGTTCTGAAAAACTCAAGTTCATCCGGGCTCTCCCCAGCATATTATGTGCCTGTACCCATGGTTCCACCCCGCTCCCGAACTTAAGTCCCACTCACTTGAATCCCATGCACTGCTGAAATTTCCAATTTAAGTTCTCACTCAACTGAAGTCCCACCCACAACCTAAGTTCATATTGCCGGTCTTAAGTCCTGCTACATTTGAAGTTCTACAAAGCTTCATGCCAGAACTTGAGTCCTGTGTTGTAAAAGAGCTCCCGCTCTAACTGCTCGGTGTTACCAGTACAGGCTCCAGTGCCTGCGACGCACTGAGCTCGAGCGACCCATACGCTGCCACTGCATCCACCACCAACCCAGCTGCTCGTCGTATGCGGTGATGCCGAGGTTTAAGTGCACCCTTGCGAGGCCAAGCTGCGCATTGCACGTGATGGTGGCATTGACAGAGCTCTGTGTCGTGATGTCATGGTTGACCATAGCCTTTTTATGTGTAGCACACCCAATTGTCAGCACGCTGGGGGGCACAGACTCACAGAAAAAGGAAAAGAAGCACGCACCAGCGCTGACAATATCCACTGCCTGTATCATCCCTGCCAGCGCCTGAACATTGTGCCTGCCAACAACAGCTTCTCCTTGTGCTTTGACATGCACTTGCTCGTCGGTGCGCCAAGGACAGCATGGCAAAGCTTGCACAAAATGGCAGGCACATGTGCAGCGAGGCAGGCGGCCATGCCGAGGACTCATATAGGCGCGAATCCTTTCTCGAGGAGGACCTCAATGGCCATCCTATGCCACATTCAATTGAGCTTGTGGTAAGAATATCTAGAGCACAGGTGGCACACACAGGATACCGATAATGCCACTCTTGTCCCCAGAGCTGCCACGGCCCCAGCTCGTACATTTTTGCTGTCTGCTCTTGGGGACATACCCCTGTCGCCACGGAGGGGTGATGCGGGGTGGGGTTGGTGTGCCGGCATGAGGACAAAGAAGAAGCAGAGCATGGCAGAGATGGCGACAACACCAAATTCCGATGCAAAGTCTGGATTGGGAGGCGTTAGTGGTCGGATGAAGAAGAGCAAGGGACCAGAGGGAGGCAGCGTGGCAGGAGTTGAGTGGGCCCAGGTGGACTTGGGCGAAAGTGGAAATGGTGCTGTGGGGTCACAGTCACTCATCACCTTTCCTCCCACGATCCACATAGTCCGCCTTCCTCCTCAGCCTCCACTACCCATGCACAACAACGAGCAAGCCCAGGACAAACCGACTGCCAGGCGCACCCTCGGTGCAGGCCAGACTTTATATCACCTTGCTCGCCTTACATTTTTAGGATTTACTTGGCCTTTGACCCGCTGGAGTGTGGCACTCAATTGCATCGCACCCTCACTTACCTACCTTTCGCCACACCACTACTCAGGTGGATACATGATGTGTGTGGTCTACCACTGCTGCTGCCACCTTCACATTCATCACCTTCTCCCTTGCTGCCTCTGCCACTGTGGCTCTCTGGTGAGTGGCATTTCATTGCATCATGCCCTCGCTTACCTTACCTTTCACCACTCAGGTTGATACTCGATGTGGTCTACCGCCACTGCCACTGCTGCCCTGCATTCATTGTGTGTGGTCTCCCTTGCCACCATGGTAAGTCGTGCGCAAAAATACACAAACTGAGGTGCACCAGAGAAATTAAGACCAGGGTGGGACTTGAGTTGGGGAGATTTCCTCTGTCCAGAGGCGAACTTGAGTTCTGTGGGACTTGAGTACTGTGGGACTTGAGTGCTTGTTGGCGGTGACTTAGGTACTTGATTTTATTTTATTTTATATATCCCTATACCATCTTAAGTTTTATTGAAACTTAAGTTCTGCCCAAACTTTAGACCAGATGCAAACACTTACGTTCTGAATTCTATCACCTGATAATACCACAAATCGCCTCTAACTAGAGGGTACCTTCCCCCCCCAAAGGTACCCACTAGTTATAGGCAAACTGCCTGTGCCACAGAAATGCCATGGTGGCCACCCAACGGGTGGCCAGGGAGAAAAATGGGATTTTGGCCACCTGTGCCACTGATTTTGAAGGGTTTTGGCAGGGGGTCAGTAAAGCGTGATTTTGTGACAAAATAGTGCCATAGCTGCCACCAAACCTTTAGACCTGGATCAGTACCAAAAATGTGACCCAATTAGTGCCATGTATGCCACGGGTCAATTTTAGCAGGGTCAGTAAATTTGGTGACCGGTTTAAATAGCCACCCGTGCCACAGGTCAATTTTAGCAGGGTCAGTAAATTTTGTGACCGGGTTAAATAGCCACCCATGCCATAGGTCAATTTTAGCAGGATCAGTAAATTTGTGACTGGGTTAACTAGCCACCCGTGCCACGGGTCAATTTTAGCAGGATCAGTAAATTTTGTGACCGGGTTAAATAGCCACGTATGCCATGGGTCAATTTTAGCAGGATCAGTAAATTTGTGACCAGGTTGATTAGCCACGCATGCCACGGGTCGATTTTAGCAGGGTCAGTAAATTTGTGACCGGGTTGATTAGCCACGCATGCCACGAGTCAATTTTTGACAGAATCAGGGAATTGGGGCCGGGTTGAATAGCCATCGGTGCCACCGGTGACATGAAAAGGGATTTGGTAATTTTGAAAGGGACATAGTAAAGACTCTGCCTGTCTGCCATCTCTGCCAGCTATCTACCTATCCCCCCTGTTTGTCCAAGGCTAGCAACACAACTCCCTCCATCACCTCCCTGAGTTCCTCTCCCTGGGCATCCTCACCCTCATCGTCATCACTGGAACCATATCCATCAAGCCAACCATTTTCAGAACCCTCATTGTCACTTGCAAGGTCTATGTCAACATCCTTGGCACCTGACACGAATGCTGTCGAGGCAGGATGCGACTGCCGGGAGACGGTTGGTATCACATCAGTCTCAGGGGAAGGTGAGGCAGAGGTGGGGTCAGCCCGCTCCCCAGGCGTCAAGTCGGCAGTAAAGCGGTTTCCAAGTTTCTAGCGGATAGCATAGAAGCACTTTGTATGAATCTTGTCATATTGTCCACGTTGCCGGCGGTATTTTCCAATGAAAAATGCGAGTGTAGGGTCTTCTGGCAGAATCTTGGCCTCCTTTGCCAGAAAAAACTCCCTCTCATCCTTCATATAGGTCACAACACGTCGGATTTCGATGTCGAGTCGCTGAATCTCTTCCTTTGCTCGCTTGAGTTTGTGGTAGCTGTCCAGAAGCTGGCGAGCAGCTGGGTCTGCCCATGCCCTGATTGTGGTGTTGCCAGTGGGGTCCCGAAGAATGTCAAAGTTCGCAAGAAATGCGTAGTCAATGACTTCCTCCCACGACAAGTGTTGCCTTGGAGGGTCCAAGGCCAATGCAGCTGAATTGTAGCACTAGAGAGCACTCCGGATTGCTTTGGATCGAACCTGGAGGGCCTTGGCAATGTGTTTTCGCACTTTGTATCCTGAAAGGTCTATCAGCACTGTCCCTCAACAGATTGGACCACATACCTAGCCCTGATTGGTTTACCTTTGTCAGTTCTAGAAGTCTTTTCACCACCAATGCCTCTAGAGAGTCTACCGCCCGCCTATACCGGCGGTTGACTACCAGCTCAGCCGTGGCGGTCCACTCCTTATCCTCTGATGTCCATCATACCTCGATAGACAGGCAACGCTCAGTGGCCTGAACTGCCTCGACCACCTTATAATTCTCACGTGCATGCCTCCTTGTGTTACCATTTGCTGTTGAGCCTTCTCCAAAGGCTTCATCAAACTTCTCCCTGATGACCACATGGCAGTTAGAGCTACTGAGTCTTATTGAATCCATTAAGACCCACTTTCGATCAGCTAGATTAACCAGCAGCTGGTAGTACTACATCTGGTCTGTTTCCTCCTGTGGCTCCTTCAGCAGTGTGTTGAGGTAGGCCTTCTCTTCCTGGATCCTACTCTTGAGCATGTCCTCTGTCACTCTGGCCTGTTCCATGGCATATTTCAGTGACTCTTCAGTGTCCAAGATTTCAATAGCCTGTTTGTAGTTGTTGACCAAGAACGTGCCTATAAAATGATGAGGGCTGAATATGAAGGACATCCATCACTCACTGAGATTGGCATATGTCTCGAAAGTGTCAAGATGGGCAAAGTAGGTCCATATAGCCTGCCTTCGATGGAAAACACTTGCATATCGGACCGATCGGGACAGGCCATTCAAGCGGGAAAACAGCCGTTCTGCACCCTCTAGGTCCTCAAGTCCCAACCCCAGAACATAGGTGGCCAGGTAGTCTAGCTGACACTTTCTGTTGTGGGCATGACCATGGAAGGCCCCTACCAACATCTTGAGGTTCAGCCGGGCAGCTTTTGGACCGAGTGGTGAGTGCCGGATTTACTAACCCATGCCGACAAAGTGCAACAAATATCCCAGTCTCATCAAAGATGCCTCACATTTTGGCAGTGAGCTCCTCGGTGAGATTCTTCCACCTCTCCTCACAGCCTGAAGAATTCTCCGGCTCATCACTGATCTAGAATATCGAAATCAGCCCTATGCCATTTGTACCATGAATCCTATTGCCATAAATGCCACGTACTGGGATTCTGACCTCCTCAGCAAGTTGTTCCTTTGTCCACCGATCCACCCTCTCACGGAACATCAGGTAGTCACCACCCGCATCTGCAGCTCTGGGATCTGCATGCTCAGAGTCTCCTCAATGAGCTACACCATCCTCATCGAACCCTTCATCTTTCCTGAGGATGCGCTTGAGCGAGTCATTACCGTCCATGAGCAGCAGTATGGCGAAGATAAGCTTGTCCTCCCCCTTTAGCTTGTAGGTGCAGGCCGGGCATCCATTTTTGAGGCGCCAGTTAGGTGCATCGCGGCCGGGTGCTGTCTTCACACGCTTCTTGGCATTATCCAAGATCTCCAAGTACAAGTCAAAGCAGATGGTGAATCGTTGAGCGCTGTAGGGCTTAAAGGCTGTGCCATGAAGATCTGCCAGTGTTTTGATCCAGGCTTGAACCCCAAGAGCTGGGCACCGTAGGCGTGCGAGACAGAACATCTCTAGGACACAGATTGACACAGCCTGCTTGGGGCTTCCATGGTGAACAGGGGATCAAGCCCTACCCAGCAAGGCAGGAGGCGATATATGTGTCTGTACTGAGGATAGGTGCATCCACAGTATAGGTATCTGGCTATACCATTAGAACTATTCCACTTGAAACAAAACACTGCACCAAAAACATCGACAACCATCACCTTGAACTTGTTCTCCACCATATCGTCTGAAGGGGACACAGGTCCCCGCGCCATGCCATGCTCTCCTTGAGCAGCAGAAAATGCCATATACGCATCCACCATTTCCTTCATCTGAGCACGCAAGCCAAGGACTCGGCGCTGAACCACATCCGACCGGTAACACGTGTCCTGACGTTTCCTAAACATGCCTTGTTTAATGCATTTTAAAGCATAGACAAAGCGAGCCCACCATCTGGCTTTGCCATGCAGGTCGTCAGATAATGCCTGTGCCATATCCTGCATCTCCCCACCCCCATGGCTGATATCAATGGGGACAGCACCGTCAATCATGTCCCCATATGTGAAATCTCCATCATCATCCTGCCATTCATCTACCTCGTCATCAGGGATATCATGAATGTTGTACATGGTCTTCCGGGTGCTGGCTGACCAGGTTAGCAGCTCAGGTTATTGATACTGGTGTGGCTTTTCGAATAAAGAGCTCACCTCGTTCCTGCTCTTCTATCTCCATTTGCGTCCTTTGCTGAATTTCTGTCCGCGCTTGGGTTGTCAGGACCTGTAACTTGAGACTGGTCCGCCCATTCACATCTCTGACTTTTACCGGTACTTTCACCCGTTCATTGGTGCAGCACGGTGCTTTTGCTTTGAATTTGTCGACTTGGCCATGGTGTTCGAGACAGGGAGGCCACATTGAGGCCACGAGGTTTCAGACAAGCAGGTCATGAGCCCCAAAGTCACGAGGTTTCAGACAGGCAGGTCATGAGCCTCCAATGACACCATTGAACGGAACTGCCTCATGACAACAGATCCATGGCACTGGTGGCAGCCAAACCAAGGTGCCATGGCCGCCACAAAAATTGTCTGTGCACCTTTTTGCCACGGATGCCATCAGCCCATGGATGCCATCTCTGCCACTTGGTCACTTGTACAATAAAATATTGCGAACTACACAGTAAAGAGGTAGATATATTATGTATCCCGCCAGTATTCATTGTCTGAGTCGTCATTTTCATATGGTGACCCAGTCAATGGCAGTGTGATCATAGCTTACATTTCCACGAGCCATCTCTGAAGGATCCACCGCCAAAGCAGCAAGCACCTCACTCAGCTGCTCCACGACGCGTCTGCAGACGGCTACAGGTCTGGTGCTAGAGCTACCAGATGCAGCCTCCCCCTCTACAAAAGACCAGCTCACGAGGGCAATTGCATCCTCAGGGGAGCGGCCAGCTGCGACATGCGCAGTGACCTGAGGGTCCTCCACGGTATAGAGCGTCGCTGGCCCCCTAGTTGCTGCGGCCTGGAAATCGGCCAGTGCAGCATCCAATGAGCTGTGGATGGCCCCACTACCACGGACTGCGTAGGTTGGTGAAGGCGGGACGCTGGATGGTGCAGCTCTGGGCGGTCTTGTTGGGGTGGTAGGAGGGGTGGGGGTGCGAGGGGGCAGGGTGTCATGCTCATGCTCGCCGGCATCACAGCAAGCATGCCAGGCGGGGAGGCAGTCGTCCCAGGCCGTGAATTTGACGGCGCCGCCACGAGCCCTGCCTTCCGACGCACGCTGGGTGCTAGTCCTGAGAAGCGGATGGATGTCCAAAAAAAAAAAAAAAAGGGGGGAAAAAATGACACACCAAGACGGATACACGCCGCGCTTCAATCCAGCAGCAGGGCTGGTGACGAGATAGAAGACTTTTGCGGTGGCCTTGGTGGTGTTGGGGTCTGCATGAAAGGGCGGAGAGCAACGGCGAGGCTTGGGGGATGACATTAACACAGGTAGCAAGAAGCACAGGAAGGGCTGTCGGGGAGATGGGAAAAAGAAGAAGCAATAGCGGCCAACTTTTGGTCACGGGATTGGAAAGGCAGTGCTCGGCTAAGTTCTTTGGGGTGTTTTTGTGGGGTGCCACCAGTGCCACCAGTGCCACTTAACTCTTGAACACATTTTGCACTGAATGCCACTATTGCCACGAACACAACAAATAAAAATTACTACCCTCAGAAGCTGTATAAGCCATCCTCATGCTGGTAACGACTACCCCTGCTTGACCCAGGGCTCCACATGGTGTCAGCAACCTTCATCTGAATCTCATCCTGATGTTTTGCCGCCAATTCCAGCTCATAATCCCTCCTCTGCTCTCTGCTCCGCTGCCTCTCACAAGCCTTTTTGCGAGCCTTGTCATGACCTAGCTTTTTGGTGGCATTCTCGAGCCTTTGTTCCCGGCCTTTTTACGTTCTTGGTACTCTTGGGCATGAACTGGGTCATCCTGGATCCTCTGGCAATATCTAAGATTTATATGAGCAGCGTAACAAGGTAACAAGACGGCCAGATACTCTTTCATCTTGATACAAGATTTCTCCGCCAGTTCTTCCTTTTTCCTGCAAAAATTTGGTCAGGCATTGAAGATTAAGGCATGCCAAACTCACTTTTCACGATATCTTGCACAAGCAAGATGTCTAGCAGCAGGGGTACGTGATGGCACAGGTGGCATTTTTAGGACATTCAGGCTAAAAAGACCAATAAGATGCCCAGACATGTGCAGGGGACCAAGGAAGGACCAACATGTGAGAATCTTTCATATTTGTGAAAGTGGGAAAAAAGTGTGTTGTGGTAAGAGAAAAGAAGTGGGGTACCTATATGCAGATATGGCACATTTTGGACCGTTTCATGTACAAACACAAATCTCGATGTAGAAATTAGAAGTAATGCAACAAATATTCCTGGACCCACGTATGTATTAAAACTTCAAATTGGCTTCCTCAGATTTTTAATTATGGCCTGAGGAAGACCTGTTATCGAGTTGTTGTGTGTCTAGGGTTGGTGATCACGCGTCTAGGGTTGGCGATCACGACATTTTATGGCAGGTCCGGTGGTGGCATGGGTGGCATGATCAAGTTCATCACATTTTTCGGTGGCACTCATGGCATTCGTCACAAAATTTGTGACCTTAGTGTGGTCAAGATACATGGCATTGGTGGCAAAAGAAGTAAACGTCCAAGAAATTGCGCAGGAAACAAGTAATTCTACACCCAGCCAGCCTTCAGCTCATCCAACGTAGAAAACAAAGCAGCCCCAGCTGCAGCCCTCTCCAACCCGAGTTTGCGCTCCTCCTCAATCTCCTCTGCCATCAGCGTAGCAATATAGTCCTTCTCAGATCGAAATCCACGCTCGACCCATTGGAAGAGCGCTCCTGCGGTGTATTGGGTGAATGAATACCGTGGCTCGTGCTCGGCAATCCGGGTGTTTGAGTGGAAGATGGCCGCGCTCGGGATGAGGATCGTGCATCCCGGTGGGAACTCCAGGATGAGCTTGCAGTCCCAAAGAATGAGATGCCTGCCCTTCTTATAGTCAAACGTGCCGAGAGCGGTAATTGCACACCACCCGTATGTGAGGTTGGCGAAGTCGCGGTGCCCGAAGGCGCAGGTACAAGGGCCGAGGTTGAAGGTACACGCTGACCAGATGCTGTTGACGAAGGGCCGCTGGAGCTTGGGGTTCTTGAGATAGAAGGAACCCATGTAGTCGATATAGAACTGGAAGAGGTGCGGTGCCCAGATGGAGAAAAGGCCTGAAGGGATGAGCATGGGCTTAAAGAGGAGGAGAAGGAACACACCTGAGCCAAATTTGGCAAGGTCAATGAAGGCAGTGTTGCTAACCAGGGCGAGAATGACGGCGGTGTTAATAATCCCATTGACGAAGTCACCAGGCTTATCGCGACCAGTCCCGTGGGTGGCTCCTGTGGTGAGCGAGGCCCAGTTGCCGCGCCGATGGTAAAGACGAGACTCAGACAGTGAAGCCTGAGCCTGTGCAATTTCCATGGCCTCCACCGCTGGGTCATGGACGTCTCGCATGAAGTTGGGGGTGTCTGGAATGCCTCTGTACACCTTTTCAGAGTTGACAATGGGGTGCGGATTCCTGAAGAGCGGTGAGTCCTAGAAGAAAAGGAGATGAAAAAAGAACGAAGGGCGCACCCAGCATCCTTGGGTGCTTTGACCAATGTGAACCCCGGCTTCGTTGCGTCCGGTCCAAAGAACGTCTCCAACGAGTGAATGATTCCAACTGGGTTGTGCTCCCCAGTGGCAGCATCAGGCGGAATGCTGTGGTCCTGCAGCCCGATCCAGCCTGTCGATGCAATGCGTACTTTCCGGACCTTGAATCTTGCAGCAATAGACCCGGCTGCTGCAGCGACTTTCGTCCGATGTTGGTGTGCAGAGGGGCGAGGGTCCTGGAAGGGGTTGCCCCTGGAGAGAGAGCGTCGAGCTCTGTTGTTGGCCGAAGATGGTGGAATGCGGGAAAGAGGAGTCATTGGGGCAGTGCCACTGTCCAGCTCAGATAAATCTTCACAGCCAATGGTTGCTGCAGCCATGGTGGCAGCCGTGGATGTCGAGAAGCCGGTGGCATGGATGGCAGAGCCTTGCGAAACTGAAGGACGTCAGAGCTGTTTGGTGGCATTGGTGGCATGAAGCCAAAAAACCACAAAAACCTTTCATTTTTGGCGACACCGGGATTTTGAAGCACAGTGGCGGGGTTGGGGAAGGTGAAGGGAGAGTCAAAGGCTGACGTGGCAGCTAAATAGCACCACACCGAATTTTTATGTCTAAATTACTCTTTGTGCCACGGGTGCCATCTGCTGCTTTGTGTGGGCACCCTGCCATCAGTGCCACTGATCAGAACAAGCACGTGACCGCGATGCGGCGATCAAAGTCTTCTCCATCCATGACTCCGAGTGCCACTGCCGCCAAAGCTCAAAATACTGTCAGATTTGGAACGGTAAGTCTTGTTTGGAGCTGGGAGCAGTTATTCTGACCAGTATTTATTTTCAGATGCCCCCCAAATAAATAACTGGAAGGCCAGCATTGCCAATGAACAGCCCCTTGCGCAGAAGTACGTGGTCCACTGCACCTGCCCCTGCCAAACTGAAGAGGGGGGCCAAGGCCAAAGCTGCCGCACCTGCCGCCCCATCTCCACCCCCGCCAGTGGCAATGCTTCCAGGGTTCATCTAAGACCAGGGCGTCAAAGCGCAGAGCGACCGCCAAAAAGCCACCCACCCCTGAGTCCGAGTCCAAGTCTGAGTCTGAGGAGCTCCCCCTCGACGAGCTCATGTCCATACCCACAGGGGAGGAGGTTGATCTCGGCGGCACCCTTCCTTCTGGCACCACCAACAAGGGTGCTGTGCTGGACGAGGAGCACGATGCCAGCGATGGAAATGACACGCCTGAAGACCGCGCCTGATCCGTGTCTCCCACTACCGCCAACGAGGATGCCGCAGCTGACAAGGAGCGCGACGGGCACGGTGAGAACACCCTGTCTCCACCCTCTATTATCACTGATACAGGTGCAGCATCCAAGGGAGAGCACATCCAATCCCCGCCCCACGAGAATAAGCCCACTGCATCCCCGCGTCCCGAGAGCGAGCATGCCACATCTCCGCGTTCCGAGAACAAGCGCACCGTGTCCCTGTGTTCCGAGAACGAGCACATTGTGTCCCTGCGTTCCGAGAACGAGCGCACCATGTCCCCACGTTCTGAGAACGAGCGGACTGTGGTCCCCACGTTCCGAGAACGAGCGGACTGTGTCCCCCACGTCCCGAGACCGAGCACTCCCTGCCCCCACGCCCCAAGTCCCCGTCCACCGCTGCCACCAAATCAGCATCCACCTCTGCCACCGAAGAACGCGGCAAGTCCCCATCCCCCAGCACCACCGACAAGTGCTTGGCGTCTGGCGATGGTGTGGATGCGGGTGTGGATGAGGAGCCGGACTGCCAAGATGACGATGACGACAGTGGCAGCAACAAGGACAGCAACGAGGACAGCAACGAGAACAATGACAAGGACAGCAACAAGGACAAGGACGAGGACAACAACAATAGCGATGACAGCAGTGGGGAACACAACCCCGGAGGCCAGAGCTACCGCGACAGACATCCCGGGGCACCCGTGCAGCCACCCAGGCGCCCGAGGGCTGAGAAGGGGAAGTCCACGGCGGAGCAGAATACGGTGGTGCTCAAGGGGAAAGAGTTGAAGGCAGCGCGCAAGATCCTCGATGAGAGGGTCGGGGAATTTGAAGACCTGCTTGAGGCTTGTGCGGCGGAGCTGTCGGAGCAGCTCAACATTCCGCTTTGGGAGGTGAAGCAGCAGCTTGGGCACGTCACCAAGTACACAGATGGGCGCGACTACAACAAGTTCTCGGCGAAGTTCTGGAAGCGGATGAAGGAGATGAACATTGGTAAGGACCTACTTTTCTTGTTATTCGTTGAAGATGCTGACCATGCAACTATAGGGAAGCAGAAAGGGGAGCACATCCAAATGCCAGAGGTGCACAAGATTGTTCAGGCTGAGGGCGCCGATGCGTGGTCTGCAGACGACCTTGTGCAGCTCAAGAAGGATTACCTGGCATACCAAGAGAGCAAGAATAAGGGCACTTGCCCCTCCAACAGCTCTGCCGCCAAGGATGCGGGTGCGGTCACCTCCAATATTTCGAAGGAGGCAAGTTTTGGGTTTTCTTGTGGCACCAGTGGCACTGTGGCATCCATGGCAGCCATGGCTGACCTGTATTTCAGATGGATCTTCTTCAGCACCGCACGGGGGCACGGGCATTTGGTGTCCTGGCCGGTGGGCATGTGAACGACACCATTTCCCCGATGCTTCTCGGCGACCCCGCCAATTTCAAGTTCCTTCAGGAGGTCTACAAGATCGACCCGGTGGTTTTTTTGATGAAGTACGACAGCTGGACAAACCTGGGTGCCCAGGGCATCACCGCCGCGGCCGCTACTTCCAGCGACACCATGCCCGCTGATCTCACTGCACACAGGTCGGAGGTCACAAAGATGATCGAGAGCGACCTTCGTGCATTTCTGATCACCTCTTGATTTTACTAATTTCCTGTTTAGGCAATAAAACCAACAACCCCAACGTCAAAATGAACGACAAGGATTATGAGCGGGTCATCCGGGGCGGCCTTGGGTGGATGTTGGTCGGCTGGCCAGAGGGCGCTACGTTTGCGGCGCCCTCCAACTTCAAGGCTGGAGGCGCCGGCCACACTGTCACGCTTTGGCAGCGCCTCAAGTCTGGCGCATGCTGTTTCGATCCAACGGACCCTGCACTGCGGGCCGAGATTCTAGCGAGAACCTCGGGGAAGCGATTGAGGAAGGCAAAGGGGTCGACAGCGAAGCCGAAGTCGGCTGAGGAGGAGCCAGAGGCAGCGGAGACGGATGCCGACACCGATCCCGAGCCTGCCTTCGGGGAAGAAGTGGAAGCGGCAGGAGGACAAGGGCGAAGTGCAGGAGGGCAGTTCGGGGAAGAAGTCGGCGGGTGGGAAGAAGGCGAAGCAAGCTGAGGGGAAGGGGAAGGAGAAGGAGAAGACGAAGGAGAAGAAGCAGAAGGGGAAGGAAGACAGTGGTGGGAAGAAACGGAAGCGGGGCGCCGACAGCGAACAAGAGGAGCCGCCAAAGAAGAAGAAGCGCAAGCCCTTCGCCCACTCAACCGGCCACAGGAGTGCCAAGTTTGTGGCCACTGACAACGACGAGCCCGAGGGAATCACCGCCGGTGGCAACGCAGTCGCTGATGGCAGCAGTGGCACCGGTGGCAGCAGTGGGGTCAGTGGTGGTGGCACTGGTGGCAATGCGGTCGCTGGTGGCAGCACTGGCCCCGGCACCTCTAGCTGGGATCATATGCAGGAAAAGAGGGCGAAGGACCTCAAGGCTGCTGCCGAGGCGAACCAGAGGATGGAGGCAGACATCACGGCTGACATTGTGTCAGGTAAGATGAAGCCCAAGACGAAGAGGAAGTGCCAGCCGAAGTCCGCCAAGGAGATTGACGAGGATGACTACGATGATGAAGATAGTTCGTAGTCGCCAATCTCCGCTCCACCTTCTTGTCCTCCTTGCTGCCTTCTCCTTCCAGCCGCCCGCGTTTTTTTTTCCAACCCACATACTACTACAACGCCTGCTTGGGCCTGTTGTTTTTATTTTGTTTTACATACACACGCAAGAAATAAATGCTGTTTTCGTTCCCTCTGTTTGGTGGTGGTAAGTAATCTGTGGCACTGGTGGCAATGTCACTTGCAAAATTACAAGTGTTTTGGAAGTGATTGGTGGCACTGGTGGCAATGTCTCCGAAAATGATGAGGTTGCTTTTCAAGGCTTTTCGAGTGATCTGTGACGCCAATAGCTGAATCAGCCGACCACAGGTTGTCTGATAACCTACCTGCAACACAAATGGCTACTCACCTACCTACTGATGCTGTCAAAAATCGACCCGTGGCACCTGTGGCTAATCAACCTAACAAAATTTCCAGATCCTGTTGAAATCGACCCATGGCACGCGTGGCTAATCAATCCCATCACAAATTTACTGATCCTGCTAAAATCGACCCGTGGCACGTGTGGCTAATTAACCCGGTCACAAAATTTACTGATCCTGGAAAAAATCAACCTGTGGCACGGGTGGCTAATCAACCTGGTCACAAATTTACTGATCCTGCTAAAATTGACCCGTGGCACGGGTGGCTAGTTAACCCAGTCACAAAATTTACTGATCCTGCTAAAATTGACCTGTGGCACGGGTGGCTATTTAACCCAGTCACAAATTTACTGATCCTGCTAAAATTGACCCGTGGCATGGGTGGCTATTTAACCCGGTCACAAATTTACTGATCCTGCTAAAATTGACCCGTGGCATGGGTGGCTATTTAACCCGGTCACAAAATTTACTGACCCTGCTAAAATTGACCCGTAGCATACATGGCACTAATTGGGTCACATTTTTGGTACTGATCCAGGTCTAAAGGTTTGGTGGCAGCTATGGCACCATTTTGTCACAAAATCATGCTTTACTGACCCCCTGCCAAAACCCTTCAAAATCAGTGGCACAGGTGGCCAACATCCCATTTTTCTCCCTGGCCACCACCCCTGCCATGGCATTTCCGTGGCACAGGCAGTTTGCCTATAACTAGTGGGTACCTTTGGGGGGGGGAAGGTACCCTCTAGTTAGAGGCAACTTGTGGTATTATCAGGTGAATTCTATGTAGGATACACGTAGTGTAGTAGGCATACAGTACGATAAATGAACTTAAGTTCTCTGGAACTCATGAGTGTGACGGGGGATACATTCAGTCCGAACTCAAGTTGAGCTAATAAAGTAGTTGGTGTATCCACCCATTTAACCGTGTTTCCATCGTATATGTTTCCAAGCATCGCTCCCATTGGTTCCCAAGTGCGAGCACACCATATCACACCTTCAACCACATAGCAAACAACATGTCAGCAACCTCCTTTGCTTATTCCGAGCGCTACCAACACGTATCCATACTGATCTGACTCTGATCTAACTCGTTTCCACCCTGCATCGACATTCCCTTCTGTGCCTGCCCCAGCACTGGAGAGGATGGAGCGATAGCTTCCAGAAAACACCCAATACAACCCACTTCCCAGAATGGGCTCTTAGTAAAGAACCTTGGACATCTTTCAGAGCTGTGATGTGACCCATCACTGTAGCTGATCTTCTGTTTCCAGGAGGCCTGTGACTGCCGGAAACTGGTTGCACTCGTTCCCAGATGGTCTCATAACCTGCCATGTCCATCTGGCACACCCCAACAGTACACAACACAATGCAAGATCCTGTTTCCATAGCTTCTGTGTGCATCACAGACAGAAGGTAGACAGAAACAAGAACAAAGGATGTTTCTGTGGTGTTTATTCGAGGGCTACACATTCTCTTACATGTTTCGGAGCAAGACATGCCAGTGAGAAGACTAATTCCTTAGTGTTCTCACCCGTTGCTCAGTGATCAGCCCAGCCAGCTACCCAGGAACTGGTACTGACTCCAGAAACAGTAAGCTTCAGAACATATCTATATCAGAAACACGCACTTCTACATGTATCCTGGTATGGATGAATTCCCAGCTTATCAGCGATCAAGGATGTAATGTGGGCGCTAGATCAATTGCTGGAATCAGAGGGGATCGGGAGGTAAGAAGACTTGGTTTTGACATGGATGCAAGTGGGCTCACCAAATGTATGTATACTATGGAGGAGGCATCACCCAAGATGAAGAAAGGTAGCAAGGGTGTGGGCACCGCTGCTGAAAAGTGAGTGAGACTTGAAATAGGGAGTTGGCGAATCAGATCCACTGACAAATGATAGGAGAAGAAGGGTGCAGTGAACAATGATGAAGATGCAGTGGAAGAAGAGCAGCCACGGTGCAAGAAGAGGCGACAGCCTGGCCCAGAGGGGGAGGCACCAGAGCCGTGGCGCGCCTCACAAGGTCAAAAGCTGGGTAGGTGGCATCAATGGATGACTCGGGAGGAGAACTGAAAAACACACACAGACCTGAGGGAGGGGCAACCAGGCCCAAAGGGAAGGGCGGTGCGAGACCAAAACCAAAGCTACTCCACAAAAAATGTGCTTAGAGAAAGGTATTTGGCAATAGTGGTGGTCCACACCGTAGAATAGAAAGATATTTATTGGTCTGTGTTTGATGGAGAAGTGAGGGGTGAAGAGCACCAGATGTGAATATAGAGCAGAGTGCCAGTATGGAGGTGCAAGCCAGCAGGCCTGTGTAGGGACTTTGGTGTATGACTTGGACTTACAGGAGTTCCTGAAAATAATGTCAAGCACTTTTTTTTTTCGACGCGGTTCCCAAAAAGGAAATTGTCCTCGGCTCTTCTTCGCTTCCACAGTCACATCTTTCTCCAGTCCTCCCGTGTCCCTCGTTCCTCTTCTACACCAATATGGACGGTAACAGCTCCGATGAAGACGTCGTTTCGATCAATGGGCTGCTTGCGCACGCCGACGACGACGTCGATGGTATGATTCTGGCTGTGGCAGTGGAGCACCCAGAAGGTGTCGTCGCTTTCGACTCGTTTGGGGCATTACTGACCTACCTCTATCTGCAGCCACACGGAAATTTCTTGTAAGGACACCCGCAATGATGGAAAAGCAGGCCAAAGCCCGGGATGCGAAGGAGAAGTGTGTCGCTAAACGCAAAGCGAGCTCCGAGTCTGTCAGCAGCGCGAAAGCAAAATCAAAGGGCAAAAAGAAAAAGTCCAACAACTCCGACGTCGACGAACCCCCTCTGAGCATCACTTATTACATCTTTATCCCCAAACTCCCTGCCGTTACCGCTAAGAAGCGCGGAAATGCCTCGAAGGCCACTGGCGATGACGACACCATCCAAAAGGGACCCTTTTCCTTACCCATGTCTGAGCCCTATTCTGTGCTCCTCTCTGCCATTGCTACCGAGCTTCCTTGCCGCAAGGAGCACATCAATGAATCCAAAATCGTGTGGAAGCCGAAAAAACCCAAGAATGCGGAGAAGCTACGACTTTCGAAGGCTGCAGGATACAAAGCAATGCTCGATGAAATGAAGGATAAAGCGGAGGGCTCTCGTCAGGTTCTGTTGTACATGCCGGCACCCGCAAAACCCATGGATGATCAAACGGTGCGCTGATTGACATTTTATATCATGACCCCCCGGCTGAGCATTTGTTCCGTGGGCAGCCATGGGAGACAGACGGCGATCCAGAGCCCTCTTTTGACTATTCCGAACTTGAGCCAACTCTTCCAAGCGATTCAATCATAGCCCAAAAGGTTCAGTATGCATTTACTCGATTATTTGTGTCAAAACTAATTGGTCCCAACAGCAATCATTCAATAAGGCTACTAAGGATGAGCGCGCAAAGCTGGAAGAAAGGTATCCGGTTGGCAATTATCCACAATTCCCGGATCTCGGCGTCTATCGCGACCCAAGAACCGGCTTCTACTACGAACTCAATACTATGTGGTCGGGCGTGTGGGCATCGGCAATGGTCTGTTCATTCCTCCATATTCGGATATGTTTTGAATGGACCAACAGGCTCAAGGCAAAACGGACGAGAATACGCCACCTGTATCCAAATTTTTTGACGCGAATCAGCGCATCAAGACTGTTCCGGCTGTTGCTGCCCTGGCACCTGCACCTGCCATCCCTGCCATCCCTACTGCTCCTGCCATTGCTGGCTCTTCGCTTTCCATCACAGACCTCTTACTTGCATCACTTCTATCACAGCCCGGCAGCGGCGGGCTTGCAGCCTTCATCCCGGGCCTGAATCCTGTTCCCTCTGCTGCTCCGGCACCTGTACCCCCTGCAAATTCCGCTCCGCACTCGCGCTCAGCACCTTCATCCCCCATGAAACGTCACACTGTCTCGCTTGCCCAATTTGCCAAAAACTATAACCTGGAGGACGGAGATGCTGCACTTTTTATGGAGGTAGGCTTTTGTCCAGGGGATCCAACTGAGGCCACGCTCGACAAAGAGCTGAAGAAGATCGGATTTACATTCTTTAGCTGGAAGTGCATCCACAACGCCAATGTTTGCTTCAAAGCAGACCTTGCGCCAGGTAAATACAATTGATCTGTTTTGCTACACACTGTTTTTCACTTGTTGTCCCGAATCGACGCACTGTATTCTCGCATTGTATGGTATTGTCGCATTGTCATTATTATTACACTCAGATTGTCTGTATTCTACGAATATCGAACCGCAAATTGTATTGAACTTTACCAAATGTATCCTGCATGTCGGAACCACCCCTCAGCCATCTCGGGCGTAATGCATGACGTTGACTCTAACAGCATAGCAATGGGATCCTCAGCTTCATGTATAATTTCTCCATGGCGGCGTAGGTATGCTTTCCGTGTTGTGGTTTGTCAGCAGACATACATCGCTAGAGAGGGATGTAACATACATGTCGAGAATGATTCTTCTATCGGGTTGAGGTCGGGAGAATATGGAGGTAAGTAGAGAATCATTATTCCTGAAAACCCGTGAGAGAGAGTCCACTGAGGTATCATAACTACACACCGTTCTCGTTCAAGACTTCTTGAAGCAGATCCGTATGATGGATCCTGCAATTGTCCAGGATGAGGACACTTTGCACGTCCGTGTACGGGTTCATTTCAGGAATCTTTTTGGAGTCAGCAAATCCAATATGAAGATAGCACAGTGTACGCACCACGTCTTCGACAATGAAATCAAAAAACTCGAATGCATCCATTGATCCTTCCACGATACACATTGCAATGTATCCCCGAACACTCATCGCCGCGGTGAGGGTGGAGCGATCATCGCATACGAATTGATGCGAGTAAACTGCAGGCTGTCCAATCGGAGATCGTCCGTAGTGTCGTGCAAGTGTCCGCTCGTCCTTGCTGGACTCATCAACAGTGATGAACTCCAGTCCCGTCCCAGAAAAGGTGTCGGGGTCATGAATACAGGCCTTGTAGTCATCTCTTCCAGCTTCATTCCTCTCCTTTGCGATCTTTTGCATCATTTTGCGTGTGAGCCCGGCACGGATCAACGTCACCTGAAGTGCAGAGATGGAGATCGCCACATCGTGATGGATAGCAAGATGCCATTGTAACTCGTCCAACATAACGGAAGGGTCATGGAAGAAGATCTCTTTGGCTGTGTCCAGCACTCTCAAGCTGATGATACGGTCGCGGCCACGGAGAGGAGACGGAGGTTTTGTGATGGTGCTGAATTCTTCGAAGATCGCACGCCAGCGGTATAGACTGCATGGTGACACGTTGAAAGCGTAACGAATGTCCTCGGCGGACCATCCAGCCTCCCAGAGGAACAGGGCGCAGTCTTTGAGGTCCGAGCTAATGCGGTGATTGACCATGATGGACGTAGGGAAGAGCCAAAGCCGATTTTTTTTTTTGGGAACCGTGCCGAAAAAAAAAAAGTGCTTGACATTATTTTCAGGAACTCCTGTAAAGAGAAGAGACAATGTGGCTGTGCTCAGCCTCACCCACGTGAGACTGGGCAAAATCCAGGTGAGCGGTGCAGAGCCCAAATAAGCACCCATCCGGTATGTGCAAAGCTGGATTATTCAGAGAGGAGATTTCACACCCGGAGATGGATACAAAAGACTAAGTGAATTGAATGTTGTTTGGTTCTGGTCTAAGTGGCAGATTCGAGTAGGGGGGAACAAAATAGGATGGAAAAGGAAAAGGAAAGGGTAAAATAAAGTATTGACTGGAAGAAATGAAGAGAAGTTGGGGAGGGAAATGGAATGGGAATGCCGACAATTGGAGGGGAAGCAGGGAGGAAGCATTAATATTTGGATTTGAAGAGAATGGGGAATGCTGAGGCCAGTGGGTGTAGCCAAACACATGGGAGCAAAGAAAACCGGCCCGCCAGGGACTGCCAAAGCGCGAATATTGGGAATTAAAGGGAACGGGGAATGCCGAGGCCAGTGGCTGTAGCCAAACAAATGGGAGCAAAGAAAAATGGCCCATTGGGGATTGCTGATAGGAGGTCCAAAAGGGCGAAGATATTGTTGTGATCAAAAAGAGAAAAGAAACTACAAAAGGGTCTAATTGGAAGCTACATCAACCGCATAAAAAAAAAACCCCCAAGAAGCCCAATTGAGATTTACCAAAAGGGGCTGTTTGGCGCTGTTTCCAGCCATTTTTTCAGCCGGAAAATCAAAATTTCTACCAGTAGAGGTGGCCGTATGCATTGTACCTATAGTTGGCCTATCAGCCACAGCCATTCATAATGCATTACTGCAATAGGCCATGGCCTGCTACATTGCATTATAGGTACAGCTGCAGGACGAGTGGTGGTGTCCACCAAAGAGGCACAAGGACAAGCCCACCAGCATGTATGTGCACATCGTACTTCTTCAGATTCAGAGCGCGTCTGTAATAACATGGATACATTGGGTCGTGGAAGCGAAGGAGGTCAGTAGAGACGACAAATGGTGGAAATTTACCGAAAAAAGGCTAAGGGCCGACTGTCGGGTTAGTCGGCCGACCCCCGTCTTGCAGTTTTTCGGGAGACCGCCAAAAAAGCTACTATTCATTCATTGAAGACAGTAGGGAACCCAGAGGAAGGTACACCATGGATAGAAGATCGGAACTGGCTACGATTACCGACAAAGCAGGTAAAGTATAAAAATCGTCCATACAGCGATCTGGGGGACGCGTAGCTGGTCGGTGGATAAGGGAGGTGGAGCGCGGGCGCGACGTATCCGGAGGCTAGCAGGATTCGCTGTGGTGCAGGTCAGTGCACGACGTTCGCGGACACACAGTACGGTGGAAGAGGCGACAGTGCGGAATGGCGGGCGTGGATACAAACGTCGCGCGCAGGATTGCGCAGATGGGTGTCGACTCGCCGCTGAGAAAGCGTGGGGAGGTGCGCACGCAGCGGTGGATGTGGGCGGGGCGCGAGGAGGCATCGCCCGGGTCCTTGAATGCGTCGTCGTACGTGTTCTACGCGCGCGGGCCGTATCGACAACGTGTCATGACATGCTGACGCTCGTGGCAGCGGCGGTGGATCCGTCACCGGCGACGGCGACGGCGCACGTCGTGGACGCAGGCAGGTGCGTGGGCGCGGTGTACGTATTGTACGCGCGTCTGGGGCGAATAGCGCGGGACGCGGGCGCCGGTGGTGATTGCGATGGGAGGATCATCATTGAATGTGCGTGGGAGAGGGAGAGTCGTTGCTGGGCCGAGGGCCGAGGAGGCTGCGGCGGCGTATGTGGGTGCTGCGGGATGTTGTAGAGCTGTGGGTGGATAGGGCCAGTAAGATAAAGTCAATTGCTCGAAAGCGAGGTGAATGGGATAAGGGGCGAGGACGTACGTATCTTGAATGCTAGAGACGCTGGCTCTGCATGAATGAAGATGCAGCGACCATTGTGGAGGCATCGTCCGGAAGTAGGGTAGTGCGAGCGGATGTTTGAGGAGGTGGCTGGAATGCGGCGTCAACGTGGTGTCTGGGTGCATGGGGAAAAGGAAAACGGACCAGACACTACGAAACCTTCCGCTTCGGTGCCAAAGACGATCTTGGTGACCGGCTGAAGGTGGTCGAGTAGACGTCCGCCACGCGTTGCTCGTGCGGTGCCGACGGCGCGCGCATCGAAGTCGACCGACGGGCGAGTTCACGGCGGACGTGCGGAGCTGCGCAAGCCAACGAGGCGCGCGCCCCGGAGACGTGGATTATGAGTGCAAATCGCATCGATGCCGATGCTAGGCCACCCAGTATCGACGTCCTTGCTCCGCGTGTGCGATTGGTCCGCACGCCCAGGCGGGTCGGTGTGAGAGGAGCGCACAGGCCCTCAGAAACGGCGTCCCCGGTGGCGAGAGGCGCTGTGGACGAGCACGCACGACAGGGTTGCCGTATGTGACGCTGTGATCAGGGGACGTCGGTGTAAAGGTCGGTGGAGAGTCGTATCGGGCATGTCCGTGGGTCATGGCGGACATAGCGCGGATGTGCTCAGTGTGGATGCATAGTCGGCGCGCCTGTAGGCTGTGGACATAGCGTGCCGGGGGATGGTCATTGCGCGGGTCCTTGGCAAAGACACGGTGGACACGGTGGGAGGACCGCCATTGGATGGGGTCGTATTCTCCATATATGATCTAAATCGTCGTCCGGGCGGGTGAGGGCGCGCGAGTGGACGGGGAGGGGACCGCGAGCCGAGTGCAAATACGGGCCGGGTGAGAAGTGCGGAGTGAGGCCCAGACCGACTGGGAGGAAGTGCATGTTGTCCTTCTCCGAAGCGAAGACGGCGAGAATGCCGCGGATACAGGTGGGTACCTTCGCGTCACCGCGGCGTGCAAGTGCTCAACAGGCGCGGCGGTCAAGCGGCTGGACACCAATGCGGTGATGAAGGTCGAGGCGTGCGGGAGGGCGAGCCAGGCGGCAGCAGGTACGGTGAGCGGCCGCTGCGAGTGCTACGTATGCGCATGGTGCTAGGAAATGTAGCGGTGTCGTGGGGCGGGGTGAAGTCCCAGCGCGACGCAGCAGTCGAGGGCGATGAGATGGCGCCACGGGGCGTGCGCATGGTGGGTAGCTCGATAGGCCATCGAGGGAGGGAGGCGGGGCGGCGCCGAGGAAGGCAATAGTGCACGGGGAGGCGACGAAGGCAGCGTCGGCGATGCAGAACGGTCGCCGCAGCTACTGGGCCGTATTGGGGATGCGCGAGGGCGCGCGCGCGGCACATTAAGGCGGATATACCGCAGCCGATAGTCGTGGCGCGCGTGTGGGCGAAGAACGCGGCAGGCGATGGCGAACGACGGCGGCGTGTGCTGGTGCTAATTCTACGACCAGGAAAAATGAAGACTACTGTTGGGCCGTCCTCCGAAAGCAGCTGCACCCCATCCTCTTCCAAATCCCCAACCTCATTTTCATCTGTAAGTGCTTTGTGCGCGTTCGCAAAGCTTGCGCGCGCGCTAAGAAGTGGCTCGGACGCCAGTGACAGCGCGTGTCAAATGGCCAATGCACGGCGGATGTGGGCGGCGACCGGCGAGGTGGAATGGGCGAAAGAAAGTCGGCATGCTTGGGGACAGAACGGAGGCGGCGTCTACGGGTAGGAGCACCAGCATGCTGCGCGTGCGGCCAGTGGCGCGGGCGGTGCGCAGCGGCGTGTCGAGCGTGTGGGTGTGGCACAGCGTCGTAACGATATATACTATTATATAGGGCGTTTGACGCGGCGCGATGCTCTGGTGCTGGATGGAATACCGCCTGACGCCTGGCAGACGTATGCCAGAAGAGAGAAATTCAAGTTGGGCAGTGCCCATCACGTTGGCACGACAAATACACAGTGCCACGTCATCCATCTCTTCCTTGGTCGTTCCGTCCCCTGGTATCAGGGAGTTATACAAACATCCTATCCTCCTTTTGGTGTCAGTGACGGACATGACCTCCTTATCCGCAATGCCCCAGGCGCCACCAACATCTCATTGTCACTTTTCTGGTGCGGGAAACTTCCTTGGGACCAAATGTCCGCGTCATCACTTATATTTGTCCAGGTGGGCACGGAGGCCCTGGGGTAGCAGGCACACAAGGTACTGGTGATGCTGGGGGTGAGGGAGGCAGTCCCGCTTTCAACAACAATCTTCCAGCAGCTGCAAGTATTACCATGAACTTATATCTTGTGGTCTTCAACGGCACGGTTTTAGAGACGGCCCCCCAACCAGAAGTGCAGGCATATGGAATGGTGTGTCTATTGTATCCAGTCTCCTTGTTCTAATCAAGAGCCTCAGATGAGCCCGGATTATGAGCCTCCTGTTTATTCAGAGAGCAGAATCTATTCCAATCTGTTATGTCAGGGCCGTGGTTTCCCATTGTACCGCCCCGAGCCTCCAACCAGGCTTCCCAAGGAATCCCGGTGGACAGATGTTGCCATAGGTGATGTCGGCACAGTCACTGTCGAAGGAGACTTTGACATCTTTTTCAACATCTACCTTCCAGCAAACGACACCATCAATATAGATGCCCCTGAAGATTTTGTTTCATTGTTGGCATACTGCTTGAGGGACATCAGTGACTACCACTTTGATCCTGGAAATCATGTCTCAACAGATTCCATTTATGAGAGGAATGGTTCATTTCACAAGTCAGTCTCAGCCATGAAAGTCACAATCACATACTCATTCTTTTATGCACAGTTCCACTCTTGGCAGGGACTTTGTCTTCAATTGTATGGGGCCAAATGGCGCTGTTTTGGCCCTGCCCCATGCCAGATACCTGGAGAAGCTCAGAAAGCTGACATTCATACAACAATATGCAGCCAAGAATGCTAAGAGCTGGTACAAGTACCTCAATAAAACCAGAGGATGTGAACTGGTGAATGGGAGCCTTTTTCTCATCATGGGGGGTGAAAAAGCCAGGTTGTGGGGTATGGCAACTTTCCACCATGTTTCACGCCAGAACAAGTTCCAGCTCTTGTTCAGCCCCACAACAGATGCAGAGGATGGCTTCAAATACCGATGGCAGGGTGCTTATTGCTACTGCAAGCATGCCAACTCATCACTTGATGATGGGCCACTAAATCAAACAACTTTCATACATGCCTTCATGACCTCAATCCCTGAAACTATCTGGGAAACACTCTTTGGGGATGTTGCTTTTCACCAGCTGGTGGACTTGCCACCCCCCACAGACAAGTCGGGCTGTGGTTTCATGCCACATGGGTCTCAAGGGTTGCTATTCACATCATTTTTCAGTTTCTTTGGCAGGAATGCACCGACTGAAGGCAGACAGTGCACTGGACAAGATGGCATTATATTACATGCCTCCCCCATTCCTAAGGTATGCTGAGGAAGTGTTGAAGTGCACACACCAAACCTTTGTCAGATCTTCCACCCATCTCAAGTGATCTACATGCACCTCCTCCACAAGGTATTTCATCATCCTTGCATTTCCACATTGTTAACCAATCATCAGGCTCTGCAAGCGACAGTGGCAATAATTCACAATGATGACTGGCACGATGCACTCTTGAATGTATGTCCAGCTTGTCTTAGCCTCCATTTTCCTTCTCAATATCATAAGCATGAGGTACCACTTACCAAGCAAGAATTTATACAAGCAATATTTGATCATTTCAAAATAACCATAGAGGATGGTGAGGCTTTTATCAGGCTGACATTCATAAGTCTGACTCCATGTAGGTGCTGTATTCCTGAGGGCAAAATCCGAGCTCACTCCCCTGGAGAGCGGAGGGAGTCCTCATACACTGAGCACCAATATGCACAACTGGCTAGCATCTAAAATTGAAAATCCTTTGGTTCTGCCTTCAGACGAATCAGCTTCCAGTATTAGCAACCATAACCTCCCCACAGAAGCTGCCAAACAGGTTAACAAGCACTATAAGATGCTGGGCAAGGACAATGCTCTATTGACTGCCAGCAAAGGTAACATACAAGGAGAATACTGGATCTCTGCCCACAACCTCGCATTAAGCAGCACCCTCAATGTTCGTAGAAATACAACATGTCCCAGTATCCGATGCTGAACACACCAAAACAGAAGCCTGTGGATTCAGACAAAGTGTCTCAAAGACAAAACTCCATGGAAGATGGTGAGTACTGGCCAACTGTCACCAGCTCATATTGAAGATCATCATCACACAGGCCATAACAAGAATGAGTCTCAATCAGCGTGCCAGGATGTATCGCCCTTGACTTCTGGTGGGATTAGCTACCCATTTAGTGTATGTCAATTGTCTCTAATGTGGGAGCAGACACTCAAGAAAAAGGCTCCCAGAATGCACCAAAACAAGGTGGGTCATTGAGTCATTCAAGCCTTGTCTCCCCACTTAACTTTGGGTATAGGTGGAAGAGGTGGATTTGGCCATGGCGCAAGGATCACTACAGCACTGGTGGACCGCAAGACCCTTGACAACACCATGTTGCCGACAATGAGTGCAGCTAAATTTTGTGAAACATATGGCTTTAGCAAGATACTCAAGGAACTTGTCCTCAATTCTGGATATGAGCGGGCTGCTGACCTGCTCTTTGCTGAGGATCTGTCGGTTGGGAAGTTTGGGTTCAATGTTGGGCAGATGGCAGAATTGCATTGGGCCTTGGCAGATATGCTCTTGAAGAGGGAACAGTCAGTGCTGTAGATGTGATCACAGAAGGCAAGAACAGGCCCGATCTCATTGGTGGGCCCAGAAATCACTCCTGTTTCCGTTATCTCAAATGCTCCCAGGAGGATTTGGAGGGGGTGGTGGAGCTGGTAAGTACGGCGGTACAGGTGGTGATGGTATGGGCCCTCGAGTTGCTTTGACTGAGGTGTCACGATTCCGTACTATTGGTGGTGCGTGGATTGATACTTGTGATCAAATAGACCCTTCCATGTTCCCTTAGGCGGTGTTGGTGGTGCTGGTGGAGCAGTGGCTCCAGCTTGGGTGCAAACAGACAAAGTCACGCACCAAATCCAGCACACAACCAGCCCAATAAGATTATTAATTCTGCTCATTTGTCTGGCATGCTTCATGGTATGAATATCATTGCTTGGTGTCTTGTCACCATTGAACTCTGGGAACATATACAGGTGGCCAAGGAGGAGCAGGTGCATGGGATCCTGAGCTTGGTGGGATTGGTGGCGGGGGTGGCAGTCCAGTGCTTTCAATCAAGGCTGTTGGACATTTCCAATGCATACAAGGTGAGCAGTATCATATGCATCTCCTTGGGCCTTTGTTGATATTAGGTTTTTCCAAGGTGGTCAAGGTGGTCCAGGGGGCAACTCCAATAACCAGGGTGGGGCAGGGTGGAACAGGTTATGCACCCGAGTTCTCTGAGTTACTGTGCACCATCGACACCGAAACTCGCCTTCGAGTGTCTAACGTGAAACTCTGGCAGACTGGGAAACTGAGAGCAGCAGGATTTGACATCAGTGATACATTGAACAGCCTCCTCCAACAGTGCGGATTTGAGACCATGTGTGGCCTTTTCCATGTTCAGGAGAACGATCTACCCGAGTCCATCTTCAAGAGGGGGCATAGACTGACACTGAAGCGTGCCCTAACCGAATTTCGAAGGAATGTAGCTACACAGTCCAGGTCTGATGTTGTGGGTTGAGTAGTGCTGTATAGCAGGTCATAAACAGAGTTTTGGGCTCATGAATGGACTCTTTCGTGCAATTTGGAAGAGTGCAATTATATGAAGATACAATGGAGTGGTCGGTGGCTTCTCATCCCTTATGTGTGTTTATACTAAAGTCATTGAGGATGAGTTGGTAGCAACAAACTCCACATCATCGAGTTGAGCCCAGTTGAAATGGATTGACCCTACACAGACTCAACAATTGAACAAAGACTTGAAAAAATTGGTTTCAATAGTTGGGAATCAAACCTGAGTCATGACATTAAACACAGAAGCACAACACTTCATCAGCCAGTTTGCAATGTATCTATTGGAGCCATGGAATGGCTGATTCACATTGCATCATCTGATAGCTCTGCTGCCAAAAATACCTGCAGATGGCTGTCGGAGCCATTGAGAATAAATTTAGCACAGTGGAGCCATTGGTTAGTGCAATGCAAATCAGCCATTGGGTGGCCCCAACGGCTGCATTGCAAACACTCTATTCCTCTTGATTCTAGAAATTTGCTGGTGTGGCTTTGTTCAACCATCAAGGAGGTGGTCAAAGTTCCGGTCTCTTTAGGGCTAGGGCAAGGATTATTAGACAGGTCTCATGAGAGTCAAGGGATTCTCCCTCACCTTAACACTCCCTAATTCTAGAATGGGTTTAGTGTCCTTCTCCATTGAGGGTGTACTCCAGATTGAGCACCTCCTAGACCGTCTCCCCTCCAAGAAGCTCCCACCACCTCAACCTGCACCATTGGCTTGGTGACTACAACATCACATGGCCCCATCTCGACTTAGCATGCTGCTGTTGGGTGTACTCTGGGTTAGTTCCCTTTGATGCATGCTTTGTTCCCCCCTACACAGGAGTACAAAGCATGCAACAAAGCATGCAACAAAGCTGCCCTTTGTCTGTCAAAGGCGGCTTTGTGATGTTTGTTCTACCTGCCGACCATATGCATTTGACGCTGTGATAAGGACTGCGGTGTCGGTATCGAAAAGTATGTGATTCAAATTCGACTGTGTTTGTCCTCTAGAGGGGAAAGTCGAATGATAGGGGGGGAGGTCAGTGTGCGAATTGGCTTTGTGTGAGCGGTGGGTGTGTGTGTGTATGTGTGTGTGAACAGTGATTCGTGGAGACTGTTCGTCTCCTAGGTGTGGACGAGTGTGGCGGACCTGTTGTCAGCGAAAACAATGTGTCAGCAACAGCCTCTAGGCCAGCTACACAGTAACCCAGCGAGAACCCCAACCAGGATAAACCCGATAGACACTAGTAACTAGTATGTTCCTCGAGCAGTATGACCAATTGTACGGCATCCTCCCTTGGAGGCCATATGTTGTAGGTCGGGATTGAGGCGGAACCCGGAACAAGTGAAGAGGGTGTGATATCCACTCAGGTATACAACCTGGGGCGTGGATACAACCCGTAGTACAATGTGAAGGAAGCGGGGCAGGGTGGAGACAGTGCCTATGTCAAGCCAAGGTAGAAGCCTGAGATTAGACGAGGTAGAATCTACTGTACATGGAGATTCTACCGAGCTTATATAGGCTTCTAATAAATTAAAGTGATTGTGGTCAATCGCAATCAGTTCCTGTATCGCAGCATTAAGGAGTGTTAATGCTGATACTCCTAGACTCCTCTGTGTCTGTTTCCGTGGCGTCGGAGGACTTAGGAGACTCGACATTCAGGTTTCCTAATCCTGAATGTCATCATATCCAGTGGTTCAAACCCCGATCAGTTTGCAACCAGTCATGTACTTTGTGTATGCTTCTGTGTCAGCCGTGGTGTGTCCGGGGACTAGGATCTGTCTGTATGGGTTCCTAGTCCCTAACATCTTCTGTATCCTGTGGCACAGACTCCCCGAGTCTATGGCTTTAGAATCCATGGCCGGGTTTCAACCGTGAGAAGGTCACGTGGTGGCATCATGAGAGTCCTGTGCTAAGATGTGTCTGTATCCATACGGACACGTTGCAGGAAAAAGTAGAACCCAGGTGATTCATGACATCACCCCCCCTCTTCGAGGTCGTTGTCCTCAATGACCCGAAGGTCCCTGTCCCCTTCTTCCCAATTTCTTCTTCAAGGCGAGTTTTATCCTTCAAAAATTTCCTGCATCGTGGGGCTTATTATCACTGCCCATCAATTATTACCTGCGAAGGCGTCCTTCAGTCTTCTTCATTTGGGAACCCGCATTCCAAATTCTCCAGTGTTCTCCCTTCGTGGTGGTCCCGTTATCCGGATTGTAAACACCACGCCATGGTCGTAGGGCTTATTGTCACTGCCTATTGATTACTGTCGCGCCGGCGTCCCCGTTGTCTTTGGTGCTCAACTCCCCATTTTGTGGTATTTCTTCTCCTCTGTGGTTCGACCCTGTCGAGGTAACCTGGTGACAGACCTGGTATTGGGGCACCCGGGCATTTATTCAAATCTGCATGAGTTGTAACGTACTATAATGTACTTCATTACATTATGATGTCATCTCACAAGGGCTAATGCTGGCCTGAGCAGTTAGCTAAAAGGGATATAATGTGTCTCGAACCATTAGAAAGGCGCTGGACAACAATACTGGTAAAGGATTGACGTGGGAAGTCACTAATGGAGCAATCACGGGAAAGTGCCTCACCATCCTGGAAACGGATTGGGGCTACTGCACATCCCTGACTAAGGGCACATTACGAGGGAATATCCTTCTGAACCAGAGGTATCATTGTTGGGCATCATCTGACATCTCCAGAACTGCCAAGAGAAGGCTGGACTTGGTAAATCTACCAATTGACTAAGAAATCATACTTGGGTACTGGAAGCGACAGCTATCGTGGTTTTCAGACAAATCACTTGAACGGTTCAAGGTGAAACCAGTTGGGTGGATGGTTACCAAGGAGGGTAACGAAGCGCTGACAAAGAGGTCGGCTAAAAGTTGACATATCAACAATATCCCATCACAATTGTTCTAAGCGATGTAGATCTTGACTCATCGTTAAGCTCAGCTCTTTGATGTTTCTTATAAATCTCTTTCAATTTTACTAATTGCCTTGATATCTGACAGGAGTTCATCGGCTAGCTGCCATACCACTAGTCATATACCCTGAACCCAGCTCAGGCTACAACCCCAGACCCCCTGTTAGGGTTGTTTTTTGGGTACCACTTGGGCTAAAGGGGGTCTTTTTGACATGTCTGGACCATCTGCTGTGGGATGTCCCATGTTTTGTGTTTTTTGCATGGGATGTCCCATGGGTTTTTTTGGCTTGGGACATACCATCCGCCACAGGTGGAACGGAAAAATTCATGGGATGTTTTATGGTCCTATTTTGAATGTTGGACCCCTGGCACCAGTGGCCCATGAAAAGCGCATTTTTGCGGGCATTTCTGGGTGGATTGGGCTCGGGTGGGGTGATTCTTAAGGCCTGTGTGGAGGGCTTTTAGTGTACATATATCCAGACTGCAATTAGAGAATTTGAATATTACTGCCAGCAAAAAAGCTGGGGTTGCGGGCGGCATTCCGCACAGCACGGTTGCGCTCGGGTTGCGGGTGGCTATTCCGTGCAGCAAGGTTGTGCTCGGGTTGCAGGCAGTATTCCACGCGGCATGGTTGCACTTGGGTTGCGGGGTAAGAATTGAAGAGGCAAAATACATTCTTATCTATTTCTTCAGGAAACTGTCTCTTCAGAATCATTCCATGGCTTCTCAATCTTGCAAATGGCTTTTCCAGCGTACTGTGAAAACATAAGGGCATAGTGGGATTCGAACCCGCACCTTCCTCATCAAACAGTCACCGTCAATATTAGTGAGTGAGGATGCGCACCACGCGCCTCAAGCCCCTTCGTTAAAGTTCTTATGTTAGAGAGGAGACGCGGTACTTGAGCCCCGATTGACACCTCAGGTAATCTACAAATGAGATCATTCATTTTCCTAAACAATTTCATTGACTTTCTTTTTTTCAATACAAAACATATTGGTCCGCCCAGAATAATTTGGGACATCCCACAATCTTAATTAGACACTGTGGGTGTCCCAAAGGTACGTGGGATGTCCCATCGTAGAACAGAATTCAAGTGGGATGTCCCACACTATCTACCGAAGTCTTTGGGCATCCCATCCCAGTTACAGAATTAGCATGGGACGTCCCACGTCCTTTCGTAAAAAGACATGGGACGTCCCATGTACAGATGGGATGTCCCACCGTGTTTCCAAAACCCATGGTCCGTCCCATCCTCTTTTCTCAAAGTTCATGGGTCAGACCACGCTAAAACACAAATTGTATGGGTCGTCCCACCGCAATTTATCCCATAGCGTGGGACGTCCCATCATGTTCTTCCCCGGACGTCCCATGTCCCATGTCCCATTCCCCCTAGTGGGTAGGTAGTGAAGGACTTGTTCACTCGGAATGGTCTTAGGTGTAAGTAACTTGCCGTTCCTAATTTTTATAAGTACAAGTCATTCTATATAAGAGATAAGATCCCACACCACAATCAACAACCACACACCCCATATCGTCCGTACAAGGCAATTTTGCTCCAACTTAACCCGTCGTCCCAGTTTTTCCAAGTGCCAGTCATTCATTCCATAAGACATAAGATCCCGCACAACAAGCCAACACAACCCATCTCGTCCGTATAAGGCAAGTTTTCACCAAGTCTGTTGCGCTGAATCAAAACCCCAACGAATTCCATTGATCTCCATCATTCAATCAAAATGCTTTCAAATACATGCAAAATGCTTTCAAATACGTACTGGCTACCTTGAATTGCGTAACTACAACTACACTCGCGATGAGTTACCCAAGAAACAAGGAGTCAACGACCCCGTAGAACACTGCCGTTGAGATAGTCGGAGGCACCTCCCCTGACGAGCTTCCACCTCTGCGGCGGCCTGCATCACCGCAAGCTCGATAACCAGGAGCTTATCTGAGGGACCGAATCAGATGAAGTCAACGTCAATCGCATAAGTGAACACGTACGTTTCAAGTATTTGCGGCGGCACCGGACACTCGATGGCTTACGATAATCGGAGTTCAGATACGTCAGAGTGACGGTGGCGTCCTCCAACGTCGACCGGAAATTAGATTCCGGAGCAATGTTCGCCCTGCTCGCACTGAATACATAACACAAGTGTTAGAGAAGCAAAGGAATTTCAGAGGCAAAAACGTACACTTTGTGTCGAGGGCGGCGGCCGCGAATCACCCAGAGGGAAAGGGTTGACCCAACTGATTTCATGCAGCCGCTGCCCCACGATCCTGAACTCCTCCTCCAAGTCGCCGCGACATCCGTCCAAAAATTCCTTGTAAAGCACCAGCATCTGACACTTCGACGTCAGGTCCGCGCCTTCCCGTCATAGCGCTGGTAAGGCTGGCCAAAAGTCGCGTTAAACTCTTCCGCCGCGTCCATGTAGGCTTGCAAAGGGGCCCGGTTGGACACCGGGCAGCCCTTCTTGACTATTCGCATGTTAGCGCCGGACGCGATACGCAAACACAGATAATGGTACTCACATGCCTGCTCCCAAAGACCATCCAGCCGCGTCGACTCCTGCCGCCTCAGGATGAGGTGCTTGTCGATTTCGGCGTCAGGGACGAACAGGCCAAAATCGGCAGCATAATCCTCGCCTTCATGTGTCAATGAGTAAAAGAAAGCGAGTAATAGGATCACATACACACTGGCGATATTCTAGGGCCTTGGCCTCGTTCCCCGGGTCAGCATCTGCAGAACATTAGAAATGCGCGGTAGACTTGACGATTCTCGCGTACCTGCTGCCTCCTTGGCTGCTTGGCTCGCTGATTCAGATCCCTACGCTCCGCCTCCCGCTCCGACCTAGCCTGCTTGTGGCGAGTCAATTCCAGCGGTGTGCTCGGGGGCATGAGCTCCTGACGGAGGCGGAAAGTCAGGGGAGGATGCGCAGGGCAGAGGTGAGTCCCGGTAGTGCAGTCCTTCTTGTGGTGCAACCCTTCAAAGGCATAGCGGTCGTCGTTGTGGCGAAGCCATGAGCTAGCGGGGATCAGCCCAGCAGTGGTGCGCACAGTCTGCTGGCTCTGATACGTCGGTGGACAGGAAAGGAGTCAGGTTTGCCGCACGATTCAGAGTGGAGCCAGAGACAGATATAGGTGGCATTGTCATCATTGTTAGTCAGTGTAGGTGTGTGGGGTGAGCGTAACTCGACTCACCTTTATAACCCCCGGTGTGTTGACCCCCCAGCGCTTTGACGCCAGCCAACGGCGCTCTTTCCCATTGTCCTCTGTTGCTTTATCAGGCATATCCTGTTTGAGCGAGCAGCGTCAGTGGCCACCATTGTTCCCAGCGCCCGCTATTTCTTCGAGACATTCTGCAGTGCCCATCAGTGCCATCTTGTTAGAATATATCGGAACACTCACCCAATTGGCAACCCTGAGCAATCGGCAAAGCCTCCATTCTTCCCCTTTCTTCATGTGCTGGGAGTTATTCAGGGCTTGCCACTTGTCGGCAAGGGATTATTTTGTGAAATATATGCATTATTTTGTCCCCAGTACACCACTTAACTAAGTGTCGATGAATATGTACAAGTCACGCTGTAACTCTAGCTAATAATTATCCTGTTCGTCATGACGGTAAATGTCCGCCCTCCTCCATCGCATCCAAAGTCTAAGTCCTCTTCTTTCGCTGCCACTGCCCTCATCATACTCATCTTCTTCATCCTCTTCATCATTGTCTATTCCGTAATGCCGATCCTCTCCGTGCAGCCACATGGGCTTCGGTGCGACACTGCATAGCAGACTTGGCTCGGACCCCACGGGGGAAGCAGTGCCTTCTTCTCGGGGCCAAAGTCGGGAGGTGCTTATCCCATGTAGCGCACAGGTGGACCAGTTTGTCTTGGTGCAGCTGTAGATGATATTTGTCGACTGCTGACTCTGGGGTC
>JARKIC010000594.1:0-232762 GCA_029378375.1 Mycena olivaceomarginata
ATAATCTTGAAATTCAGTGCTCATAACGAACCTTCTCACAGTGTTCGGTCAGTTGGCATGCAGGTATAATTTATAGAGCTCTTTTTAAATTTAGCGATGACATGATGTGTTGGGAAATGTAGAACCGATGCATTCGACATGGGTCACATCTGTTTCAGTGCTTCAAAGTTCAAGTGTGGGTCCACTGGGGTTGTCAAACACCGCAAATTTCACGTACCGGGTGGTGAATTCAATGATTCACTATCTATGTGCGTGAAAATGGTTTCACGTACTTGGCAATTCATGTACCTATTCATTGAATCAGTATCTGTGTAGATGTCACTTTTTGAGCATGAGCTCATAGGTCTTTTTCTGATCAATCATCATGAAATCTGTCCTGAAAACTTCGGCAGGCTCGCTCCAAGACTTGTCCAAGCTTGCCCTAAACCGTGACATAATTACTCCACACTCGGTTAATATAAGAATCCATGCAGTTCCACACACCCTCCCACACTCTCTGACTCACCACCACTAGTCTCTTTGACTCGAACCACCACCAAGCTAGTCTCTCATTGTCTACTACCCGCCTTATACAAGAGACATCTGCCACCGCTGTTGTCTGGGCACTGTCACCGTTGTATGTGGATCATTTTCTCATCTCTGGCAGTCCAGGCTGACAGCAGCTGTCCTGTAGTCTCGCTTGACAGTCCTGATGGTTTCGGGTTGGAGAAGACAATTTGCGGGACATGGTTTGGGATTGAATGGGTATGAACACTGTTGCAAGCCTCACACTGCTTCATATATCTCACATACCTCAGAGCGCAATGAACCTAGTCCTTTTACAGTGTCGAACGGTGAGCAGCCATCTGCAGGTATCGCCCTGGTGAGCACATCCTTTCACTCTATCTGTCCGACTGCTGTGAGGGTGGCGGACGGTGCATGATGGCATTTACCTGCCTTCTCCCTCCCATTGTCACCACCCTTCGCTCACGCCCTCAACCGCCATGGATCAACAATTCGGATGAGGATGAATTCATAGTCACCTCGGATTTGAAGCAGTGCACAATGAGGAAGCTGAAGGGGAGGAGGACAATGCTAGGATGCCAGTAAAGGTGGGTGTGACATGACAACAAGTAGTTATGTTGATTTATTTTTCAAAAAAAATTGTATTACATTTCACCACCACCTTTTCATGTGATACCCATACAATGGCCGATGATGAAAGAATAGATCATCATCTCTTGTTGTGCACAATTCACTGCAAAATGCAATACTTGGTTATAGTGAAAGCTTTCATTTTCTACGTGAAGTTCATGTAGTTTTCGTTGCATGAAATTCATGGAAATTGCACGAATGTCATGAACTTTTATGAGGGAAAGTACTATAAAAAATGTTGATCAACCTACCTGAATTTTGTGGCACTTAACGACCCCAGTGGTCAAGAGTTTCTAGGTACAAACAAGGATGATTTTGTGCATATTTGTGCATTTTGGGCAATGCACCCAAGCCATGTGAGACCAACCAGCTTTTGTCGTGCTGAATTCGAAATGCATCGCACCCTTGACATTCCTGATCATGAAATTCTCAATCTCATATTCACAGAACTTGTCAGCAACGGCCTCTGGGTCGGCTCAACAGCGAGTAACCCGGCGAGAACCCCAACCAGGATAAACCCGATAGACGCTAATAGCTTGTGTTCCCCGAGCAGTAGGACCAACCGTACGGCGTCCTCCCTAGGAGGCCATATGTCGTAGGTCGGGATGCGAGGCGAAACCCGGAACGAGTCGAAGAGGGTATGATATCCACTCAGGTATACAACCCGGGGCGTGGATATAACCTGTAACACAATGTGACGGAAGCGAGGCAGGTGGAGACAATGCCTATGTCAAGCCAAGGTATAAGCCTGAGATTAGACGAGGTAGAATCTACTGTACAGGAAGATTCTACTGAGCTTATATAGGCTTCGAAATAAATTAAGGTGATCGCGGTCTGTCGCGATCAGGTCCGGTACCGCAGCATTAAGGAGCATTAATGCTGATGCTCCTGTGCTCCTCTGTGTTGGTTTCCATATCCCCTGAGGACTAGGGGACCCGACATTCGGGTTTCCTAGTCCCTATCATCATTGTCTCCAGTGGTTCAAACCGATCGAGTCAATAGTTGAAACCCCGATCGGTTTGCAACCAGTCATGTACTTTGTGTACACTCTTTTGTTGTCCGTGGCACGTCCGGGGTCTAGGATCTGTCTGTACGGGTTCCTAGTCCCTAACGTCTTCTGTATCCCGTGGCGCAGACTACCTGAGTCTGCGGCTTCTAGAATCCGGAGTCGGGTTTCAACTGTGAGAAAGTCATGTGGTGGCGTCATGAGAGTCCTGTGCTGCTAAGACGCGTCTGTATCCGTACAGACACGTCACGCAAAAAATAGAACCCGGGTGATTCATGACAGAACTGCAGCAGTGATCTAACCTATGTCTCTCTGGTGAGGAGTGTAACAAAGCCCTTGGTTGCAAGGATTTTGCTGCCCTTGTGAGAACTTGCAAGCACTTTCGGGGCCCTGCTTTAAATTTCTTGTGGTGCGAGCAGGAGACCCTTGCGAACCTTCTCAGATGTCTGTCGTCACATCTGATAGTGGAAGAACCCCACAAAATCCTTAGGCTCAGTGTCAGACTAGTCTCTCGCAAACAGACACTTCAATATTACCTGATCTTGTACCTCAATATATTGAAGTCTGTTATGTTAGTAAGTGCGGGGTCTGATCAGGGTAAAACCTTGTTACATAATCTGCACAGCCACGCTGCCGGATTTCGATGTTTTGTGCCTACAGGATAGATACTTAAACTGGTTTTTGGTGCAGATGAATCTATATTAGTACACTGAATGTTCCTGCCTGCTCAGATTTTTTATCTAGAGCTCAGAATCCTGGTAGGTGAAGCACCGAAGCATGACATGTGACTATGACTTGTGTTGCACTTTGAGCCTCAAACAGCACTCTAAAAGTTCAAATAAATTGGAGGAGCTTTGAAATTGTGAATAAAACATTCTGTATACTGGAATTTCTCGAAAATATGATGCAAGTTTCACGGTCGCCTTTCAAAGAACAGTGTAGCTGTGCTGATTATATAACAAGTGCTTACCCCAATCGGGACCCTGCACTTACCAACAGACTAGTGTCAGATGGAGGCACTGTCTTGTAAGTGTAGACTGGACAGCCGTGGTTGGTGTGATGATGTTGCTCCTTAGTGCATAATTGGACCTGTCTGCCCAATCGATTGGGACATACCGCGGGCATACGCACTTGGAATCCAGAAGCTGAAACTGAAGTCCCTGCTCATAGATATCGAATTATCTTCAGTCGCCGATGTATTCGAAATAATCAGCACCGGATTTCTGCACAACTACCTGTGCCCCAATCTCAAGTGCCTATTATTTAGTGCCTCCTTTGCACTTTTCCCCTACATTTGTCTCTTCCTTGGCCTCAAGGTCATGAATATTTCACTTCCCTATGTCAAGCCCTCGGAGCTGGTGGGTCTACCTATTCCATACCCGCAATTACAAAAGCTCTATCTGAGAAGCTGTTCCTCGGCAGATGGGCTATCAGAGATCACTTCAAATCTGCACCGAATTGAAGCACTTAATCTCTATAAACTGGATCGAGCAGTGATTGCACATCTCTCAGCTTCCTGCCCGGACATCACACAGGGGAAACATAGACACACTTGCCACACATCTTCGCCCAGTCCTTGCTGTGGCCTCGCCCTGCCTCATTGTGATGTTCAAAAATACATTGACACCTATATCTCGGTGATGGCCACAGCCCACTTGGGCTCATCCTTCCTTATCACTGTCTGATCCCTCTCCATTTTACAGCCTATTGGCTTTCTTGCAGGCCCTCGTTGCATTCAGTCCCAGAGACATAGCAATGGAGCTTGAAACACCTTATCTCATCGGTATGTGGTACTACAAAGTTCAAACCAAGGTGTGGTGTCCAGTAGCACCGAGGCATTTCCGACTCCCCCCCCCTTCAAGCATCATATATTTGAAGACATCCTATGTACCTTCTTTGCACACAACCTCCCCTCCCTCTTACAAGACTTTGATGGTGATTGAACCTAAACACATCATTACCCATCTTCTGCGTGGATTAGACCTTCGCGGACTTATTCGGGCATCGGTAAATGATTCATGGTAGTTTGTTGAACAGAGGTCGTAAATAAATTTTATGTATTGTTTTGTAATTCATTCCCTTGAATGTCTCAATGGTATCACATTGTTACAGAATGGGTTCATTCTCCTCACCTTGAAATATGTTTGATGTGTGAGAAGCCTTCCCCCAATTTGGCAGAAATGCACAGGATCATGCCGCTGTCAAACAGACCCTACAAGTCCCCGAAATGAAGGCCATTGTGGCAAGCCCTGTCAAGTGTGGGACAAAGATGCGGCAAGGACGTAGCAAGTGCCACTAGCTTGCCCTTATGACAGGTGCGCCCTCTTTTGCCCCCTGTGTCATTGAGGCTTTCTGCCATGTCAGATCAGTGTTGTCCCTAAGGGCTAAGGCCTTAACCGCTTTAAGGCTTAGAGGGGCCTTAGAGTAAGCCTTAGAAGTTTTGGGGGGATTTTGGGTACCCTTAGAGGCCTTAGAGCAGTGCGTGGGCCGAAAACCCGTGCACTAATGACAGCGTGAGAAGCTACCAATCATGGATCAATCACTGATTGAAAAATCTGACATTTTGCCATGTCTCCACTCCTGCGAATATGGCCAGCGACGGCACGTGGACTTCTAATCCGCAGGAGCAAATCGAGGCAGAGGGAGATTTGATGACGGCACTAGCGGAAGCTGAAGCTCTTGCAGAGGCTGAAGAAGATGCTCGCTTGGATGACGGAGCAGTGGAGATCCCATCTGATGATGAATATGTTGGCTAGTACAATTCAATCTGTTTACCTTCCCCGAACATCAATTTCGAAGTAAGTAATTGGACTGTACCACTGCGCGCAAATGCGTGGGAAATTGAGCCCTAAGGCCTTAAATGGAGGCCTTAGTGGTAAGGCTTAGGCCTTACTAACCCTTAGAACTTTTCAAACCTGCTATTAAGGCCTTATGGAACATCACTGTGTCAGATTCGGCATCCTTATTGCCATACTCCCCAATGGACTCGCAAACCCCCTTGTGCCCCGCTCTTCGCGACTTCTGTTTGGATGACACGACAGTTGAATTCGCCACTGAGTTCTTCAATCTGTTGTCCAAATGTTGCTTGGCCAATTTATGTATTGGCACAGCAGTGGAAAAACCGACCAGTCAGCAACTGTTTGTGGCTCTAGCAAATCACTTGTTGCACTCTGCTCTCCAGACCCTCAAGGTCCTATGTCTGGATCCACAGCAACCAGACTCGATACTGCTGAATGCTGTAGTCGAAGGATCCGCTCTTGCAGCGCTCTTTTGCTTTGGAAATCTCACCGTGATTGATCTCGGAATACCCGGTGGATTTTACATCGACAACCACAGCACTGCAGATATGGCCCAGGCATGGCCGAGGGTCAAATCCGGGACATCCCTCTAGCATGTTGCTACTGGGCCTCCAGGCATTCGTCCAACACTGCCCCGAGTTAACTCTCCTCACTATCTTTCTTGATGCTTCCACAGTCCCACCGTCCGATGATTCTCCCGAGACCACCGTCTCGCAATCCGTTCTCATGTATTTGAATATTGGCCCCTCCCAGATAATCGACTCAGTGCCCATCACGCAGTTCTTGTCCAAGCTGTTCACAAAACCTTGCGGAGATCTGGACGCTCAAAGAGTGGCATTTGAATGTCGATGCAAATGATGAAACTGCTGCAGTGTATATAACCCATGCATTCTTGGCAGAGGCAGAGGCAATGCTCCCAAAGAATTTACAAGCATCATAAGTCTGGGTAGTGCTCGCACGTATTAGAACAAGTTTCTGGTAGTACTCATGCATTAGCAATTGCCAGTCACGGTGTATATCTCTTTTGGATTCGAACTACAAGATAGTATGTCAAGACTCGGACTCAAGCATGCTTCTTTCTTTCAGCTCGTTTGTAATGATCCTCGACATTCTACTTCGACGCCACCTCACCTTGATCCCTCTCCACACATTTGCGTGCGTTCAACATTCTGTGAAGGCAGAATCAGGAATCTTATCTTATCTACACTGTAAGGCGCCTATCGGCTTTTTTCGGCCTCATCTCAATTTCATCTTCTACCAAGCTCGTTCGGACCAGCCACCATAGGCATGGCTTCGGATACACTCCGCCGCATGCCGCCAGAGATGGTCTGTGAAATATCGCTTTGACATTTTGTTACAATGGAAAAGACATGGTCCAAAAGCGCCCCTGGCACTTGAGTCTATACTAGAAGAATGGGAGGGGACTTGCCCATTTCCTTTTTCGGTAAGCGAGTCCCATTCTTGATCCCATCAACAATGGGACTCGTGTTAATTATCCGATGCCGATACCCGGCAATATTCGGCACCCGCTCAGCTGCTCAAGTTGCGAGTATCTGAGCCGTGGAATCTTTAAAACTGGATAGTATATAGATAGTACAATTGAAGAAAATATTGGAGTTGAATTCATCAGCTGCTATGGTAATTGCAGCACAGACCTGCGTTTATTGACATATGCGGGCTGTTATCTGCTACACGGCCTCCACCATAAGCCATCACAGTCGAAGGTGCTGTTTTGGAGGTGGAATTGTTAATGATATAGAGACTAGGAATAAATTCAAACCGTACCATTGAGAAGTTTTTGAACTGTGAGACCCGTAATTCCTGCTGCTTGGATGGCCGTCTCAAGCTTCCTTGTGTCTGCGACACTCAGTTTTGTATGCAGGTGAGCAGGGGTGATTATGGGGGTTGCGTAAAAACCACAAATGCCTTCATGTGATGTTCCTCGTCAACAGGGATTAAGATTTGCATCCTAGTCTGACAAGGATGATTGATGATTTCAGCTGGACGGATGCGACCATCAACGACATGTTTATAAGCTGTTTGATTGCTTTGAGGCAGCTGTAAGAGCAGTGTTAATCCCACGTACGATAGGGTCTTGTTTATTATGCTTGTTGTAAACATGTTTATAAACACCGGTTTATAAACCGGTTTTTAATTGAATTGGGCAAAATGCCTGGTTTTTAATTATATTTGGGGCCTGATCCGGGGCCGCCAGTCACTGATCGCCACTTAAATTTTCACTCAGCAACATCATTCTGAGGCACTATGTCAGGCGCTGAGGTTACATACTACGACAAGGAACTCAAGTATTTGCATCACTTGTTCAAAGCCTTACCCGAGAGCATTCCGGTTGGAGGTGTCCACAACTTTCTCACATACTTACGTGCCGACTGCTGAGTTGGGAGAAGGTGGTCAACACTGGCTGTGTCAAGACTGTTGTCAATCATTGGTCGGACAGTGTCATAGTTGACTCCTGGGACAGTAGGAAAGTAGGTAAGAAGAAAATTTGGGACGGGCAAGCTGAAAAACTCGTATTTTGGGCCTATACACAAACCGGTTTATAAACATGTTATAAACAGCCTGTTTATAAACCAAAAATTAAAAACTGTTTATAACCCCCTCAGGAATTATAACAAGACCCTACCTAATATACGACAATTGCCCAGTCCAACTCGCGGGTGAACTGTGAGAACACACTGCTCATTGATATTGTCATCTGTGGTCGGTAATTTGCCGTTGTTCTTCATTAGGTAGTCCAAGGTATTCTCGTCGACGTTTGGCGGGACTTCCCAATAGATATGGTCCCAACACTGTTCTCGGGACCAGCGGGAACACCCAACAAAGAAATGTTTTCTGTACACGGATGGCCCCTGAGTCTTGTGCATTAGTATTAAGGTGACATTTGGCAAGCCCAACTTATGTTTGAGTGTGGGATCAGAGTCGCAACACCTTCACATTCCACCTTGCATTTCGACCTCACAATCCGGCCATAAAATCTAGAACAGCTCAGTGAAAGACTCCCGAACAAAATTGAACGCACCGTGAGATGATTCCCCAGACTGAGGCCGCTTCTTTCTCTTTTGCATCCAGCTTGTGGTTCCAAAGCTCTCGCATTGCCTCCATGTCTAGCTCGTACCGCTCACAAGAGTGGCAGTAAATGGGCTGGGTTGGATAGGGGCCTAGATTGAAAACCCAGGTATTGCCCTTTGTCTTTCCGGTTGAGCCGCGCCAGGACTCCTGGTCCTAGGGAATATGTGAATATGTGCAAACAGGGTAGAACTACATTTGACACACTTGTAATTGGATGAATGCATCGTGATGCAATTACCATAGCAGCTGATGAATTCAACTCCAATATTTTCTTCAATTGTACCATCTATATACTTTCCAGTTTAAAGATTCCACAGCTCAGATACTCACAACTTGAACAGCTGAGTGGGTGCCGAATATTGCCGGGTATCGGCATCGGATAATTACGCGAGTCCCATTGTTGATGGGATCAAGAATGGGACTCGCTTACCGAAAAAGGAAGTGGGTGAGTCCCACTCCCATTCTTCTCGTCGATACTCTGGCAACTTGGCCATATCTGCCACTCCTGGAGACTCACTGCCTTGGGATATCCAGTCTCCCTCCCAGACATGGTTTCTTGCTGCCCATGATCGAAATTCAACTTCTCCGGTCAGCCAACGGACTGCTGGATGTGTATTATTGGTCGGCAGACGCAGGAAGAAGGTGTTGTAGATTTGCATTGCACCGGTGCAATGGTTGCCCACTGGCGTCACTGGCGGTCTCTACACTTGAACATACCTTACACCCTCGAAGAGCTCAGCTGGCTGTACCCTGTCGAGGGATGCCTCGATGCACTCGAAAGATTGAAAGTGCTTGAGTGCGACCCCACGGCCGGCATCAGGCACATATTTTCGGTTGCCCCGTGTTTGCGCGAGGTTATCCTCACTGACTCTCATTTCATCCTGCGTTTGGCGGATATTGCCGTTCCCTGGGGGCAAATCACTCACTATTGAGGAATGCACAACACGCAGACCCAGCTTGATATCCTCAAGCAAGCGCCCAACCTGCTGCAGTGTGCGGTCAGTTTGAAACTTGGTCCCGACTATGACCCCGAGCGCAACACACCCGCTCTCCTCCCGAACCTCTGGCGACTCTGCATCGCACAGCCCTGGCTTCTCGATGGTTGAGGGCACCCCAGCTCGAAGAGCTTTCCTGCCTACACAATTGGAGGATGGATGTCCACACCTTCTTCCTTTCGTGCACAACTCCTCCTGCTCACTCACAGCGCTCGTGCTGATGTCGTGTGGCATCTGTCCCGAACTGGTCCAAGTCCTCCATGGCCTCCCCTCCCTCACCTATGTCCTCATCGAATCCCCCGACGAGCGGCATGGCGAAACGGGGGGACAATACGAACACACCGTCGCCCTCTTCGAGGCCCTCAAAATCTCGGGCACCCCCACCGTGGACGCACTGTGCCCCACTCTCACCTCTTTCGTGTTCGGGTTCAGCCCCAAATTCCCGCACAACTCCTTCTTCTCGATGGCACGTTCTCGCTTACACTGGGTCGCTGTTTAACGGGCCTCCGGGTGTTTGGGTATGACGCCGCTGCCTTGGATGTTTCATTGCTCTCGAGTATCAGGGGTTTCTCAACAATGGTCCGCCCCCTGCCCCTCCCTGCCTGCTCTCGAGTCCTGTCCCCTGAGTATCATGGCTCCCATCCAGATGTTGCACGAAGCCGGATTCAATGTAGCTTTTATCGGTTGGCACGACATCGACCTGTTGAAGGCGAGCTGGCTTTAATGCCATGGTGCAAGTTGCTTGTTGTAGATCGTTGGTGCTATCGGCGAATTGTGCACACTCATCCGTGATCGTGGCGATGAAGCTAATCGAACTGAAGACTTCTTTCTTGTTCAAGTCACAGGAGCGTCTAGTACATCAAACGAAAACCTTACTCCAATCTGCACTCTTCACAAACTCCGCAAAAGTGTGCGTCGGGTGCGTGAAGCCTTCGCTGCTGGTGGACGGCTTCCCTCCGTAATCTGGTTGGTAGATACACCCAATCAGCGATAATGTCTCAGACACAATCCATGGAGACCATGCACATCCGAACTCTTTGAAGAACGGGAAGCCCTCAATAGTGTCAGTGGCCGCAGCAGGCAGGAAGCCGCCCGCGATGAACTTCTGCGCAGCGTCTTCAGGTGTGATTTGTTTGAACACGACTTTCTGGCTGGTGACTGCGAACAGCGGGGAGTATCTATTCTCCAGTAAGCCTTGTCTCATACTTTCAGCAATCTGCTGTGCCATGTCCTCCACGCTGATGTCCTCGCTGGTGGTGTAGACGGTCTGCCCATTTGGGAAGACCAGGGCTTCGAGCACGCAGCAGACAAACAGCCCATAGTCGTGCTCCACGTCGATAACGGGCAAGACCGTGCTAGGCCGCACCGCCCACAGCAGTGCGTACGTCCCGTCAGGCTGCTTCGCCAGTAGTGGAAGCGGCCCGACGAGGTTGTTCGTGTAGAAGCCCGCCTGGACGTCGACGAAGGGGACGCTCGATGCACGGCCGTAATAACTGCATTTCGATGGCTTCTCGACCCAAGCCTGCGCCGAGGTTGCTCGGCACACCTGGACACACTTGGACCTTGGCAGACCCTGCCAAGGTTTGCTCAAGGTATGAAGAGGATCACTTGGGTTCTTGGACTCGACCATGCTAAGTATATGCAACTTGTAAGTGATCACAACACATCTCAAGTTGACGTGCATCTGCAAATCGGTTTTTCTTTGCTAGAATTACTCCCACGTGTTACACACCCAAATGGTTGCCAGCTTCCAGTCATGTGGACGTTCCAGCTGTGTCCACCTGGACAGTTGAGCTGGATACTGGCCAGGCTCCAGACACGTGCCAGCTAATTAAACAGCCAGGAGTGCCAGCTGGATTACAGGAAGATGCCAGCCAGACTCTGGCCCTTGAGTTTGGGTGGTACCCACCAGATCCATAATATTAATTGAATCTCATCGTAATATTATCTAGCTTGCATTGACCTACAATGTAGTTAATAGCAGACAAATTGAGTTATAATTCAAGCCTCTTCTGCATTTGCAGCACGGGGAGGAAATATTTGTGAGGCCCGGAGGTGTGGAAAATGATAAGTCCCCACATCAGCATGTGCCCAGGCTGTGTATAGAATTAACAGTTGTTTGTTGATTGATGGCATTGCCACTCTGTTCTCGACCACAACCATCTCGTCACTATGTCTTGTCTATGTCTCTGTCTCCTGCCCTCAAGCAATACTGCACCCCTTGCCTTGTACCCTCCTCAAAGCCAAGCCTTGTTTCCTCAAATTCCCTGCAAGACACAGGTGCTCAAGCAGCCACAAGATTTCATGCCACTGGTCTCAATCTCGAAGCGTGCTGCAAGTCATTCAAGCTCTATTCCTTGTTCCTCAAGCACTGGTCAAGAGCCAACTCTCCAATGCCACCTCAAAACTTCAAGAACTCCTGTCAAGAGCAACCAATATTTTTGAAGCGCAGCACAGTTTTGCTCGGTGTGGGCTTGTTTGTACTGCACTGGGCATACAATTGCATACCAGTGGCTTTGCACTCATACTGCAGGTCTGGAACTACATACTTGTTATGGGACGTGAATTGCATTACTTGTTTAGCATTGACATTGGACTCATTGTGCAAATCTGATTTCAATAGCAATTTTTCTTCATATTCTATATTTTAATGTGATAAACAGGGTATCCGGGATTCCGACATCGGAGCAAGCAGGTCGGCTGAAGGAATACCTGGAGTACAGCATGCTCATCCAGCTGGAACCAGGTCCAGGCTGGATCCAGGTGGAGTCCATTTAACGGAAACTCTGGATACCAGCTGAATCAGATGTGAGTTCGAGCTGGATATTTCATCTGAATCACATATTGACATTTGCTGGATTCTACCTGGGTTTCATTTGGGTGTGTAGAGTGGCAGTGTCTCGCTAGACGTTCCTAGATGTCGTGTATCTTCCTAGAGCTTCTGAGAGCTGCAGGTCTACCATGAAAATCTTGCTCTAGATAGTTGGCCCTTTTCTATCGCACTCTACCCAGCATCACTGTCCATATATATATACCGCCGGGCTGCCGGCCATCGGCTGGTGATGGCCGTAGCAACGCAATAGTAACATCCCGCTTAATTAAGTGGTCACTATGGCGCATCACCACCCTCTGTTAACATGTGTGAATTTTCTCAGACTTTTGAAAACCTGTTCTCATAATCTGTAGAAGGCTAATTTACTTTTACACAACATTGCTCACCTTAAGCTTGGCGCCTACGGTGGCTATAACGGGGACTGGGATAAGCGACGGACAAATAACGACAACGCATATCCTTAGCCCTCTGCATGTCGAGGGGTAATTTCTCTCCACATTTCGCATTTATGGGATTTCTTGTCCAGTAAAAGTGTCTACATGTATATAGGGATTCGGGTAGGGTTGAGAGAGAAAACCATGTTCGCGCTACCACTTGTGCAGAGACACTGAAAATTAAATTGGAAGTCGTTGTAGTGAGAGGAGGTGGCTAGGAGGTTTTTGGCTAATATCTACAATAGAATGTATTGGTGGGTGAGTAGAATAAACTGGAGGTGAAAGAGCAGAGGATGTAAGTAGGAGTGTATTATCATATCTAGGATGGAGTGTACGGATCCGAAGCAAGAATACCGTCGTCCGGATCACCGACCGGGTACATGGGAACATCGATATCACTGGTTCCATAGGCAATACGATGGAGTGTGGTATCCAACACATCCGATTTCAGAGCGGCTTCATAGTTGAAATCCGAGGAAGGCTCCACACGCATAGGGCTGCCGCCCGTGACCGTCGCAACGGCTCAACGGCAGCCGTCGAACGGGTGCCGTTCCCGTCCCGTTGGCAAATTTTCCTACCTTCCAACGGCCCGTTGAACGACGGCCGTGACGGCCGTTGAAACGGGTCTTGCAAAGGTGCTTTGAAACCACCCATTTTAGCATTTTTTCTGTGTAAAGATGTGTATATCTACCAGGCTCACCCATTGGATGCCTCTCTTGTTTGCATTGAAGTGCTGTTGGTTAAAACAGGCAGTAGATTTCTTTGGTTGCGCTGCCCGGCAAACTCCGAGGTTGATTGCCGAAGTTCAACTACAAGGTTGAGGTGGTTGTTTCCCAGCAAACGACGAAGGGATGCTGAAATGGGTGGTAAACCATAAGATTAAGGGAATCCGAGCCGAAATTCACCGGTGTATCGATGAAATTGAGGTGAAATAGCGAAATGAATCAACCACCTGTCGTTACGGCCGTAACGGCCGTCCCGTCACCCGTCCCGTCCCGTTGGAGCTGTGGAAACTAGAAAAACGGCCGCCAAATTGACGGCCGTTGCCGTTACGGTAACGGGCGGCAGCCCTACACACGCAAGCGAGGCGTGACTGTCAATGCCAGATAGCCGTCTGATGCGGCCGAGCCCTGCCGAGTTTCGTTTTCGATTCTCGTTAGTACCGCCAACTGATCGTGTGCGAGTCAGCCGAACGACGATGGCATCAACCATAATTAAAAACTCACAAACACATAGTCTGCGTCCACAAACGCCTTGTACACCTCCTCCCGGTTCTCCACGACCAGATTCACTGCGACGACTTCCACGCCCTGTTTTTTGAGCGCCTCCGCAGCGGCCTTGGTGGCATCTCGGGTGAATCCGCGGATGCGGTACAATTTGTCGGACTCGGCGAGCGCCTTGATAACGCTGCCGCCCTGCAGGCCAGTGGCGCCCACTACAGCAACAAGGGGCGCCGATTGAGCATGAGTGATCGTCATGATGTGAGAAAATTTGGATGGTTGGGGTGTATGATATGATATTTCCTGCGCCCATCGTTCTGCTTCAAAGTCCCCTGGCCACGGCTAACGATAGCGGCGCGCGGACGTTCTTACATAGAGAAGCCCGCTGAGCCCGCTGAACAACTCCCGGTGGACTCGGATTCTAGCGCAAAAGTGTATCCCGATGCGCCGGCGAATAGAGACGGTTTATAAGGGGGGGTGATATCGGTAAGTAACTCGTTTTTGCGAGTCGGCTTCATGTGTCACCCAAGTTTATTGATTGTAAGAGTTTGACTGTATCGGCTTTTCTGTGAACGTCCCTCCCTACCACAACGTTCTTGGCTTGTCCCAAACAGGCAATCGACTTGCCTTAAAAGGCAACCACTCGTACCAATCATCCAGACCCGACCCGTACCTGCCTCCCTCCCCTCTCATGGCTGCTGCGCGGGGCCTACTCCCACAAAGAAAACTCTCCAGCAGTAAACCCAGGCCCAGACATCGCCGCGATATGAGTGGAGTGGCAGTCGTTTCATTCTGGGCACATACGCTACATAATGTACGTGCAATGATTTTGTGGCTTGGGTCAGTACTTAGTATTATGCGAATAGGTTATGTGTGGGGCGTGAGGCGTGAGAGGCGTGGAGGGGAGAATAATGAGCGACCCAATGCCGAATACGGAAAAATCGGGGGGAGGCGGAGACGGAGAAGGGAAGGCCTCATCTCGTCTAATAATCGCCCCCGCCGTACCCCCGTCCCCCTCCGCCACCTCCCCGGCCACCCCCGTACCCGCCCTGTCCGCCCCCGTACCCGCCCTGTCCGCCCCCGTACCCGCCCTGCCCAACTCCGTACCCGCCCTGTCCGCCCCCGTACCCGCCCTGCCCGCCCCCGCCCCGCCCATACGAGTTCGGCGTGTTCCCCCCGCCCCCGCGGCCCCCAAAGCTCGCGCCGCCCGCGGGCGGATTCCGTACGAGCGCGTACTCGAGGTTGAGCGGGCCGTACGGCGTGACGGCGCCGCCGACGGTCTTGAGCGCGTCCGTCGCGCGGTCGACGGACATGAACTCGATGAAGCCCGAGCCCGTGAGCTCGCCGGTGAGCTGCGAGCGCACTGTGTGTGTGTTTGTGAGTTGAGAATGGGGAGAAGAAGAGCGGGACGCACAGAAGTACACGCGCTGTATGCTCGTCTCAAAGTCGTTCAGCGACGTCCGCAGCGCCTCCTCGTTGCCCCGGTAGTCGTAGAAGTACAGCCGGTGCGTCGGCGGGTTCGTCGACGTGGGCCGCACGGGCGCGTAGTCCACGCGCAGGTTGCGGTCGAGCATGTACAGCGGCTCCTCCGCGAAGCTCTCGTACGCGGCGACCGCGTCCGCCTCCTTGAGGTACTCCACATGCGCGAAGCCGCGCGGCTCGCCGCCGGGCTTGGTCGCGAGGCGGATGCTGCGGAGGGGCCCGAAGGGGAGGAACTTGTCGCGCAGGTCGGCCTCCTCGGTGCCGTAGGGCATGTTGCCGACGAAGAGCACGCGGCCGGGGGGCGCGGCGGGGCGCGCGCCGCCGCGGGCGGAGGCGCGGTCGGGGCCGCGCGGGGCGGTGTAGTCCATGCGCAGGGGGCGGCCGAAGATCTCGAGGCCCGCTTGGAGCGCGGCGTCGGCGGCGGACTGCTCCGTGAAGGTCACGTAGCCGAAGCCGCGCGAGGAGCCGTCGGGGTTGAGGACTGCGGCCAGTTAATAAAAATAAAATAAAAGAAGGGAAAAAAACGCACTTATCCGCACGCTCTCGACTTCGCCATACTGGGCGGCGAGGTTGCGGATGTCCTCCTCGGTCGCCTCGAAGGAGATGTTGCCCACGAAGAGCTGGCGGCTCGGTGGGAGCTTCCCGTTCGGCGCGTTCTGCCCGCTCTGCGCGGTGGCCAACGAGTCGAAGCGGGCGAGGAGGGAGGTGGAGAACGCGCGCAGGGTGGGGCGCGGGAGGCGGGCGGCGACGAGCGACGGGGCGGCGGCGTGCTTGATGGCGACGGCGACAGCGGTGCGCGCCTGCCGACGAAGAGTGGAAGTAAACATGGTGGAGGATGAAAAAAGTGGCGATTGGCCGTGTTTGGATGGAGCCTTGATCGTCCGTTTGTCATTGCTGATTACTCGTCTGGCCGCGGCAAACTTTTGTTGAATTTCAGCCACAAGCGAGAGAAGTACGTCTTGGCCTTGAGTCTTGTGGCCGTGAGGTCTTGAGGTGCGACTTGAGACCGCAGTGAGGTCTTGAAATCTTTTGGAGTCGCCGCCGCTCTGTGCTCTTCACGACGGGCCTCAAGGCCTCGGTGGTGAAACTGCTCAAGGCCCAGTCGACGGCCGGACCCAGAACAAAGAAGATGTGAAGTGACGAGGACATTGAATCGGGGGAAGAGCACCTGGGAGGATGGTGGAGACCGAGAGTGAGCCAATGACGAAGGAAAAGCCTAGCACAGGGCCGGACACGAGAGGCGAGAAACAAGAAGCGGAAGAGCAATTGTACGACCCCGGATCCGGGATCAGGAGGCGATGTGCGTCTAAAATCCAGGTGGACACGTCAATGTCGTGCGGGGGAGATATAAGGAGGAACCGTGGGTGGCGAGTCAAGTAATAGGAAGCCCCCGAGCGTCTCAGCTGAACAAACGATGGTGGCAATGTTTGTTCTCGCCAAAGTATACTACTAGTCTCAAATTAACGATGCTCGGAAAATGAGGTCAACCGGCTTCCACATCACGCCAGGCTCTCAACTCAAGTTATGTGCAGCTATTATGGATGCCATGGATCAACAATTCCGCGACAATTTTTTGTTTTTTTCCCCTTTTTTCGAAAGTGCAAGCTGGATCAAGTCGAGAAAGCGTCAAATCTTTAGGTTAAGAACAGTTAAGAAAATTCCATCGCAGAATTTTGGTCTAAGTTCATCTTACCTACAACTCATCCCGGTGATTCCAGCCCAAAATCTCACTCTAGTCCAAGTTTGACCCCATTGTTTGCGGCCAGCGAACCGTGGGAATTCGATGATGGCGGGCATTCTGGCCGTGAAACCACCCAGTTTTCAGTCAAGTGTAGAGCCCGATAGCAGTGATTTTATTGAAGAAGACCCTATCGAGGTGAATCCAGTATCCCCAGACTCAATTTTGTCGAACACGACATTATCAACGAAAGTGCGACAGGCAATGGTAAGGCTCCAACCGTTTCCGCTTTTAAATGTTTTTGAACGTTTGTAAACGGATTGGTGATCCTTTTAGTTTACGGGTTCCGGTAGACATCCTGCAAACAGTTTACAAACGGTTTAAACGGTAATAATTGCAGCGATTTTCAACTGACCTTGTGCCTTAATTTGCCGTTCAATTTCATTCAGAAACTACGTAGCTATGACTGAGACTTCGATTTGAACACAAATTCAAATTCAGGCTGGTTCTGTGTTATGCATCCTCGCGCTCGGTTCGATGGTGACTCCGGGCATCTCGGACTTCAATTTGCCGATGGCAGGACACCTACGTCGGGGAAGCCCGCTCGTCCATGCAGGCCAACATTCTGTGGAAACTATGTATGGAGCTCACAAAGGGTAAGAGACCTCCAGTTTCTTTATTAAAGCCAAAGCTGTGGTCTTCCACACCCAATAAATATATTTGATCGAATATATTCGTTTTTAAACGTTTACAGTCAAATAAAAAATCCTAGAGGCATTTCGATTCAATTTGCACACAGAAACGTAGTCCCCAGCCATTCTTAACCAAAATATCCACTTTTTGTTGTCCTATGGGCACGTTGATGGGATCGCGTGCCAGTTCTCATACATAGCATGTCGCAGCCCGCAGCTACGGACCGGTGTCCGAGCACTTGGCAAAGAGGCTTTGAAAGACAACCACTTTGCAACCACTGTGACGCCGCCATGCTTCGCCACCACGCACTAATATGCCCCGCTCACCGCGTCGGACAGCGAGTGCCGGTCGAGGATCGCACCGGGCGGCATCGACCAGCCTACTGGTGTATCTTGGGTGTATCTAAATCGCATCGAGTCGGAGCACAATCTCTCTTGCTCGAAATCTGGATATTTTACCGCTCGAGACACTGTGCTCTGCCAGCCTGTAAAACTCGAGATATTATTTGCCCTTCTAGGATTCCTTCCCCTTCAACCTGGGCAGCACCAGTAATGAATCGATGATTCTTATACGGTGCGCGTTTTAAACAACCCTTGTGCAGGAGGACCGCGTGGATTTCACCGTGTTCGGTGAATATTTGGAATCCTATTATAATCGTTACTTGCAATTCGGTAAGAATACTCACTCTGCGGTCAAGATGAAGTAACTATTGCGCAGCAGGAAATGACGGTGAGGGGGAAGCTTAAGGGGGAACCAGGTCTCGATGGTGACGCGCGACGAAGTGGACCTAAACGAACTCGGACCCGGTTCCGAGGGTTTCGGTAAATATGTGTTCCTATTCCACCTTGGTGTCGTTGCTCACATCTCATAGACACTACAGGTGGCCGCGGTTAGGACGGGACTGATAAAGGTGAGAACGGTGGGACTGGCATGGGTCCAGTAATCCGGTGGGGTTGAGCTACCGAAGGATATTGTTGAGGAGTATACTATTGATATTGTGTCAGCCAGGCACGCAGGTGGGTTCTATGCTGCATTTATGCACACTCAGACCATCAATTCAGCGCCTAAGCATTTTTTTTTTTTTTTACCCGACATTTGACAAATTCATTAATGAAACGCGGTCACGGGATCCTAAACGTCACGTTTAAGTTCGAATGAAGTGAACCACCAGCGCGTCTCTCAAGTCTTGGATGTAAACGCAGTCACGGAATCCGAAACGTTTGTGATATCCAGGCCAGCCAGTTAAAAGATGTATCAGAAGAGAACACAGGATCGAAATCTACTGGGGCTCAGCCGTCGCTGGACGCATGCTCCGCCGCAACATACTAATCACTGGACCCTTCCCCGCTCCGCCCTTCCCGCCGACTTCGATTCCATTTCCGCCGGTGCCGCCTGTCCCGCCTGCGGATCGTGAGCAACATGTATTTGAAACAGGAATTAGGACTGAAGAGGATGGCTGTTCACCGGAGATGTTGCCGATTCTGTAGCGCTCGTTGGGGTCCATCTCAAGTCGGGGCCCACCGCCCTCACCGCCCTCGCCGCCGATGTGGCCATGACCTCCTGGGCTACCCGATTCCCCTACAGAAAGTTGAGGAAAACACGTTTTAACGGGCAATTATTGTTCTCACCTTTCAGGTCGCCCAAGACAATCGTTGCTTGAATGGAGATCAGCGAGGATCAAACAAAGAGAACGACCTATGTGTTACGTTTGCGCGAGGAGGAACCTTGCAATTTTGAACCCTGTTTCCCTTCCGATGAGAGAATGCACGTCATTCATCGTATGAAAGCTCACCTCAATCTTACGAAGGGATCCGAGAACCTCGTCGACCTTCACACCCTATGGAAAATGAAATCAACCACCGGAACGCGGGGAGTATTGAAGGCGCACCGTGTAACCAGCGATCAGTTTGACGAGCGCCGTGTTGTGTCTTTCAAGAGGCGAGCCCTTATCGGCGCTGCTGAAGAACTGGCCTAGTTTGCTTTTTGAGCCGGCATCTTTGAGGTCATGCGTCATTGACGCCAACTCCCTATACGTGCAAGTCAGAAGTTGTTTATTTTGTTTCGGCGAAGGCGGGGCGCTGACTGTTGAAGTTCCTGGACGATCGTTTGGCCCTTGCTCGGATTCGTTTGGGCCATGTCATCGATGATGGGTGTGATGCGCTCTATTCGCGCTGCTAGTTGGACGAGACCTTGTGCATTGACGGAAGTTTGCTGGATGCAGACGTACATATAAAACTAGATTTGTGGAGTAATCAACACCAGTCTTACCTCGATGTGCCCCGTAATATCTAACAGAGGCTCGATTATGCCACTCAAGGCTCCATCCAGCGGTATGCCGCTCGTAATGCCGCTGAGGGTCCTGAGAGCAAAATCCAGGACGTTGGACGCAGGCCGGACAGTCTCGGGATTGATAAGCCCGGGGGTCCTTTCCTGGGAGATAACCTGTCCAGATTTGTTTTCGACCTGGGATTGTTTTATGGTGAACACAACTTGAATCCGGACCAGGAGACGGCGGAAGAACTGGCGCAAATGCATGCCGTTAGAAAGGGCTGGTTAAAAGAAAGTAGGAAAACAAACAGCGAATATGAGGCGCTGTAAAGCGTTTTATACCTACAGGCACGCGTTAATCTTGCTCTCCTAGGGTGAGTGGCAAGATCGACATCAAATCTCGCCGTCCCCGTTTAGATCTCAGATCGATGCATATGTATGTCATGCTCACTACGATATATAGCCCACGTGTTCTCAGATCCAGGCGGAAAATTAAAATGAAATTTGGGGAAGGCCGATCGGTGCTTGGAGTAGGGTAGGCCTAAACTTCAAAGGCCGAGGTTCAAGTGCTGTTAAGTGCTGTCAAGCGCTATCAAGCGCTGCATAGTGCCCATAGTTACATTCAGTTTTCCTGATGTGCCTCCAGTTCAGATAATTGCACTTCAAGCAAATCCAATCGCCTGGTTGTTGTACGTGCCAAGATCAGCCGCCCACGACAGATGCAAGGGGAAAGAAAAAAAAATACGTGAGAAATGGGGCCTCTGCCGTTCCCATAAGATGAGAGCGTTGATCCCGCACCCTTATGTAAAACCGTCACGTGGCCGTGGGAAATGGCCAAATCTGAGCTTCAGAAATCGAAAAGACTTGTATTTTGCATGCGCTGGGGGATTTGACAAGGAAATTAAATCTACATTAGTTGCAATGATTTCACAGCTAGAATAGACGCTTCCGGATTCTTGTGATTTTCCAGAGATCGGATCGCTGGATTTCCGCTACGCAAGTTGCCACGGTTCAACGACACCCGTTCCGTCGCTGATTCTTTTGCCTCGCCGACGGCCGTCAAGGCCGCCGCGACGGTCTACAGATGACCTTGCTAAAACTTGCCTGGCACCGCACTAAAACATCACTTACCCAACTTCACGCAACCAGCCGCTTCATCGCAAGTCATCCCTACCTCGGTAATGGGGAAGCAAGCTTTCCCCATTGACTGGTATTAGCCCTCCGAAATGCATATGTGACGTGATGAGCTGATTAGTCATCGGAGATATTAGATAATTATAATATGCCGGCACAGGACGGCTCGGACTGTGAAAGTCGAAGTCGCACGCAACGGTGAGTCACAAGGAAGTGTATTCGGGGCGCAGGAACACGAGCGCGGGGGATACAAGAGACTACAGAAATACAGGGATACAGGCCGAATATATAGACGAAGCTGTGCGACGGATAGGGGGGGTAGGTAAGGTAACCGGGCGACGCGTCGCGCGACGATCCCATTTCCAACACTCCCACTGAGCGTTGCGCGACGCAAGCCCACAAACTCCCACTGGCGCGACACGCCATTCATCTTTCATCGTCAATCCGCAGCCAAAGAAACAACACACCACACTCAAGCCCATCCATCTCCATCATTCACCTCCAGCTGGCATGGACAGCCCTCATTCTGGAGTACGCGCGTTCGCAGGGTGCCTCGGTGGCAGTCAGGTCGCGCGGTTTGCAGTGCCTCGGCGGCAATCAGTTCGGTTCGTTCGTTCGTTCGGGCTCGAGTCGGACAATACAGCGATCGCAGCTGCATTCGGCACTTGTCGCAGTTCGGTTCGAGTCGGACAATACTAACCCCGACCTGGAGCTAGCATTCGGCACTCGCATTCGTTCGTTCGCGGCACGGGTATCGGGTCGATGACGAGTATGTGCGATACAGGGAGTTCGTCGGTCCAGTCGAGCGCTGGTACGCCTCACAACGAGGACTTTGGGGTACAGTGGTAGCGCGAGAGGGGAAGTTCGAAGCAGCAGCAGGCAGAGGCCAGGGCCGGGGCCCATAACCTGTGAAAGTCGAAGTCGCACGCAACGGTGAGTCACAAGGAAGTGTATTCGGGGCGCAGGAACACGAGCGCGGGGGATACAAGAGACTACAGAAATACAGGGATACAGGCCGAATATATAGACGAAGCTGTGCGATGGATAGGGGGGGTAGGTAAGGTAACCGGGCGACGCGTCGCGCGACGATCCCATTCCAACACGGACCATGTCGGAATCTGCTCCGAACTGGCTTCAACCCAGAATTCGGCCATAAGTAACTTGGATACATGCAGATATTGAGACAGCATACATAGATGGTCACAAATTGCAATATAAATGGCCCAGCTGCTTCTGTGTGTCTTGCCTTCTTCTCAGTGCTTGAAAACTGTGCATCTCTAGTCAAGTATGATTTTCTGAGTCACTCTATGCTTGCTTCACTGATTGTTGGTTGATTTCAGTTGTGTAACCACTGCCTTCCTTCTGATCATGTGTGTTAAATGCATCTTGATTTTCTCTCCTACAATATATATCATAGGCCTACTCCTCCAAATACCCCACAGCAGCCACACAATGCTGAATAGCAACAGCCAAATGATACAATTGTATTATGAATAGTCCAGTACTTTGACAGATACCCAGCCACCCTACAAAAAGCTGTGATTGACTTGGGTGCCAAAGACTTGCATCTGGGCTATCATTTTTGGCTATCTCCTGAGTTGAATATATAGACAGTATTGCATCCCGATCATCTTTCACTCTAGCTAGATTGCAGATATCAACAGAGACAGACACAGACAGATACTACTAGAATGCTCAGGGATAAGGATGTGCACAGGCCACCCATGGGTCTACCTTGGGTGGACCCGTACCTGTACCCCTCCATACCCCACCCCTGCAGGGGTATGGGTCTATACCGCGCCCTAAAAACCCACGGGCATATGCAACCACAGCTTAAATACTTAATTTTTTGTCTCCAGGTGTTCTAACTTTTTTTTGGCGGCTCACCTTGATAGTTTGTGTTCATTGAGTGCAAACAAAGCTCCAGTGCTCGATAAAATCCAAAACAAAGTGAGCAATTGATGTGTTTGAATCTCAGCTGCAGTAGAATTTTGACATCAATATCCATGTCGAGGGCATCAGAAAAACCTGAAAATATTTCAAGGCTCAGATCATCTATGCGATGACTCAATTACAGTCAAAGCTGTCTTAAACCATAGCTGTCATAACCCATAATTGACCATAACCCATGATTTTTTGACTGAACTTCATACAGTTTTGGCTGGGATAACCCATAACTCTGCAGTAACCCATAGATTTTTGGGTCCACCAACAGCTATGGGTTAGGACAGCTTTGACTGTATACCTACCGGAAACATTTTGAATGAAAACAAGCCTCCCAGGATCATTTTTGCAGACCTGTCTCACACCCCTGTACCCGCAGGACGGGTCCAACGGTATGTTGCACTGTACCTGTACTCCTTAGACCTGTACCCCCATACCCCCCACCAGACCTGCAACCCATGCACATCCTTACTCAGGGAGGACTGTGAATGTAGAGAAAACTTAGGTTTTAATCTGGAAACATATGGGTTTGATCTTAGTGAGTATGAATTTTTGAGCCTTATATACCATAAATATATTGTTTTATGTGACTCGGTTTTGGCAAGCTTCCCCCATGTGAACCATTGTTCACATACAACATATTTATTTTTTCTTGCCTGCGAGAAGAAGAATGAACTTAAGTAGCGCCGGCTAGACGCCCGGCCTCATCATGCTTACACGATACAGGCTGGTTCTCAGCTCCGCCCCATTCGTTTCAGGTGAGTGGGACACAGTTCTGTGCTGACTCGCATATCTTTTTCTGTTGAAACTGACCACAGAATGTTAGATTTTCGTGTGATCCACCCGTTAAAAGCCGTGGTACCGTCGACAGCCCTCGTGCTATCACATCAGTAAAACTATACAAACGTCTTATAGGCCGCTCATCAAATTCATCTGATCCTGCCCACTGGCCTTGCATTTGCTTATCAGATTCCAATAGACGTGCCATGAATCCCTTGCTGCCGCCTGCTCACTGCCAGTTGCCGGCCATGGAGTCTGGTTCTTTGACATTTTCACTTGATAATGTTGCACTAGTTTTCTGGGTGGGCTGCCATAGCGCATTGTAGCCCATATCGTCTTTGAATTCAGAGTCTTTGTTGGTAACTATGCTCTAGTGGTTATGTATCTTCTTCATGTCTTATTTCTGGCGGTCGTAATTTTGATTCTGGTTCTGGGTTTGGTCTTTTTCTACTTGTGTTCATTTTACCTCATTCTTTAATCACCTACCAAATTTCGATGAACGTTTCAGCGCGTTCAATCAGCAACCCCTCGGAATCCGAAGAATCGCCAAATCAAGGGAATTCAGTTAGCGGACTATCGGAATCCGACAGTCATCAAATCCGTCAAATTCCAAGGATTTCCGGGATCTACCGTTTCTTTAACGAAACGACGAGGTTTCGTATGCAATTCGTATGCGCATGTTTGCCTATCTCCGTATAGTTTATCTCCATTTAGATTCTTCTCCTCCACTAGCTTTGCTCTCCTGCCGTCCGCCTGCGCAATGCACAGACTTCTGCTTTTCCTATCTAAACCCATATAGTATCCTTTGCGGTGTCAGCTCCATCCTCTTGCTGGGCTGTGCGCGGTGGATTGTTTTCCCCTTTCCGGGTGATGCAGTCTGCCAGTGGTCCCATGCTCTGCTACGGACTGCAATTCTGTTTTTTTCTGTCCCTGCGCTGCCCAAAATCATCCTCTTAGTCTCCCAAGCAAGCTCTGACCTTCAACTTACGCCCGCGCCTGATATGCTTCCTCTGCTCTGTCGCTTGGGTTAACCCTGTTCATCCTAAACTGCCTGTGCCTCTCCACACGGTCTCTTTATCTGGGCAGAACAGCTGACCTGCTCAAAGTCCTTTGTTGACAGGACGCAGCAGACCACAGTTGTTGCTGCCTACGGCACAACGATCCAGCCCGCACTGCCACGTAAATCTCTCGGCAACACTCTTGACATATAAAGGCGGCGCTGCAATCCCTTTCTTTCACCCACTTTGCCCTTCCTCGACATTACTCCTGGGCACAATCTGTTACAGCTGTTCTCTCTGCTGGGGTCCTGGGCTTCAACTCAAATTTTCTGCGCAATTTCTCGGCCAACACAGGCCTAATCAATACCATTCCTGAATCTCATGTCTCAAAATTATTCTGTGCTTCTGTCAATATTGTTCTCCCTCAATTGTTCCTTTCCTGTGGCCAGAATCGTGGGGGCAATCAATCTCATTTGCTCTTCAAGGCTGGTGATTGTGCGCTCTTCGAGGCTGAGATCCATGCTTCTTGCCAACGGCACTGGCCAGCCAACTCCCATTCGAAATCTCCGACTGCAACGCTTGGGCTTTCTAACTCTTGATCCTTGTAGTGCCTTCTATATTCTCTCACATCCTGATATCTTACCCCCAATTTAAACTGAATACATTTATCTCTTCATGTCAAAATAATGTGGTGAAAGTCTCTTAAATTTTCCTTCCTTAAACGGTCTTTTCTGCCAACCACAACGAACCATGTTAACTGCAAAATCGGCGGCTCCTTTCATCTTGCACTCTGGGATACCGGAGCGAAGCGGAGGGTTGTCTGTAGCCATGTAATGAAGCTCAGAAAACATGGTAAAGCACTGGCATCATAGTAAAGGTCTTCCTGAAGTCCCCCGAGGATTTCCTTGACCATACGCGCAGCGGCAGGACTGTCTCTGGCAAGCCCCTGTCCAATCTGCTCAGGATCCGTCCGATCTTCGCGTAACAGTGAATTATTTATAGCAGCTGTTGAGCACACCTAGGGAAGAGGGTGGTGGGACTGTGGTGGGAGAGAAGGGTGACGAACCAGAATTGCGAAAAAATCACGTCATGTGAAATCACGCCATCCATCGGATTCTGATGTGATGCGATCGAAGCCGGACTGGGCGAACTCTTCATCTTCAAGCTCCCTCCAAATTCCCTCTCATTCCAGATCAGTGTTTCGGTGGGATTCCTCTGACGTGATTAGGGTCTTGCCTTCACATCCAAAGGTTCTATCGGCCCGTCGGGCCTCCCATTACTTCCATGCGAAAATATTCACCTGAACATTCGCCGTTCGGTCGTAATAATACAGTACCTATAATTGGCTAGCCCGAGTGGAAGCGACAGTGTGAACTCACCAAAAAAGCATTAGCCCAGGTGGCCTCATTCTTTTGGCTGGGACTGTAAGGCTGTTTGTGTTTCAAGGGGAAGCCGCAACATTGAACCTTGCATGAAAAATCACCATGGGAAATTAGCGAGCGACGAAGTCAATATCCGAGGGATTTGTTTGGGGCGGGTAGGAGACTAACCTGGATAAGATCGATTTACTGGAAATTTCGGTCATGGAATTTGGGAACGAGACGAAAGGCTGACCAAAAAAAAGCAGATAATAAATAAATAAAAATTCAAGTCGAGAAACGGGCTTCGGCGGGCCCAGAAAATGGGAAGACAATTGCAATAAATCTGGTGAGAGGGTGTGTATCAGGCTGGACCACGGCCTTTATGATAAAGGCCGTGGTCCAGCCAGTCGATCACTACAGCAGTGGATTTTTTGAAACAACTTGAAGGGGATAGAACGCATTGGGATCTCATACGCGAGGTACAAAACTGCGGTCTAAATTATCAGCTTCTTTGAATGGTTCGATGATAGGAAGAATGAGTGCTGTTGCTATAGAATAGATCCAGTTGGACGTGTAGAAGTCATGGCGGCCCGCGGACTAATCTGGAAGTCGACCAGCCAACCGGTGGGCGGATAGAGTCCCAGTGTTGGCCCTAAGGACTAAGGCCTTAACAGCTCTAAGGCTTAGAGGTGCCTTAGAGTAAGCCCTAGAAGTTTTTTGGGGATTTTGGGTACCCTTAGAGGCCTTAGAGCAGCGTTCGCATTCTTATGCCGCCGGTCAAGATCGGTGCTGACATCAAGTCCGATCACCAGCAGCGCGGCCTCGTCAAACTGCGAACACGAGCCGTACACAAATCCACCGAGGCCCTTCTCACAGTCCCGCGATATCGTGCCTTGATCGAAGAGGAACCCGACGACGACATGACTTCCAGAAGATCAGCAGTTATCTCAACAGCATCGGGTTGGAAAGATGTGATGAATAAGTGGATTGCAGACGCACAGGCTGCGGCTGATAACGAAACGGCGAACCCTGATAAAGAAGCAAGCTTCCATCGAAATGGAAGAAGAAGACACTTTCTGTTCTGTTCCGGGGTGCTGAAAAGAAGAAGGGACATCCTCAATTGTCCCAGGAGGAAATCGAGGCAGAGGGAGATTTGATGACAGCACTAGCGGAAGCTGAAGCTCTTGCAGAGGCTGAAGAAGACGCTCGCTTGGATGACAGAGCAGTGGAGATCCCATCTGATAATAAATATGTTGGCTGGTACAAATTTAATCTGTTTACGTTCCCCGAGTACCAATTTCGAAGTAAGTAATTGAGCTGTACCACTGCGCGCAAATGCGTGGGAAATTTAGCCCTAAGGCCTTGAAATGGAGGCCTTACTAACCCTTAGAACTTTTCAAACCTGCAATTAAGGCCTTATGGGACATCACTGGTCCGATAGACTGTCAACGGCAGTACACTGGATATCTGGATCATGGCGATAGGCCTCTGGGGAAAATGCAAATCTGGCAATACCTCGGAAAACAGATTCAGAGACCGTCACTTGTTTCGGCACACTTGAGAAAATATACTTGCAGGTCGGAGGGAAATGTTGAGAAAAAGTGCACACCAGTTCCACAATTTTTGAGGCCTTGCGGCGGGCTAGGGTCGATATTTAGCGGAGTTAAGGGCCTGAAACTCTGGCCAGGTAGTACGCGCGGCAGTTCCAGGACCTTAGTTCAAGCGGATTCAGGCTGTACTACCAGTATACGTCCGGGTCAAGCTTAATGCCGGTGCGGTCTCGGTGTTGAGCGGACAGTCGGGCGACGGCCGTAGTGGATTCAATCTGAACATAAACGACCAGTGCCCAACAAGTGAAATTCTCCTTGGGCCGTTCAGATCGCGTCAGAACACAGCCCACCGAGCCGAAGAGAGCGGGATGTTGATCGCAATACAGTCCCAATATTGGAACGTGCCCGCAAGCAAACGCGCTTTCCTTGAAGCTTCCAACTTCACCGCAAACATGTCTCTCCACGTCCCACAGATAAACCTTGCACCCATTCTTGCCGTGGCAGAAGACGCGAACCATCGTGACCATTGCCGACAAACGCGCTAGATACTCCGCAGGACAAGAAACGGACTCTTGAGAGAATAACCAATGTCGAGGGCCGAGACAAACGAATGCAAGATCTTCAGCTGGTAGCAGGTACGGCTGCCATCCATCAGCTGCCGACGCTTTGATTCAGTGCTCGTGTCTTTCAGACCTGCAAAGAGAGGCAGAAGAACGGAAGGACGCTGAGCTTGGAGTTGCCGCCTTCAAACGGCAGCTCACTACTCTTCGGGGAGCGATGCACAGCGCTCGACTCGCAGATTGAGCATTATCGTGCGGTTGCCGGTAACCTTGGGCGAGGTACGTTTGTTGTGTGGCCTTCCGGCCAGCATATATTCACACCACAATAGAGAAGATGGCGGAACGGGAAAAGCTTGGGTCCAAGGCCGCTCAGGTCGCTTCTCAAAGGAGCAGCGGCTTGGTTGTGTGGTCGAGGGCGTGGATAAGGGCCAAATCCTTGTTCGTATGTCCAAAATAGACCCGTCCGATCCTGAGCGCGAGTATACTCTTGTACTCGACCGTCGCCGACGGTCGAGTACAAAAGTCTCGACGTGTCTGATAAGACCACACCGATTAGGACGTCGCTGTGGTTCCGGAAGTAGTCAATGTGATAATGAACTTGAGGCCCATGGTTGTCGCGAGGCTGAACCAAGATGGATGTGCGATTAAATGGGAGATCCGAGTGTTGACGATCCATGTAGATGTAACAGTAACTGAGCAATACATAAAATAACACTGACGATGGGAGGGGAAATCGACAAATGACTGATTGTCGGGGGATCCGTAGACGGGGCCGCGGAGTATTCGAGTCGGTTGATGTCCGGCGGTGAAAATCCAAGGAGTATATGGGGTTCTATAAATCACCGAAAAGACTTGAAATAGGGTGCCAAGCTCGGGAGCGCCAAGTGTATGTACACACTTGGGTCTCTTGGGCCAAGATCGGGGCCCTGAATCAGGAGATGTGGCCAAGCCGCCGTGGCTCTCGGTGCAGTGCTGTTCAGTTCCTTTCATGCTCCGAGACTGGCTCCCGCGACAAGAGCGCAAGCTATTCATTCCAGAGCCAGAGGCACGGAAATCGACAAATGACTGATTTTGGCGGATTCGTAGACGGCGCCGCGGAGTATTCGAGTCGGTTGATATCCGGCGGTGAAAATCCAAGGAGTATATGGGGTTCTATAAATATGAATCACCGAAAGACTTTAAATAGGGTGCCGAGCTCGGGAGCGCCAAGTGTACATACTGGGAGGTCGGTGTTATAGTGCATGTGCAGCGTAAACCACTCGCCGTGTGGCACGCGGCCGGCATCAAACATGCCGGTTCCGGCATGTTGAGTGGTTGTTCAGGTGCATTGCCGTTTTTGAACACCCGCTTGCGAGCGCCATAACTTATAGATAGTGGCTCAGATTAATAAAGGTCCCCTGAAAAAATTGAAGTAGTCATCGATGACCATAAAGACATCTGCTTTTGAACATAATTTATTCGTTGTAATGCATCACAAGAATCAAACCAGTGCGGACCCGAAAACAGAAAACAGGCTATATCCGATTTCACCCAGGTGTACAGCATTATCTAACTAGCTCTGGAGAGGGCTCTTTGCTCAATTATATCCCTCTGGGTGACACAGACTGCACTTGTCAGTCCGGCCAACCCGCGGCCTCTTTGGAGCGGGCGCACGCACTCGGACTCATGATCAGTCTGAGTGCGGATGCATTGTTAAGCCGACTGGTAGGTTTCCGGCCCTTGTGTTGTCTGGAATAACCGGCGGATCCATGATACACTCACAGTTAGTTTTCTCGACGTGGCATTCACTGCGTTCCGCCCACTGGTAGACGGCGGCGTTTCGAGACGCCTCGCTAGCGCCTAGCCGAAGGCCGTGTCTAGCCGCATCTAGCCGGCTAGTCACATCCATTACGAGGCGTGACGAGGCGGCTAGACAAAGCTCCACAAACCAAGACTCCGAGATGGAGGAGTCTCGCCATCGTCGAGGTCTGAGCAGTGTGTCGTCCGACTCAATTGTGTGCTGTGAAGTAGTTAATTCCTATTGCAACAGGGAACAGTCAATCAACTTTCCGCGATTGGCGAAGTGCCGCAGCCGGCGAACATGGACCCCAGACTACCCCGGTACTCCTCGGCTAGTACAAGCCCTCGCAGGCCAGATCTGTATATCACCGCCGCCAGTGATCTCCGGTGCCACCACCATCGCCTACGGCCTCTGTCCTCCCGTCTCAATACTGCTTATCGCTGGCCCATTTTCACTCCTTGCATCCCATTACAGGATCTGATCACGTTTCCCAACCCCCTCGGCGCTGTCAGCGATGGATTGGCTGTGGGTATTCGGCGTGCCGCGTTTGCGAGTCGCGATTCGCGTCGAGCACATTCCGGGCACTTATGCTACATGTTGAGTTCTGTATTCTTTGATCTTGCATTCCGCTCACTCCCTCACACCTTATATATCCATATTTTGTACTTCATTCTCTTGCAATCCAAAGTTTGTGCTCCCAATATCCAGGTGCTGTGTGCCCATGGCCTCCGCTTCCGCGCTACGTTATGTTCTTTTTTTTGTGCTACGCCTCTATTTTTCCCACCACCACTGCCTCTTTCTCTATTTGTCTACTCAAGCATTAGACCGTCAGGTTGGCACTGGATGTGCTAAATTGCTCTCTCCACCTCAATTTACTGTTCTTTTGTTAGAGCGGGCCACAATTAATTCAAGAAAGTCTCACTTCTGGTAATATCAGTAGCAGGCCATACAGACATATGCTGTTTCATGACTGACTTTGTCGGATTCCCTTTGCCAAAACCAGACGAGAAGAGCTTCATCTCGACGAAGGTAGCGCCGGCAGCCGGAACGTCGACAGGTGATTGGCAGTGTTGGGACAAGTGAAGCTGAGCTGCTCTGGAGAGGAGGTCGGTCATCCATGGTGCGGGTATGCGCAAGTACGTGACTCTGTTTTCTTCGCTTGGACTTGCAAACAAACAGCGGTTGGTCCGTGCACCAGGGCATTACCCCCATGTGTTTTTCTCGACTTTAAAAACCCCACCGCAATATGTTTCTGCATACAGTTGCTCGCTCGCCCATGACCTCCCGGTCGGGTTTTGATCTGGAGTTCTCCCTCACCCATGCCCCTCCCGTTCGTTGCGATCGTGGTGACTCCTGCCACGGCTCGCAGGCTACCAAAGGCATCTATCCTGCAGGCACACCTCTATACGAGACCAAGCTGAAGCGGAACAAGACGAAGCTCAACATTTGCGCTTCTTGCTTCGACCACTATCGCTCCAAGAGCTCGACCCAAGTGACCCGTGCGTTCACCTACTCCGTCTGACGTCCTTCTATCAATTCTTGATTTATAAGAACACGACAAACGCGGGTCTCCCTCCAGTGCGATGACAAGTTGCTTTATTGTTACATGCACTGAAACTCGTCATGGTGTAGAATCTGTGTAACCACCCGCCCGTGGACGTCTTGGGGGACGTGTCGTCAAGGGTGATGTGCAGATTCATGCTCTGACTGCTGCAGCTCAGCGTCACGGTATGTTGTTCCGTTTAAGCAGTGTTTCTGCTGTTCACAACATCACAGAAAAGGTTGAGGTGCGCGCCATTGGAAACGGCGCTCGTAGCACTTCGTCTGGTCCACGAGTTGCGCACACCAGTGGTGGTTACACGGCCAACCACAACAACTACAGCGTAGCGCTGAATCAGAACCGCAACCGTTCGCTGCTTCATGGGGGTCTCACAGGTGCGGTAACGGGACGTCTGGCGTATCTCCCTCCGAGGGGAAAAAAGCTGCAACCTTTGAGGTATCCATCATCTTCTCCCTCGGGACTCGATTTCTTACTGATATGACTAGACCTGCCAAGTTACGATTCCAGATGTCCCCGTCAGCATTGGTGCCTCTGTGCTCCTTGATCAAGTGTTCAACGAACTCCTGCCGTCGTACCAGTCTGCCATCAAAAATCTGTGCTTTACCAAGGGTATCTCACTCTCTGACAACATCGAAATTTATCCTCTCTCCACCGACGACATCCTGATGGTCAACGACGATGCTGTTCCCTACAACATGACCGTTGAACTGAATCTCATCCGGGCGCATTTCTTCAAAACTACGAAGGACAAGTTGTTGTCAACGTGCACCTGTTTCTAGAGTGAGAAATAGGTATCCAGTCCTGAGACACGAACCGCAAAGCTCTGGCCTCGAAATTTGCCGGGATTCTCGTGAATTTCATCTGGGATCCCATGCGGTAGAATTTTGTGTTTGTACGCGTGCCGCATGCTGCCGTTCTGCCGTTTGGTCCATACATCGAGCTCATTTTGCAAGTACGGGACGAAAAGCCAGCGAAAGAGGAAGCTAGAAGGTGCATCAGAGTCTAGATCTTGAGCAACTAAAGATACAAACGTTTCAATAGGGTCTCGGCGTGGGAAGTCGATGATCCCACGAATTTCTCCCTGGTCAAGCAGCATCTCAAAACCCGTTGCCCAACCACGCCAAAGGCGACCCCAGCTAATCTCAGATTTTATGTTCATCTTATCGTAAAACCATTTGTGCTGTATGGTCCCACGTAGAGAGGGATCAAGTTGTTGACGCATGGTTGAATGACATTTGGCAATGCCATTATTCTCACGGCCGGTGTCGCTGAAGGTGAGGAGAGGCATAGCTGCAATGATCAGAATGAAAAATTGAAGACAATTCTGAGTTGTGTACGCACTATTCTGCCGGCGCACGGCTCCGAGATAGTAAGATGTGACAAGGGCCGTATTTCGATTCGTCCACCAGATCTTGTTCCAATGAAGACGACCTGTGTAAGGGTCCATGCCAAGATGGAGGTAGAGCCCGTAATACTTCCACTTGTCGTGTTGGTCAAAGCTCAGAATCTCCATCACGCCTGCACTGTAGAAACGCGAGCGTTTGAAACGACGGCCGTAGCGTGCAGCAACCTTTTCAGGCTCCATCTGCTTCAATATATCGGCCACATCCTTTCTGTGAATAGTTTTCAAACCTGAATTGAAACTGAGCGTAGCAACGTACTCGGGGATCTTGACTCCGTGCTCCCATCTCAGCAACACAACCAGCGAGCACGCTCCCATGTTTGGATAAGCAGGGCGCAGTTTTGTAATGATTTGAGGAACATTGTCATAGGCCCCGGGCTCTTTCTTCTGTTGCCGCGTTCCCTTGAGCCCTAGAGTTTTGCGTATACGGTAGCAACCGGATTCACTGGCAGGATTGACTGAGACTCCCAAAAATCAGATAGACCTGAGGGTACCTCATGGTATAGTTCTTCCCCCTAAAACTTTCCTCCTTGTCGATGTCCGCCAGGATAGCTTTTGCCATCTCACGGTCACCATGACCATGCTGGGCAAAATATTCCCGGATTTTGGGATAAAGCCAATCCTCGGGGGCTATTGAGAGTTGGTGAGTCGCACGTTCGGGAGGTCATGGAAGGGAGACACACGATGCTTTCCCTTTGCCATTGGGGGCGGGAGCAAGGACGGTGATTATCCAAAGATTATCGTAGATAGCCTCGTGTTAATGATTCAAATCAATGGATATTCCGAATCTGAAGCGCAGAAGTAGCTGATTCGCCTCATGAAAGTCTTATATTCGCTGAATCCCTGTATCTTACAGGTAAGTCAAGTCCGACCATACCCCTATATTTACGCTACCTACGTACTATCTATCTTATTTCCGGGGTCCTCAGATCACGGCCCATAAGGCTTGGCAATCGGCTAACTGTCGGCGAGCGCTCGCCAATCGCGGAAAGTTGATTGACTGTTCCCTGTTGCAATAAATTCCAGATATATTGGCTTTCGTCATTGATTTCGGCTCCGTTGTTAAAGCACAATTAATGACAGCGTGCTATGAGCATGACGGCATTGCATCATTTCTCAGCCCGTCGACTCGGAGTCCCGACCACTAAGTCCAATGGCGCACCCACCCAGCCCCGGAGCCCCGCCGTCTAGAGGGAGACATGTCGAGGTGTACGCAGCCGCCTCGATGATTGTCATCTATGTGGCCGCAAAGCTCCTCGGTGCGCCTCGCCAAGGCTGTGTCTATCTAAGCGAGAAACCGGTGTTCTAGATCCTCGATGCTGGCTAGACGGAGCTCGCGGCACCTCGCAACGGATCCGTGGGACTCGGCATCTCACGTTCTAGGCGAGGCGGGAATGCAGTGATTGACTTAAATACAGCGTCATAATATAGCAACGGAAAGGTTCAAATAAACACGCACTGAAGATCTTGAAGGCTATGAATAAGATTTTCGACCTGTTCATAGGTTTTTATACCGGCAATTTGTGGGCCATTCTCAGCCTGCGTATTGAAACAGGGTGTGCGTCGACGATAGCATTTAGTATTTTTTTCGCATAAGGGAGACCTAAGACAAGGTGGGAGCTTGTCAGCCGGACAGGCTACACCGGAAAGAAATCACACGCGCGAGTCAACTAGACCACGGTGTACTGTGACGAGCGAGCGGGAGCGAGCTACAGGCGAGGTAAACGACAAGAAATAACTGTAAGCTATGTATCGGTCCGTAAACGGGCAGATTTACACCCTCCCCCTCTCTAAAACATTGAGTATACCAAATTGAGTGAAGTACCTGCAGAATGTCCCAGACAACCAAACGAAGAAACACCGGACACTCCCAAGCCGAACAGGAACCCACAACGAGAAACAGGTGCGCCTCCTAAAACCCTTACCTAAAGGTAGCGGGAATTTTCCGCCTGGTATGGCGGTCTAAGAGCACTTTTATTCAGGCGCAAGATAAAGTGCTGATTTCGGACTTACCGCCGCAAAGATAGGTGGTTAGGTCCCTTCCCCGCAGAAGAGATAACGATAATCACGACGCTTAACTTGCGGGGAAATCGTGGCATCCCACAAGATATATATAGACGCCCGCAAGATACAGACGTGTCGCCCACAAGATACAGACAAGTTGCCCCCGCAACTTTTTGTTCCGCAAAACTTTTGTTCAAATCTTCCCGCAATAAAATAGGTAAGTTCACAAGAGCACAGCAACAATTAATTGGGTGTGGTCGTCGGGCGCAGTGGGAGCGTACATGCGAGGGTATTATCAAAACCCTTGAACACCGTACTGAAGAAGGAGAGTATATGAGATACTTACGGTTAGCTTTTCACTGTATGACTGCAGACAACTCGCTGGGAGATTCATTCTGAGGCAACTTCCCCTGTTGTGTCCTGAAATTATCTTGAGCTCGCATTCGGCATGCTCGATTGACGTACAATTCAAAAAACTCAGCGAGTGCCGTGGATTAATTCACCTAAGCGATCTTGATGTCATCTAAACTGTGAAACATTCGTGAGTACCACCGTTTTGCAGGACAGTTCGACTGTTTGGGGATCTCGGCGATGTTGCAATCAGTCCGACATAAACCCCCGACCCCAGTCATTATTGCTTTGGCTCATTGTCTTTTACCTCTTCGACACAAATTAAAACCATGTTCAAGCCAGGTCCCTTGATGCTCCATTTGTCATTGCTGATTACTCGTCTGGCCGCGGCAAACTTTGGTTGAATTTCAGAGTGTATTCTCATTTTCTGGTGTTCAGATGCGCACAGTCGAAACACCCTTCTCTATTGATAGTGGCTACAGATATTGGAAATATTTCTCTTCAGATGGCTGAATGCAAGGAAAACAATCCCACCATCTAGCCCACAATATGTTTTCGGATGGTATAAAGGCGTCTCTCCTCAGCTTCAAACACTCGAGTGTTCTTCATAAGCTCAATACCCCTCCCAGCCAGCAGCATACAATTCACCTCCCCAACCTTGGCAGTGCTGGTGTAAACCCGCCGGCTTACAGACCGCGACACACACTTACATACTCGGTTCCCTCTTGTCGTTTACCTTGTTGTAGCACCTCCCTCGCGCGTCTCACCCGCTCATCAAATCCATACCGTGGTTCTGTCAACATCCGTCGAATCATCAGTCTTCGTCCTCGGGTGGCACCTGCTCGGGTGGTGCCTCCGCGCTTTCGGCGGCATAGTCCATGTCGAGAATAGGGCCCCAGATCCCGAGGAATGCATCGGCGGCAGATTGCTCTGCGAAGGTCAGGTAGGCACAGCCGCATGAGGAGCCATTGGGGTTACACACTGCAGCCAGTTAGTCAATCAGGTGATGAAAAATAAACGGGAAAAAAACACACTTACTTATCTGCACGCTCTCGAGTGCGCCAAAGTTGGCGGCAGAGTCGCGGATGTACTCCTCGGTGACCTCGGGGGAGATGCTCCCCATGAAGAGCCGGCAGCTCAAGGGGTTCCCGCTCGGCGCGTGGTACTTGGCGGCGAAGTCGAGGAAGTCCTCGTCGTCGAAGGGGTCGTCCAGGATACGGAGTCCCTCGTCGGACCGCCGGATCTGTGCAGCGGCAGACGAGGCAAAGCGGGTGAGGGGGGAGGTGGAGAACGCGCACAGGGCAGGGCGGGGGAGGCAGGCAGTGGCGATGGCGGTGTGCGCCTGCCGGCGAAGGGTGGATGCAAACATGGTGGAGGATGAAAGTTCGGATTGATGAAAAAGTGGTGATTGGCCGTGTTTGAATGGGACCCTTGATGTTCCGTTTGTCATTGCTGATTACTCGTCTGGCCGCGGCAAACTTGGGTTGAATTTCAGAGCGTATTCTCATTTTCTTGTTTCGGATGCGCACAGTCAAAACACTCTAGCTGGGAGATTAACCCTTCTCTATTCATAGTGGCCACAGATATTGGAAATATTTCTCGCAGAGGACGTCTGCAGATGGCTGAATGAAATTTGCACACCCAGAGCAGCGATCCTACCGACTAACCCAGAATGTCTTGCGCACGGTATAAAGGTGTCCTTGTCCCTCCTCAACTTCCAACACTCAAGTGCCCTTCACATACATACAAGTTTCATCACCCCCCTCCCAGCCAGCCCAGCATGTGATTCGCCTCCCCAACCTTGGCGGTGTTGGTGTAAACCCGCCGGCTCACAGACCGCTGAAACGCTGACTATGGGGCTGGCGGTGAAATAACCACAACACAAACCTTGTAAATGAATACGTGGTTCGATAATGCAACTACAACAACTCAAACACTATAGTCCTCGTGCAAGTTCGGGGTTCCAATCCAGTATAGATTGTGGCAATTTGAACTTTAGTTCTCTTTGAGAAGCAAGACTTTACAGGTCTACAAGTCGTATAGATAACTTGCTCGAATCCGTTCTAGGCGCAATCGCGATAGACAGACGAGATTTTATGTTCAACGGTTTTGTATGATGTGGGTCTAGTTTTGGAGATAATACTCCGATGCGTAAAGCAAGTGATTCTTATGAATTCCGATCCCAAATAGTATCCGCGATTGCTAATCCTTGCGAGATTACAACCAATTGTCAAGTCTGATCCGTTTCCTTATATTCCACGTGTCCGTTCCGTTTATCCAATATGTTCACGCGTCGTTTATAAAGATCCAAATCCAACACAGATAATCTTCAAACAGGGAAAACAAATGAAACTTGGTATAGCTTCTGGGTGTCTCCGAATGAATGACTACTCTACCGGTTAAGCGTGAAGTCTAGTAACTTCGCGTCCAACAGGTGGGGTGAGATTCACTAGTGTTCCTCCCATAACCATCTACTTAAATACGTTACAGGATTCTAAATATAAACAAGACTGATACAAACGAGCAATAGGGTTCAGGGTATATGACTAGTGGTATGGCCACTAGCCGATGAACTCCTGTCAGATATCAAGCGATTAGTAAAATTGAGAGAGATTTATAAGAAACATCAACGAGCCGAGCTTAGCGATGAGTCAAGATCTACATCGCTTAGAACGATCGTGATGGGATATTGTTGATATGTCAACTTTTAGCCGACCTCCTCGTCAGCACTCCGTTACCCTCCTTGGTAACCATCCGCTCAAATGGTTCCGCCTTGAACCGCTTAAGTGATTTGTCTGAAAATCGTGATAGCCGCCGCTTCCCAGTACCCGAGTACAGTTCCTTAGTCATTTGTTAGATCGACCAAGTCCAGTCCTCTCTTGGCAGTTCTGGAGACGTCGGATGATGCCCAACAATGATCCCTCTGGTTCAAAAGGATGTTCCCCTCGTAATATGCCCTTAGTCAGGGATGTGCAGTAGCCCCAATCCGTTTCCAGGATGGTAAGGCACTTTCCGTGATTGCTCCATTAGCGACTTCCCACTCCAACCCTTTACCAGGATTGTTGTCCAGCGCCTTTCTAATGGTTCGAGACACATTATATCCCTTTTAGCTAACTGCTCAGGCCAGCATTAGCTCTTGTGAGATGACGTCGTAATGTAGTGAAGTACATTATAGTATGTTGCAACTCGAGCAGATTTGAATAAATGCCCAGGTGCCCCAATACCAGGTCTGTCACTGCGACACACACTCACATACTCGGTTCCCTCTTGTCGTTTACCTTGTTGTAGCACCCCCTCGCACGCTCAAAAACCCCAGTGGGGAAAAGCTACCGGCAGGAACACCGAGAACGGCGAACAGGCCATGCGCGACCCACGCCTCTATTCTTCCGGTCGTTCCAGCCAGCGGTCGAGCGCCTCGCAATTTGCGACTTCGCGGCCAGGAAGCCACCGTTCGTCGCCTCCGGTGAAGCGCACCAGGTACTGTTTGCCGCGCCCCGCGCGGGCGCTCATCGATGATCTTGTCGATGAACTGTTCCTCCGCGCCGTGTTTGGCCGACACGCATGTAGTCGGGCCTCTTTTTCTCCGTCCGTGCTTGGGTGGCGCCTCCGCGCCGTCGGGGCCGTATGCCATGTCGAGAATGGGGCCCCAGATCTCGAGGCATTCGGCGGCGGCGGATTGCTCCGCGAAGGTCAGGTAGCCCCAGCTGGGCGAGGAGCCATCGGGATGGCGCACTACGGCCGGTTATTTAGGTGATGAAAATAAAAGAAAAGGGAAAAACACACTGATCTGCACGCTCTCGAGTTCGCCAAAGGCGGCGGCGGAGTCGCGGATGTACTCGTCGGTGACCGCGGGGGAGATGCTCCCCATGAAGAGCCGGCAGCTCGGGGGGTTCGCGGACGGCGGCGCGTGGTACTTGGCGGCGAAGATCTGCGCGGCAGCAGACGAGGCAAAGCGGGCGAGGGGGGAGGTGGAGAACGCGCGCAGGGCGGGGCGGGGGAGGCGGGCGGCGGCGTGCTTGGTGGCGACGGCGACGGCGGCGCGCGCCTGCCGACGAAGGGTGGATGCCAATGCAAACATGGTGGCGGATGACAGAAGCTCGGATTGATCGTGTTCCTTGATGATCTGTTTGTCGGCCGATGCATCCGACGTTCAACGCCTACGGTACGCCAACAAGCGGCAGAGCCCACTACTTACCTGGTCTTATACTTAGACACCATCTTTCTTAGCACCGGCAAGTACTCGGGTTCGTCCAGGAATCGGCCAGCTTGCATTGGGCCGCAAGTTAGTAAACAGGCACAAGTTCGCCTTTTCAACACAAGTTGACCAGTTTCGAGGTTACTTTCCTCTGCCTCGACCTCCAGACTCAGAGGATATGGTACGTGCTTAAAGCGAAAAGTTCTGCCACGCACGAAACCGCAGCGCCGTTCTGCCGGACGAAGGAGACGTCGGGGCAACGACAACGTTGAGGATCAGGATTAATATTGCAGCTGATCAGTGCAGACTCGGAGAGCGCTCAGAAGACTCCTCGTCCGAGTTCAGCGTCCTCGCAACTCGTACGCCGCTAGGTACAAAACAAAACATTGGAGATGCGCGATATGCGAGCGATAGATCGAATGGAAGAGTACTTGTACGGGCCCGAATCCGGGATCAGGAGGCGATGTGCGTCTAAAATCCAGGTTGACGTGTCAATATGTCGTGCGGGGGAGATATAAAGAGAAGCCGTTGGTGGCGAGTCAAGTAATAAGAAGCCCACGAGCGTCTCAGTATCTACAACTCATCCCCGTGATTCCAGCCCAAAATCTCGCTGTAGTCCAAGTTTGACCCCATTGGTTGCGGCCAGAGAACCGTGGGAATTCGATGATGGCGGGTATTCAGGCCGTGAAACCACCAGTTTTCAGTCAAGTGTAGAGCCCGATAGCAGTAATTTGTTGAACAAAACCCTATCGAGGTAAATCCAGTATCTCCAGACTCAATTTTGTCGAACACGACATTATCAACGAAAGTGCGACAGGCAATGGCCAATGTTCTCAGAAGATGAGTGATGAATATTAGCACTATAGAGGGTCAAATAAAAAATCCTATGAGGCATTTCAATTTAATTTGCACACAGAAACGTCCTCCCCAGCCATTCTCAACGGGCACGTTGATGGGTTCGCGTGCCGGTTCCATGCCGCGGCTACGGACCGGTGTCCGAGCGCTTGGCAAAGAGGCTTTGAAAGACATTGCAACCACTGTGACGCCGCCATGCTTAGCCGCCACGCACTAACATGCCCCGCTCACCGCGTCGGACAGCGAGCGCCGGTTGAGGATCGCACGAACTCGGACCCGGTTCCGAGGGTTTCGGTAAATATGTGTTCCTATTCCACCTTGGTGTCGTTGCTCACATCTCGTAGACACCGTAGGTGGCGGGACCGATAAAGGCGGGAACGGTGGGACTGGCATGGGTCCAGTAATCCGGTGGGGTTGAGCTACCGAAGGATATTGTTGAGCAGTATACTATGGAGTTTGTGTCAGCCAGGCATGCAGGTGGGTTCTATGCTGCATTTATGCACACTCAGACAATCAATTCAGCGTCTAAGCATAAATTATTTTTTACCGGATGGTTGCCGGGCATTTAACAAATTCATTAATGAAAACGCAGTCACGGAATCTGAAATTTTGGTGATATCCAGTCCAATTAAAATATTTATCAGAAGAGAACACAGGATCGAAATCTACTGGGGCTCGGCCGTCACTGGACGCATGCTCCGCCGCAACATACTAATCACCGGACCCTTCCCCGTTCCGCCCTTCCCGCCGACTTCGATTCCATTCCCGCCGGTGCCGCCTGTCCCGCCTGCGGGTTGTGAGCAACATGTATTTGAACAGGAATTAGGACTGAGGAGGATGGCTGTTCACCGGAGATGTTGCCGATTCTGTAGCGCTCGTCGGGGTCCATCTCGAGTTGGGGCCCGCCGCCCTCACCGCCCTCGCCGCCGATGTGGCCATGGCCTCCTGGGCTACCCGATTCCCCTACAGAAAGTTGATGAAAACACGGTTTTACGGGCAATTATTGTTCTCATCTTTCAGGTCGCCCAAGACAATCGTTGCTTGAATGGAAATCAGCGAGAATCAAACAAAGAGAGCGACCTAAGCATTACGTTTGCGCGAGGAGGACCCTTGCAATTTTGAACCCTGTTTCCCTTCCGATGAGAGAATGCACGTCATTCATCGTATGATAGCTCACCTCAATCTTACGAAGGGATCCGAGAACCTCGTCGACCTTCACACCCTATGGAAAATGAAATCAACCACAGGAACGCGGGGAGTATTGAAGGCGCACCGTATAACCAGCAATCAGTTTGACGAGCGCCGTGTTGTGTCTTTCAAGAGGCGAGCCCTTATCGGCGCTGCTGAAGAACTGGCCTAGTTTGCCTTTTGAGCCGGCATCTTTGAGGTCCTGCGTCATTGACGCCAACTCCCTATACGTTCAAGTCAGAAGTTGTTTATTTTTTAGGCGAAGGCGGGGCGCTGACCGTTGAAGTTCCTGGACGATCGTTTGGCCCTTGCTCGGATTCGTTTTGGCCATGTCGTCGATGATGGGTGTGATGCACTCTATTCGCGCTGCTAGTTGGACGAGACCTTGTGCATTGCTGGAAGTTTGCTGGATGCAGACGTACATATAAAACTAGATTTGTGGAGTAATCAAGACTAGTCTTACCTTGATGTGCCCTGTAATCTCTATCAGAGGCTCGATTATGCCACTCAAGGCTCCACCCAGCGGTATGCCGCTCGTAATGCCGCTGAGGGTCCTGAGAGGAAAATCCAGAACGTTGGACGCAGTCCGGACGGTCTCGGGATTGATAAGGCAGGGGGTACTTTCCGGGGAGATGACTTCTCCAGATTTGTTTTCGACTTGGGATCGTTTTATGGTGAGTACAACTTGAATCCGGACCAGGAGACGGCGGAAGAACTGGCGCAAATGCATGCCCTTCGAAAGGGCTGGTTGAAAGAAAGTAGGACAGCAAACGAACAGCGGATATGAGGCGCTGTAAAGCGTTTTATACCTACAGGCACATGTTAATCTTGCTCTCCTGGGGTGCGTGGACGTCGACAAGATCCAAGATCGACATCAAATCTCGCACTCCCGTTCAGGAAACCACAGATCTCAGATCGACGCATATGTATATCGTGCTCACTCGCACCTTGTTGATATATAGCCCACTGGTTCCCAGATCCAGGCGGAAAATTAAAATGAAATTTGGGGAAGGCAGGACGATCTGGGTACTGTCTGAGAGATTGTCGTGGACCGAGGTAAAGATTGTTCTGTTCGCGTTCACAGGATATTCAAATTCCGTTCAGTGCTGATACCTCAAAAACCACTGGGTTGGCGAGAGAAGAAATTTGGACAAATCCGTAGGCGCGGTTATTTCGGATGACTGTTGGTAAATTTTCTGCTCGGCGCCAATGCCTAGTCCTGCCAACGACAATCCTTAATCTCGGGACTTCCCAAGATGGTACCGAGGGAGCCTGCTTGGCATTCCTTTTGTGGGGTGACTCTGCCAAAACGCATCAAGACTTCCTGCTTGAAATAATGCCGGTTTTCTCAAGAGTCAGACTTTTGTTTTTGCCAGCATAACTCTAGCCACTCTTTGGTGTTCTCCTTCTCAGTACTCGTTCATTTGGACCCTGGCATCGATCTCGAGCTCAGGATAGCATGACCAAGGATAAGGTAAATTTATCACGATTGTCCTGAACCATATCTACGGTACGCCATTATTCGGAGAACGTAAGTCGATGGATCTCTTCTTTGCTTCTCGCCATGCACACTCTACAGTGCTATTGTGCGCGTCGGGTAGTAATGTCTCGCCGAGTGTCTTTACGCCGACTTGCTTCTGACCGCATGCGGAGGATTAAACCCTCTAGCACTGCCCATCTTGCGAAGCCGTGTATCTTTACGCCGACTTGCTTCTGACCGCATGCGGAGAATTAAACCCTCTATCATTGCCCATCCTGCGAAGCCGTGTGTCTTTATGCCGACTTGCTTCTGACCGCATGCGGAGGATTAAACCCTCTAGCACTGCCCATCCTGCGAAGCCGTGTGTCTTTACGCCGACTTGCTTCTGACCGCATGCGGAGAATTAAACCCTCTATCACTGCCCATCCTGCGAAGCCGTGTGTCGCGGGAACGTGTGCTATTTATCACCGTCGTGCGTTCGCCTTTCTATTCTGATCCTGCTGGTTGGTTCTTCTCTTCACATGTACTGTGACGCCTGTCAGTGTCAGTCCGGCGCTGCGGCCACCTCTGAGATCGCGCATCGATCTCAACCGTATTTTTGCGTCGCCATAGGCTTCTTTGGCGCCAGTCACCGCACATCCCTCATACCTCGGACCGCTAGCCGGTGATCGTTTCGAGTCGCGGCGCTTCAGGCGCTTCTAGCGACTTCTCCGATTTGTAATTGATCATTGGTGCCGCCCGCAATACTGTACACACCGGAAAATGAATCTGTACTTAACTGGGTTGGTTAAAAGAAAGTAGGACAGCAAACGAACAGCGGATATGAGGCACTATAAAGCGTTTTATACCTACAAGCACGCGTTAATCTTGCTCTCCTGGGGTGATCCAAGATCGACATCAAAGCCCCCTTAGGTGAGCCTAGAAAGTAACTCAGTTAGTCCACTCCATAAAATAAATTCCGATTTTTTGTGGGAAGAAAGCGAAAATGAACATCGCGCAAACATTAAAAATTACCGGGTTTGGAAACAATGCTGTTTTTGATGGTGCGTGTTGGTTCGTGGAGGTTAAATCCAAACGCCACCGGTGATTATCTAAGGTTTTGTCTTCACATGCAAAGGTTCCATCGTGCCGTCGGGCCTCCCATTACTTCCACCAGACAAATAGAAGAGGGAACGAGTACCTATAATTGGCTCGAAACTTCATTTTGGTCGTCAGCTCGCCCGAGTGGAAGCGACAGTGTGAACTCACCAAAAAAGCATGAGCCCTGGTGGCCTCATTCTTTTGGCTGGGACCGTAAGGCTGTTTGTGTTTCAAGGGGAGCCGCAATATTGAACCTTGCATGGAAATTACCACGCGAAATTAGCGAGCTAGACGAAGTCAATATCCGAGGGAATTGTTTTTGGGCGGGTAGGAGACTAACCTGGATAAGATCGATTTACCGAAAATTGCGGCCATGGAATTTGGGAACGAGACGAAAGGCTGACCAAAAAAAAAAGCAGATAGTAAAAAAGAATATTCAAGTCGAGAAACGGGCTTCGGCGGGCCCAGAAAATGGGAAGACAATAAATCTGGTGAGAGGGTGTGTATGTATAAAGGCCGTGGTCCAGCCAGTTGATCACCACAGCAGTGGATTTTTGGAAACAAGGTGATAGAACGTATTGAGATCTCATATGTGAGGTACAAAACTGCGGTCTAAATTATCAGCTTCTTTGAATGGTTCGATGATAGGAAGGATGAGTGCTGTTGCTGTAGAATAGATCCAGTTGAACGTGTAGAAGTCATGGCGGCCCGCGGACTAATCTGGAAGTCGACCAGCCAACCAGTGGGCGGATAGACTGTCAACGGCAGTACACTGGATATCGGGATCATGGCGATAGGCCTCTGGGAAAATGAAAATCTGGCAATACCGGGGAAAACAGATTCAGAGACCCCGTCACTTGTTTCGGGACATTTGAAAAAATATACTTGTGGGTCGGAGGGAAATTTTGAGAACAAGTGCACAACAGTTCCGTAATTTTTGAGGCCTTGCGGCGGGGTAGGGTCGATATTTAGCGGAGTTAAGGGCCTGAAACTCTGGCCAGGTAGTACGCGCGGCAGTTTCAGGGCCTTAGTTCAAGCGGACTCAGGCTGTACTACTTACCAGTATACTGTATAATTTCGTTCAATTCGGCGGTCACGCGTCACGCACTCCCTGTGCCGCGACGAATTTTGGTCTTGGTCACGGGTCACGGCGCCCGCTGCCGAATGCAAAATCCGTGACATCCGGGCCAAATCCCTCTTGAAGGTGCGAAAAAGGCACAATTTTCGAAAATCTCCTTCGCGAATGCCGAAATTTTGTCGGTGTCACGCCAAATTTTGTCGGTTGCCGAAGTGCCGAATCGGTTTTTTTGGTCACTGGTCACAACCCCTGCCGAATTGAACGAAATTCTACAGTACGTCCGGGTCAGGTTTAATGCTGGTCTCGGTGTTGGGCAGACAGTCGGGAGGCGGCCGTAGTGGATTCAATCTGAACATAAACGACAATGAAAAAAGTGGCGATTGGCCGTGTTTGGATGGACCCTTGATGCTCTGTTTGAGGCCGGGCCGTGAAGCTCCACCAAAGGAGTGTCCCAAAACTCGTCAAATCTGACCTCAAAAAGCTTACGGTTTAGCGGCTTTGGGACCTAAAAAAGCTAACATGGGACATGGCTAGTCACGGGGGCGTCCAAAATTCCGCCAAAATTAACGAAAATTCCAAATTTTGCGCTCGCGCCGTCTAAATACACTATTTGGGCTGGCGCAACTTCAACGTAGCCTTTTTCACCTCCTTTTTCACCTTCCCACTCTTTGTAAGAGCTGTCCACACTGACGCGGCATGCGGTATGAGAGTTCGATGTTGAACTCCATCAGCGACTGATTCAAAAACGGCAAAATGCAAAAAAGAACGTAAGGTTCGAACGAGGGACTGTAGAAAAGAGCAGCGTTAACCACTCCGCCAAGCAACACACTTAAGACGGTGTCAACGAGGGGTCCACTATGAGCTTTGAGCTCAAATCCCCCTCAAAAAGCTTATCCTCGGACAAGGCTGGCGAGTTTTGGGCCTAAAAAAGCTTAACTTCGGACAAGGAAGTCGCGATTTTTCGCCCTGAAAAAGCTACTTATAATTTGGGACACTCCTTTGGTGGAGCTTCACGGGGCCTTCTGTTTGTCATTGCCGATTACAGGTCTGGCCGCGGCAAACTTTGGTTGACAAGTCTTGTTGAGGTCTTGAGGCGGCATCTCCTTCGATATTGTACGTTCCACCCTTCTCGAATAGCGGCGCAACCATTTTCCAGGATTGTCTCGGCATATTATGTTTGAATAATGCCATTTGAATATTCAAAGTGCATACGTATTCTCATTTTCTTGTGTTCGGATGCGCACAGTCAAAACACTCTAGCTGGGAGATTAACCCTTCTCTATTCATAGTGGCCACAGATATTGGAAATATTTCTCGCAGAGGACGTCTGCAGATGGCTGAATGAAATTTGCGCACCCAGAACAGCGATCCTACCGACTAACCCACAATGTCTTGCGCACGGTATAAAGGTGTCCTTGCCCCTCCTCAACTTCCAACACTCAAGTGCCCTTCACATACATACAAGTTTCACCCCCTCCCAGCCAGCCCAGCATGCGATTCGCCTCCCCAACCTTGGCGGTGTTGGTGTAAACCCGCCGGCTTACAGACCGCGACAGACACTTACATACCCGGTCCCCCTTGTCGTCTACCTTGTCGTAGCACTCCCCTCGCGCGTCCAAAAACCCCAGTGCGGAAAAGCTCCCGGCAGGAACATCGAGAAAGGCGAACAGTACACGCGCGAACCGCGCCTCTACTCCGGGCGTTCCAGCCAGCGGTCGAGCGCCGCGCAATTTGCGACCTCGCGGCCAGGAAGCCACCGTTCATCGCCTCCGGTGAAGCGCACCAGGTACTGTTTGCCGCGCCCCGCGCGGCCGCTCGGCAATGATCTTGTCGATGAACTGTTCCTCCTCGCCGTCTTTGGCCGCCACACGTCCAGCTGGGCCGCTTTTTCTCCGTTCGCGCTTGGGCGGCGCCGACGCCGATGCCGACGTTCTCCGTTCGCGTTCGGGCGGTGCCTCCGCGCGCGCGTAGTCCACGTCGAGAATGAGATCCCACATCGCGAGGAACGCGTCCGCGTCGTACTGCTCCGCAAAGATCAGGTGGGCAGTGCCGTGCTTCAAGCCGTCCACTGCAGCCAGTCAAATTCAATTAGGCGCCGAAAAAACAAAATAAGAGAACCCGGAAAAAAGACGCGTACGCACTTATCTCCAGGTCCTCGAGCGCAAAGCCGGTGGCGGCGCGGCGGATGTACGCCTCGGCGTCCTCGGCGGACATGCGCCCCAGGCCCCCCATGACGAGCCGCCGGCTCGGGGTCCGCGCGGCGTACTCGGCCTCGAAGTCAAAGTCGTCCTCGTCGGAGGAGGAGGAAGAGGGGTCGTCGTCGTCGTCGTCGGAGGGGTCTTCGGAGGAGGAGGGGTCTTCGGAGGAGGAGGAGGAGGGGTCGTCCTCGTCATCGGAGAGGTCGCCCATGGAGCGCGGGAATCCCTTGCTCGGGGGCGGGTCAGACCGCCGGATCTGCGCGGCGGGAGACGAGGCGAAGCGGGCGAGGGGGGCGGTGGAGAACGCGCGCAGGGCGGGGCGGGGGAGGCGGGCGGCGGCGTGCTTGGTGGCGACGGCGATGGCGGTGCGCGCCTGCCGACGAAGGGTGGATGCAAACATGGTGGCGGATGACAGAAGTTCGGCCCGGGATTGACCGTGTTTGGACCAGAGCCTTGATGGTCTGTTTGTTGGCCGATGCATCCGACGTTGAACGCCTACGGTACACATTGGGTACACACAAGCGGCAGACCCCACTACTTACCCGTTCTTTATAGACACCATCTTTCTTAGCGCCGACAAGTACTCAGGTCCGTCCAGGAATCGACCAGCTTGCATTGTGTGACGAAAGTGAGGCCGGCGGGATAACTTGAGGTTAAACAGAGGGCGACGGTTTCGGCACACAGGTAAGGTCTTCGCGATTGCTGGGGTGGTCGGTTCACAGCAAAGGTAAGTGGCGTAAAATGATAGTTGACCAAAGAACTAATCTACTACATCACAGGTTTATATAGTGGACGTATATGGGGTTAAGTATTCGAATCAAGATGGTAGTTAGGCCGTGCGGGGCATCGGCTGAACGGTAAAGTACGAAAAGGGTTCGTACATCGAATTAATAAAGCGTTGGATGTGGAATAAAGGAAAGGAGTGAGGGAATAAGGAAAGTGGTAGAATAAAGTAAGACAGAAGGTATGCGCGGTAGCGCACCGTTACATCCGCCCTCCAGGCTGCCGTCCAAGGCAGCCTCAAGTCATGTTCGAGTCTCCATTTCCCGCAGCTCCGCTAGGCCCAGCGCCAACAGTGTTCCCAGCCGTGTTCGCCCTGAGCTTCGCCGTAAGCGCCTCACGCTTCTTCGCGAAATTCTCCATCGCGGATTTCGACGTCACGTCGGCGAGGGATCCCGATCCCTTGGACTTCTTGTTGTTGCGCTGCCGGTAGTACTTGAGCTCCCGGCGGCGTTCGAGATCAGCGAGGCGCTGAGCGTTCTCGTAAAATTCCGAGGTGACGGCGACCTCGCCCACATGCAGCATGGGGCGCTCGAATATCTCGTTGTCCGTCAGACAGAAAGCGTGGACGGTCGGCGGGATACCATCGTCCTTCCAGGCGATCTCCCCGTTAAGGAAATGCGGCCAGAAGTAGTTGGAATTATCGTGGGTGTTCGCCAGCTGCGCCCAGACGTTGTAGAAAATAGGCATGTGCTCGGGGACGTCGTTCCCCGAGACGAGCGCAGTGCTGTATTCGATCCAGTGGCGAACGGTGAGCGCGTTGATGACGAAGATCTCGCTTCTGTCGTCGAAGGGGACAGTGACGCGGAAGTAGCGAGGGTGGACACGCTGGATGATGGCGTGCTCTTTGTTGAAAGCGAGGGTGTTCAAGCTAAGGCTCGGGGTGGTGGGATAGCCAAACAGGCTGGAGAAAATGTCGGTAGTAGGAACGGCAGGAGTAGACATGTTGGATGAAGAAATTATGGGGTCTGAAAACTCACCAATTCTTTCTCCAGCCTTATAAGCCCAGAAATGCGACATGGCGCTTCCGGCAAACACTTCCTCCCCATCGGGAGGCGGTCTTCCTGCTCCGTAAGGTAAATCCTTGATATCTGAGGCGCCGATCGCCTCGAGATACTCCGCTAGTGCCTGTAACGTTTAGCTTGCGCATACGGCATCCAAGATTTGTCACCGGATTTCCACAGTATCTCGAATAAGGCCTTTGAACGGCGGCCGTAGTGCCCAGTAATTCGTTCAACCGCCCATTCATTAGTTTCGCTATCCAGCGAGATACCCAGCTGATTTTCGAGCCTGCCGGGAAATCTCCGATCATCATTAGGCACATGGATGCGCAACAGAGATGAGTGAAATATGTCGTGGATCCCCCTCTGTTTTAGATTAGAGGGTAGCTCCAATTGGAACGACTCGTTCCCGAAGTCCCGAATGATTGAGTACGGCCCAACGAATTTGGGAATAAGCTTGCGCACGAGTCCTTTCTCGAAGGACAGGTTCTTCGAATTAAGGTAGACCAAGTCACCTTTCTGGAATGGCGTGGCCTGGCGCTTGCGATTAGCGGACCGGGTCTGTTTCACCCGAGCAGCGATCATGCTATCATGCGCCGCCATGATTGCGATGCGGCGTTGCAATGCAAACACAGCAACGCCACGGTACTCGCGGGTACGGTCCGAGTCCCATAGAAGAGACCGGGGCATGCGCCCGTTGTTTAGAAAGAACGGAGTATACCCCGTTGTTTCCGAGCGAGCGGAGTTCAAGGCGAATTCAATAGCAGGGAGTTTGCTTACCCAGTCCTTTTGCTTCGGGTCAATGCATTGACGAAGGATTTGGGTGACCGTGCGATTCGCGCGTTCGGTTCCTCCGTCCGTTTCCGGGTGATATGCACTTGACATTTTTAATTTGACTCCAATGAGCTCGTGCAATCGTTTCCAGAAGACGCTGGTGAAGAGGGAATCCCTGTCGCTGACGATGGATTTCGGGAGCCCGTGTAATTTGTAGATATGTTCAAACATAAGTTCCGCCATCTGTTTAGCAGTATAGTCAATACGGGCGGGAATGAGGTGAACCATTCCGATTAATAAATCAATCACGACGACTAGGGAGTTAAAAACCCCGTCCCGGTTCCTGGACTCTGGTAATGGACCAACGAAATCCACACCCACGGAGTCCCATGGTTCTGAAGGTGGATTTAGAGAATGAAGAAGCCCATAGGGCTTCTGGTTACTCGGCTTGCTGCGCCTGCAAGTCGAGCAAGACTCGCAGAAACTGCGAGTATCATCCACCATATCCTTCCACCAAAAGTGGTCCTTCAAATAATCCAAAGTCTTCCTCAAGCCCAGATGAGCGAGGATGGAATGCGCCTCCGAGATAATAATCTCGCGGAGGTTACGTTCCTTGTAGGTTATTTTGGGAATGCACAAGACACGGTGGTCCAAATCCTTCAGATAGATAAGACCGTTCTCGACCTCGAAATTGCGAAATGCTTTCGGCGTCTCGAGAATGAGTTTAAAGAACGGATCCGCACCGTAATTCCCAGCAATAAGCTTGAGTACGTCAAGTCCCTTCCATCCGGAGTTAACAACATTGAGCAGGGATTCGTCGAGGTGTTCAAAATCCTCGGGTATATTGATAGACGGTGCTGGGGGACGAACGTCACTAGCCGGTGCTGAAGAAAGATCGTCGGCAAGTCGTGGATCCTCGGAAGTGATGTTTACGTCACGAGGCGACGGATCAGAGAGATCCCCGCTGTCATCGGCTAATGATCCTCTTCTAGCTTTCCCACTACGAGCGCCAGACGCCACTGGCTTCGTTTTCTCGGTGAGTATTACCGGTGAGTTGTCCCTGAATCTGACTTTTCGTATTCTTGTAGATTTTCTGGTACCCCCGCCCTCCTTTGTGGACGTAGGGCTCTCGGACACAAATTCCTCTGACTTTGCGTCGGGGGCGCTCGACTTTGAGTCGGCTTGGCCTGACTTCGCGTCAGGCCTTCCTACCATCGACCACGTTACTCTGTCGCCAGACAGAGCCATCGCTTCCATTCCAGCAAAGACAGGCATGCTGATGGAATTTATTTCTAGATCGTCATTGCTAATAATATCATGGTAGGTGTATTCGGATCGTGCACGAACCGTACCGGGTGCATCGTTGGAGTAGATGCGAGACAGCGCATCCGCGAGGACGTTCTCGGTACCAGGTACGTACTGAATTGTATAATCAAAGCTCGATGTTTTCTCAAGCCAACGCGCCTGTCTTCCAGACAGATTTTTCTGATTCACAAGGTGAATGAGGCCTCTGTGGTCGGTTATCCACGTAAACTTACAGCCTTGCAGAATGTCTCGATGCCTAAGCATCGATTCGACGCCCGCAAGCATCTCAATCTCGTGGACCGCATAATTCTGTTGCGCAGAGTTTAGCTTCGCCGAGAAGAATGCGGCGATCTTCGCCGTCTTCCAGTCATCTCCCTGGCATACGACGCCAGCCACAGCGGAGCTGCAACCGTCCGTTACTAACCATATCTTGGGAGCCCCAGGTGAGTAATCCAAAGGGACGCGATGATGGTCTCGGCTATCGCTGACCAGCCGTTTAGTGTCTTCGAAAGCGCGCTGGTGTACATAGCTCCACCGGAACGGCACTGAATCGCTCGTTAACTCATGCAGGATCCCCATCGGGCCGCCGACCCTAGGAACGTCTCCACCGAGGTAAGTCACCGATCCAATAAATCCTCGCAGTAAACCACGGTTCGTAGGTACCTTCCAGTTCAACACAATGTCCACCTTGTTGGGGTCCATCCGGATCCCTTTATCGCCCACGACCCGTCCCAGGACGTTCAGCTCTTCCCTGAGAAGCTGCATCTTGCCGGCACTCAGATAGAGCTTTTCCCGTTTGAGTATGTCAATTATAATTTTAATATGTTTGACATGATCCTCAAGGGTGCTCGAATAGACGATGATATCGTCTAGATATACGTCCATGAAGACACCGATGTACTGGCCAAACAGGTGATTCATCAAGGACTGGTACGTAGCCGGCGCGTTGCAATCCCCTTGCTGAAGTACAAGACTAATCATATTTCCGTCCGGTGTACTTACAGCCGTTCGGTCGACGTGCTCAGGGACGACACGGATCTGCTCATAGGCATCTTGCCCGTCGATGAGCGACCGGAATTTGCAGCGCGCAACACGCCTCAATATTCCGTCCATATCCGGCAGCGGTGAACTCATCTTCACCGTATTCGCGTTGCGTGCTCGTAAGTCTACGACCACACGCAGTCCAGGAGGGTTCGTTTTAACCTTTGGAATTAGGAGCATAGGTGCCGTGTTGCCCGCGTTGGTTACTTGCCAACGTCCAGCTTTAAGGTACGTACTCCGTTTCTTATCCCAAAGCGGTCTAAGAGCTTCTGGACAGCGCGACGCCCGCCAGGGCAGAACCTTATTCACGTCAATGAGGGGAATAGTATGATTAATATCCCTCAGTGGAGGTAAGCCCGTCTCGTCTGCGGTTTTACATATCGGCTCAGCATATTCTAGAAGCTCGTTTCGCGCTGCCTGCATGGCATCCTCGCCTATTCCAACTCCTCCAGCAAATACGCGAGCCGTATCAACGCCTTGAAGAGGAAGGGATTCAGCACTCCCAACACAAACACGAGCGGGGTTCAAGCCGATGCTCACCTTGTGTTGGAAGATCCACGCCGTGCCCAAAATCATTTCGTAACCACTCAGGTTAGCCACCAGGAAGCTTCGTTCCTCCTTTATATCTTGATAGCTAAAATTGACGTTTACAGAGTGGTTAATTTTGGATCGCGATCCTTGTACCGCAAGCTGCAAGGTAACGGGGTCTTGAAGCTCCTTCTTCTTGAGCTTGAGCTGATCCGCGAGCGAAGTAGATACCAAGTCTCCAAGAGACCCGGAATCCACCAGCGCCCGAACGGGCTCGCCGTTAACGCGGACGACAATTACGAGAGGTCGTGCCACGATCCGGTTCGTCAACCGAGGCATCGATGCCGTGCGTGTGATTCCCTTTACACTATCCGCGGGGATCTGAACTCCTCCGCAGTGTAGGATATACTCGCCCTCCACTCGAGGCTCCGCTCGGGGTTCGTCGAATAAATTCCCGAGATACCCCCAGAGGTAAGTATTTGCCCAACCATTTCGCGCGGTGTTCTCACGCAAAATGCACTTCAGCTGACGCTTGAGAACCCATCCCGTCAAGTCCATCTTCGGGTTTAACAAGCTTCCTTCCGAAATGCGTTCGTGAAGGTCATCGTTCCCGATGGGAATACTCACGAGGAAATCATCCGGCCCTTCAAGGTTGTCGGGCTCGCGGAGGATTCGCTCGATGCGAACTTCATGGAATATAGGTAAGGTGTATCCGATATCGCGAAAGTATTGTTGAATACCATCGGCGAGTAGTTCCTCAATGGGGAAACGGTGAATCGGCGATGGAATATACTCCATCTGCAGGGCGATAGTCCTCTGCAGGGCGTACCAATCCAAGAATTGGAAGGTCGGCTGGCGGAGGTAATCAATCGGTAAGACTACCACCTCTTCAGCGAACGTGTCCTCAATGGTGTAACAGGATTCGCCAACGCGCAAGATTCTAAACCTCACGGCTTCGCGGCGGTCATCCGACCAGGGGACGCGCTCATCCCCGGGGTAGGGCTGGAAGAACTCCAGCAAGGCGGCAACGGTATTACCAAGTACGTCGCCCAATCTTCGTGCCCTTGGCGGGATCTCACGATTAATAGAATGGCAGCATTCTTCCGAAACGCGTGCCCACAATTTCAGCCGGTCCTCCAGCATCTCTCCAGCATCTCCCGGCATAACCAGGTCGGTGATATCACTATGTCCCGATCTATCGTCGGACGAGTTACTGATTGTCTCCAGACCCGGAGGCCCAGAATCAGAAGAGTCGCCCGAGTCATCCTCGGAATCAGAATCACTAACAGATTGCAAGGGAGGCATGTCATCCTGGCTCGACCCGAACTTCGAGTCAAGCGAGACCACTTCGGCCTCGGACTCGGGCACTTCCATCAAGCTGTAAGTGCTTGATCTCGAGTCGTACTCAAGTACTGACTCGCGTACCATTTCCACAGGTCGAACTTGACGTCTAAGAGCTTTATCCTCGGGAGGGACACGCAAGTGGCGAGGATTCGATCCGAAATGAATAGGTCCTCGCCCTCCGGACGAACCTCAAACCGTTCTGCAGGTACGGGATCGTTTTCATCGCTCCAATGATATTGTTCAAGCAACAGTTGGACAGCCCCAGACGGGACGTCCCCGATCTCTTCCAAATAACGCATTTCAAAGAGCACCTCATCCGGGTCAAGCCCTGCTTTCTTTGCGCGGGCCTGAGCGTACCATAGTGCGGGCATAAAAAACCGGATCGTGAAGTAGATCGACCTCAATGGTGAGGGACTCGCTGTGCTCCGAGTCCATAATGCAATATTCATTGTCTGAAATCAGGTACATTATGAATCGGTTTTCATTGAAGCAGTCGTCCGTTCCGCACGGCTGAGGGTCCCCCGGGTACGGCTGCGCCGCCTGAAGCATCATGCCAGCATAAAAGGCGTATATATCGCCCACGGGCCGTGCAGGTGCGTAGTCCATTTCGGAGTCTTCGTTCTTAGAACCAGGCTCGGAGACGATCTCAAATTCATCTGAGTTAACAGAATCCCAAAAATATTGTAAGGGTTCCCCGCCCTCCTTGTCTCCGCCTACCTCATCAAGACGCACAGCTCCCACCTGTAGCGTCTCATAGACAGCAGTACTTTCGTACAAAGCGTCACGCGAACTCGACGCGGACGGTATGTATACAGCATGCGTACTGAAACCGGGAGGCTTACCCTTCTTTTTAGAAGGAGCATTATGCGCCTTGGGGCAGTTACGGGACAAATGTCCTGGCTCCCCGCAGTTGAAGCAGAGGCCCTTGGCCAGCATCTCGTTCCGCTTCTCGGTTGAGAGCTGAGGGCCTTGTCTGTTCTTCTTGTCCCTTGCCGGCGGTTCAATGACCGCCAAAGTTCTCAGCACCTCTCCTCGAGGTTGAGATCGATTGGAGCGTCCTCCGCGGCCACGACCGCGGCCACGGAAGCCACCGTGTTGCAAGCGGTCCTGGTTCTGCGGGCGAGAATCGTTCGAAGTCTGCGGCTGCGGCGCGCGCTTCGAATTGTTTCCTCCTGAGTCATTCCCTCTAGAGGCAAGTTTCAATAATATCTCGGCTTGTTCAGCAGCCTTGACAATTTCGTCCCAGGTTGCTACCTCGGCGTCGAGGCCCTTGCGAAATATTTCGGTCTGAATGGGAAAGGTAAAGCTACTAAATAGCTTAACGATCTTCTCTTGGTTTTCTTCTAACCCAATACTATTGTAGATCTGCAACCATTCAGCTACATGTGTGGCTACCTCCTTTGTGCCTTGGAAGCACCGATTCAAGCGCCGTCTCTGCGTATTACGGAAGTCCACCGGGAAGCAAAACTCAAACAACTCAACGAAGAATTTCTTCAACGTCCAAGTGTCTTCATCAGGATCGACGACTTGATTATAGAAATCAAGGGCTTTACCATCCAGGTAATACGAGATGAAGTAGACTTGCTCCTCCTCAGGTACGCGACCCATTTTAACATAGGTCTTAGACTCCCTCGCAAAACACTGAATAGCCGTCGCGTCAGGTTCACCATTGTACCACGACGGCGGAATAGGCTTCAAAAGCATCCGTTGCTTCCTCTCATGTCCACACCTTCTTTTGGTGGACAGCCGAGGACTCGAGGCCCCGCGCCGCGATTTTCCAGACTTGTCGGGATTTGAGGAACTGGAGCTACTGCTCGAGTCCGAGCTCGAATCATCCGATGGGTCAGACGGCGAGGGTTTCGACTTAACAGGATTGGCCGGGGTGGATCCGCGCAGAGCTCTATCAAAGAAGTTTTCTGCCGCAACCCGTCCCGGCGTGAGGCCACGCGAGGGCAAAGGTGTCGCCGTAGCGGGCATTCTCAGAGCCTTGGGAACGAAACTTCCCATTCGAGGGACACCGACGTCTTCCATCGGCACCGCCTCGGTTTGTGCCGGGGTAGTCAATACCGCCCGAGCGCGCTGCTTCGGTTCTAGCTCGCTGATGCGTGCGCTCAGCAGAGCGTACAATTCGTCAATTGTAAGTCCGGACTTTTCACTAGTGGGTTTCACTTCGTGACTAGAAGCAGCAGGTCCATCCTCAATCTCACGAGGATTAACCGGAATTTCAGGCTCGGGGACACGAGTCCTGACGGGAGCAGTCGCCGGTGGTTCAGGTATGTTCACCGTTGCTCCTTTCTCCTTCCTTGACTTAGGGCTTTTAGAACGCTTCTTTGACACCTTGGTTTTTGGCGTGGAAGTATCCTTGAGGAAATAGAAAGGGTCGGATTTCTCCTCCTCTTTCATTAGTCTATTAATCTCCTCATAATTTAACAGCGCATCCTGCTGCGCCTTAAGGTCACCTTCGGTCATGCCTTGGAGGGAGTTCACATCGCCCCAGTTCCTAGGATCGGCACCCTTCCCTTTGGTTTGGGAAGGACCCGCTTTGGGGCGTGCGTGGATGAGATCGTCCTCATCCTCGACTTCTTCTATAGTCACCTTGCGCGTCTTCGGCGCAGGTGCAGAGATAAGCACCGGCTCTTCTTCTGAGTCGGGCTCCTCGGATTGCTCATCGCGGTGAGCCGTTTCTTCCCCGTTTCCACTAACAGTATTGCTAACGATGGACCCCGCCTTGCGCCCCATTTCGGTGCGAAGCTGATAGAGATATGCCTCTTGGCGACGAACGAGGACTTCAAGTTCGTCATGAGTTAACTCTTGGGTCGCATGCGCAACGGTGGACTCAGTATCCGCGACGTTGGAAGGAGAAACAGATTTATTAATAGTATGTATGTTTCTACCAGGCGAGACACTACGCTCACTATGAGTCCTAGCAGTCTTACGCGTGACGGGGGTCCAGTCCCCGTCGTCAACAAAGTCGGATGCTTCTTGCGAGGCACCGTGCGCGGCCGAGCCCTCCTTACTCATAGTGAGTGAGGGGAGCTCAGACGATACGTCTCCAGCGCCAGAGGCGCTGGGTGGTCTCGCCGCCGAAGCGACAGTTCCCCCCGCCGGAGCAGGGGGTGGGGTATTGGATCCCGTCAACCAGTCGACGGGAGGGTTGCTCGGGGCCCACGCAGCAACAGAACCGAAGAGCCTAGCAACGGGACTGTAGATGGGTGGGGGAGCAGGGTGTATGCCGGCGCGGGTAGCGCCGCGGGTATGAGGCTTGTTAGGATTGTTGTCCATAGCAAACCAGTTAGTTCTTTGATGCAGAGGGGTGTCGGCAGCAAGTGGTAGGCGTGGTTGATCAGACCAGGTAGTAACCAGTCAAGCAGCGACGAGAGCGAGCACTTAAAAAGATGTGACGAAAGTGAGGCCGGCGGGATAACTTGAGGTTAAACAGAGGGCGACGGTTTCGGCACACAGGTAAGGTCTTCGCGATTGCTAGGGTGGTCGGTTCACAGCAAAGGTAAGTGGCGTAAAATGATAGTTGACCAAAGAACTAATCTACTACATCACAGGTTTATATAGTGGACGTATATGGGGTTAAGTATTCGAATCAAGATGGTAGTTAGGCCATGCGGGGCATCGGCTGAACGGTAAAGTACGAAAAGGGTTCGTACATCGAATTAATAAAGTGTTGGATGTGGAATAAAGGAAAGGAGTGAGGGAATAAGGAAAGTGGTAGAATAAAATAAGAAAGAAGGTATGCGCGGTAGCGCACCGTTACACATTGGGCCGCAAGTTGAGCAAACAGCCAACTTCGCTCAACTTCGTCACAACTACAAGTTCGCCTATTCAATACAAGTTGACCAGTTTCGAGGCTACTTTCTTCTGCCTCGACCTCCAGAAGATATGGCACGTGCTTGAACCGAATCCTGCCAAGCACGAAACCGCAGCACCGTAACGTGATGCCTCCGACAATGAATGATCCATTCCGGACATGTCTCAATCGCGCGAGGTGCGAGTAGTATTCTTACAGTCCAATGGCCTGTATCTATGTACATTATGTTACGCTGCTTGCTCAATCATTTATTGGCTGAAAATGTCAAATGAGCCGGTCCCGAGGTGCCTCGGCTGACCTCGACACAGCCGTTCGAGGTTAGCCGAGGCACCTCGTGACCGGCTCGTCATATCTCGGCTAAGTTGGGTCCAGAACCTGTCAAAATGCAGTGATTGTTATTACTTAAATGCATTCATAAAATGTGCAACAGACATTCAACCAACATTGGCCTCAGCGTTGTGGAAACCTGATGTCACCTAAGCCTCGAGGATTTAACATAATTTTTTTTGGTTCATCAATGTATCCGAGAACATTGATGATGGCCGAGTTGACATCCCCCAATATCATCTGTCAAACATTTTAAAAACATTTCCACCAAACGGCGGTGTACGCGGTCCAGTCGGTGTCCCGCTTCTTCAAGAATCCCGGCATGCCGCGTTGGGGCGCCATGAAGCGCATTTTTCGCTACTTAAATGGTACGCGGGATATGTGGCTTACCTACGGCGATGTTGGCTCACAGCTTGTTGGGTATGCGGACGCGAATGGCAGTACAACCGAGGATCGTAAAACGCTCACTGGGTACGCTTTTATGATTAATGGCAGCGCCGTTTCGTGGAGTTCTAAACAGCAGGGAATTGTTTTGCTCTCTACCACTGAGAGTGAATACGTCGCGTCTACGGAGGCCCGTGCCAAAGAAGTACTCTGGCTTCGCTCCATGCTCGCTGTCATGAATCGCCCGGGTTCTACTTTTTCGCGCGACGCGTCTGTATGGATACAGACGCGTCTTAGCGGCACGGGGCTCTCATGACGCCACCACGTGACCTTCTCACGGTTGAAACCCGGCCTCGGATTCTAAAGCCGCAGACTGCGCCACGGAATACAGAAGACGTTAGGGACTAGGAACCCGTACAGACGGATTCTAGTCCCCGGACGCACCAAGAGCTGACACAGGAGAGTACACGGAGTACAGGAGTGGTTGCAAACCTGATCGGGGTTTGAACCACTGGAGACGATGACACTTAGGACTAGGAAACCCGAACGTCGGGTCTCCTAGGTCCACCGACGCCACGGAAACCAACACGGAGGAGTCCAGGAGCATCAGCATTAATGCTCCTTAACACTACGTTGCAGGAACTGATCGCGATTGACCGCGATCGCTTTAATTCATTAGAAGCCTATATAAGCACGGTAGAATCTCCATGTACAGTAGATTCTACCTCGTCTAATCTCAGGCTTCTACCTTGGCTTGACATAGGCATTGTCTCCACCCTGCCCCGCTTCCCTCGCACCGTACTACGGGTTGTATCCACACCTCGGGTTTTGTACCTGAGTGGATATCACACCCTCTTCGACTCATTCCGGGTTCCGCCTCGCATCCCGACCTATGACATACGGCCTCCTAGGGAGGACGCCGTACGACTGGTCCTACTGCTCGGGGAACACACGAGCTACTAGCGTCTATCGGGTTTCTCCTGGTTGGGGTTCTCGCTGGGTTACTCGCTGTTTAGCCGACCCAGAGGCCGTTGCTGACACTCGCGCAGTTGTTCACTCCCCTCGACACTCCCACGACTCTCTTCGGTGACAATCAGTCCGTCATCGCCCTTGCCAAAGACCATGCACGAAACACTGGCACATCGATATTCGGTTCCATTTCATCCGCTGGGTCATCGAGCAGGGCTCTATATTGTCCTACCGAGGACATGGTAGCAGTAGGAAATTGTGTATAGCAACGAAGTATAGCGGTGAATATATAACAAGAACGGGAACTATAAGCAGAGGGAATCGGGCCGGGTATAAGTAAACGGAGGCTTCCTACAACAAGGCTTCGTTCGGCTTGAGGGGGAGTGTTAGCGGATAGTGTTGGAATCAATGGGGCAGTCCCGTATTAGCAGTGAACCCGTTGCAAACGCGCGGGGAATTCTTCGCTATCTACACTAAATATATCTTACTTTGCTGTAATTAAGGTACAAATTAAGTCTGTCAGGTACAGGTACGGGCACAGGAATGAACGGCGGGGACCTGGTAACAAAGTGCGCCACAGAGGCAGTGCGCGCACATAACTCATAACTCCAACAGATAGTGTGCTTGTAGCACCCTGATAGCGTGCTTGTAGCACACTCGGGATCCAGATACAACGGTGTTTGCCACAAGGCAGTGGAATTATTACAAGATGTACGATATCATTGAATAGCTTGTAGCTGATACTTTTTCATTTCTTCTCTTGTAGTTATATGTATATATTTTTGGTTCAGGTACTTGTAGTATTACTTTGGTTATAATCAGGCACTCAGCCTCTCGTATATATTCTCTGTACGCGAGTTGCCTCCCCTCAGACTTTGTATCACTTGTGTGCGAGAAGACTGAGTTTATCGTCTAGCTCTCATACACTTTATAGTCTCACTCTTACAGATAATGCGCACCTTGGTCGTAAAGCACTGGCTTTCCCCAAGGATGTTGCAGCTACTGGTCCTTTTCGCGCTTCTCTGGATGTCTACTCTCGTATTTTCCATACCAACCTTCAATATCACGATACCAGTGCCGGAGGGTACATCGAACCATGGCGATCCTTCCATCCTTTGCACCCCAACAAATTGGACGAGCATCCTGTCGTTCTTCTTTGGGAACTATCTTGCCCATGCAACAACGACCCTGGCTTCCCCAGGAGAAGAGCTCTTCGAGTATGCACAGACCGTCGCTCTGGCTCTCTTATTTCCATCGGCTGGTATACAGCGGGGATTGGGTGCCATATTCCGGCACGCCGTATGTGCCAAGTCCGATCTCATGTGCGCCGCGAGGGCTGGTGCATTGTGCATAGTGATTCACACCGATGAGTGGGAACCAGATCAAGCGCAGTATGTCGTGGTCTTGCTGCAGTGTCCAGAATTCTAATGTTCCATCATATAGACCTGAGCTCGTGCGCCATGGCCAATATCTGGATAGGGTTACACACAAGCATCTTCCTTGGTGGAGATTTCTAGAGGCACCTTGCGATGGGCGCAAAATCCATGGGGTAGTAAAGTCGCTGCCGCTTGGATATAAATTCGAAATGGTCCCACAGGATGCTGTCGTAATACCCAGGAAGATTCCTGCTGGCGCAGATGCTCAATCTGTTGTAATTTGCACATCACGGCAAACTGCGAAGGTGGTGGTAGCTATCTGGCAAACCTTGTATGGAGCTGCGACCTTATACCGTGCCCGTGGAGACCAACTAGCTCGCTATGGATATGCGGTGTTTGCTTTGACAGTAACACCGTATACTGTCATGTCAGTCGTCAACCTCCTCGGGGCCCTCCTCACACCTTCTTATCCTACTATATACCTGGTGCGTTCGGAGGTTATGGATGAATTGGATCGCCGGCACGGCGACCCCGGGCCATATTTCGATGGGACGGTTGGGGTTTTGGAGCCGGCAGAGGAGGAACCGGCACAGGGGGAACGGCTACAGGAGGAGCTTGCGGGGGAGGGGCCGGTGGGGGAAGAACAACAGGCACCTGGATCACGAGATGGAGGCTCGTTTCCATCACGAGGTTCGGCGCAGCTCTTATGAATTCTTAGACTTGTTCACCCTATTGTCTAGATCTAAGACCCTGGATCGCGGAGGGGTTATAGTGCTTGCTGTTTCCTGTGGAATCCCGCTGGCAATCATCGGTGGCTTGACAAAATTCAGGCCAGGGGACAGCACACATTCGCAACGGGTATGGCTGATGATGTGGTTGGGTTTTAACTTCGTAGGGCCCGCCCTCACCCAGATGCGGTGGGGTTTGAACTTCGCAGGGCCCACCCTTGGCACCCAGCGACACCCTACTAGTAGATTCGACTCGTCCAGCGTCTTCCTTCTCGGTTTCCTGATGTATTCAGTGCCAGCCATTGGCGGCATGGTTGTCGTCGGGAAGATGATAAAGGAATATGGTGATTGTATTCGCCTGGATTAGTATCCCTAGCAGTACAACGTGGGCTTTGAGGCCTATGGCACACATACCCTGCAAAAAGTATTTACATGTTCACACACGAATCTAGATGCAACTTGACTAATTGGTCAACAAAATTAGACAACTTACCTGAATTGCAACTTCATGTTAGTGCAAGTAGCCGTCTTGTGATTTCGGTGTGAATGCAAGTTGAGGGAGCTGCAAATTTGGTGAGCAAAAACTTTGAGAAGTTGCAACTTGAGCAGTTGCAACTTCAGGGTTCTGGGATGACAAGGGCGACTGAAGCACGAAGAGATCCGATGAATAAGTCTGGAGTTTAGACTAGAATAGTGTAAATTACAGGAAAGTAGCTACAGCTTTATATACTAAATCCACCCAGGGGCGGTAGTTAAGGTACAGTGTCCAAGGGCAATGGACAAGATTAGTGTGAAGTAAATGAAGGGGGTATATGAACACAAAGGAGGTGATCGGGAACCTGAAGGTCGGGGAACCGATTGAAACCATTTAGAATCCCGAATAGGTATCTTGCCTCGATTGATCAGATAGTCGATCAGATCAATGATCAGGTTGTTCGGGTTCTGGAAGTAAAATGAAAAGACGGACCATGGCACTCTGTCAGGGGAACCCCCGCTCCAGCTTCTTCCGTGTCCACCACTCTGGCTCCTTTTCCATCTGTCGCTCCAGACACTTTTGTGTCTGCCCATCTGTCTGGGACTCCATTTATTCACCTCGCAGAACTGTCCAGGATGTCCACCTGCACCCGCTAGCAGGTACTATGTGTTCAGGCCTGGGATCATTGTAGATACCTACAGACATGTGCTACTGGGTAGTTACTAACTGTATATAAGGTTTTGCCTAGCGTAGGAATCCTCATCCTTTCTTCTCTTTGGATTCCCTCGCTAGGTGCGAAGTATTTCCGCTCCTGTACTCTAGTACCTAGAGTAGGGCTCAACTGGCCCTATAGTCGGCATGGCAGCTGCACATATGTGTGTCCCTGTGCATAGACCCATCCCCCGTAATATGTACTTGTCACTTTAGGTTTCCTACCTATCTTACTCATACGGGCCATTTTGCCCGTCCCTCTCTTATATCCCGTTGATACGCCAGGACATTCTTCAGGTGTTCACCTTATCGTTCCTGTCTGAGGTTTGTTCCTTCCTTGTCTTTATTTATTCTTCTTACTTATATCCTGTAGTATTACATCTTACAGGTATACAATAAAGCTGTTCACCTTATCGTGCCTGTCTGAGGTCTTACACTTCGGATTCCCCCCTAGTTTCTGCACCAGAGCTTAAGGTTGCCCTTATACCACCTCAACACCTTTCTAGAGGATGACCAAGCCTCGGACGCATCAATCCCCAGCACATGCCGAGATACACCAGAGCTGCGCTTCACAGAAGGTGGCCCAAGTACAGAAAGAGGAAAAGGAAAAGAAGAGACATGGTGTATAACATACTAATGGAATGTAGGGGTCTATCTGACCCTCCTATCCATCTAGACAGCATGTTTGAACTTACATAGTGCATCAAAACCAATGCGGTCAGGTGCCCTCTTCTCTTCTATGTGACTGAAAACGAGGGTAATTCATGTTTGAGGTTGGAACACATCTCCAGACAGTATGAATGGGTACCTGCGCAATAGAGAATAATGATTGAAAATAGAGGGTGAGTAGAAAATAGGTGGCTGTTAACACCCGCAGAGGAACTCATGACCAGCACGCATAAATGCATGAGTGACAAGCAAGACAGAAGGCACTTCCACATCCTCTTCTCCTTTCCTATACGGGAAATTTAACATTGTGCATTGTGTTGTATACTAATTCAATGGAATGATGAAATGGGTGAACCATTTTCTAGGTTCACCCCTGGTTCACTCTGCTGCCTCCGATTCCCGAGACTCTATCTGTCTCTGTCCAGAGGACTCAATCCAGGCACTAATTATTTTTCATGGAAGTTATAGTGAACAGTTCATTATATCAGCAGGGATACTGTAGAAGATGTGGCCCAAGCCAGGCTAGCCTAGGCAGACGCTTCCACAAAATTGAGCTCGTACCTCACTTGTTGAAGTCCGCTGTTTACCGCGGGGGTTGGATCGCAGTAAAAGCTCATTATGTAGTTTTAGGTAATCAGATTCCGATTTTCTTCCTGCTGCATGGGAAACACCGGTTTTGACAAGACTCTCTTGGGGGATGATGTCTTCTGTGGTGATTAAAACATCTTACCCCTTCATTGTAAAATATGAGGTCTAATGCACTCACTGGAACAAGCCGTTTTGGCTTGCGAGTGCCACGTGATTGATGGATCGAACTTCGGCCGAGACGCAAAATTAGTTGGGACTTGCCTGAAAAAGTCGGAGAAAAATAAGAGAGTGTCTAGTACTCGAGAAAATGTTCCTGGATGCAGAATAGCCCATATTTATAAGTCGTATACGGAGGAAACACAAAAAATGATGGAAAGTGCAGCCATCAATTAGGGAATAAGGTTTTACTACGATCCGAGCCCCGCGGTAAACAACAGACTAGAGCCTGGCATAGTTGCAGCTAATTAAAGTTGTCACCTGCCGAAGTTGTCCTTCCAAGAGTTCTCGGTATTTGAAGTTGTACACTCCGATTCTTCAAAATGTTGAGAATGGGCAAGTTGAATTTACAAAGTTGCATAACTCCTGATTTGCACCTATCAGAAGTTGATTGTTGCAAAAGTTGTCGCTCCAATTTGACCTGCACTCGAAGCTGTGTCTGGAACTTAAAGTTGACTTCTTTTTCAACGGAAACCGGCCCAGATGTGGAAAATACTTTTTGCAGGGTATGTGTGCCATAGAGGCCAGTGCTTTGGAATCTGGATCAATACAAGTCCAAATTGTGGTTTTCTCTTCAAATCCCGGGGTTTATGATGTTCACTTTGTACATTTATTATTGCATCACACTTTTCATGTGCGCAACACTTTTTTCTGAGCAGCGCAACACTTTTTCGGTGTTACCGTTCGGCAGCCGAGCCTGCCGAGCAAGTGGGTTTGTTTGCCTGCACCATTCGGTGCATTTGCTAGCTCCCAAAGTTCGCTGCTGTACTTATTCTGTATTCTGTCCGGCTCAGTGAAGTCACTGATCGCCAGAAACACACTTTTATACTTGAGTGCATCGGTTTCTGAGGCTTCAAAGTTCATTGACCGACAAATATTCGACGCCATCACGTGACTGCATCCCCGGCCGACACATCCTCGAGTCATGTCGGATTTCAGATGCCAATCTGTGCGGAGCGGGTGGATGCAAACATGGTGGTGGATGACAAAAGTTCAGATTGATCGTATTCCTTGAAGGTCCGTTTGTCAGTCAATGCATCCGACGTTCACGGTACAGCCAACGACAAGCCAACAAGCGGCAGAGCCCACTAATTACCTGGTCTTATAGACACCATCTTTCTTAGCACCGACAAGTACTCAGGTCGGTCCAGGAATCGGGCAGCTTGCATTGGGCCGCAAGTTAGTAAACAGCCAACTTTGCAACAACTTCGTCACAAGTAACTAGTTCACCTTTTCAATTTGTTTTCAATACAAGTTGACCAGTTTCGAGGTTACTTTCTTCTGCCTCGACCTCCAGAGGATATGGTACATAGTCTCTCGTAGACAGACACTACAAACATAACTTACCTTGTATCTCAGTTGTTTGTAATTCATTAGAGAGCTTGAGCCCAAGCGGCATGCCGCTTTTAGGTTGTGCAAAAAGCGGCATGCCGCTTTTTTTATAACGTTTGTGTGCACCTCAAGTTCACACACCCTGATGCTATTGCACCTTGTTAATGCCCTTTAGAGGAAAAAAAGAAAAAAAAGCGGCATGCCGCTTTTTGCACAACCTAAAAGCGGCATGCCGCTTGGGCTCAAGCTCTCTATTCTTGCTGGCCCAAGATTCTCCAATGCATCTGTGGTAGAATAACAGTCTTCTCTGTGAACTAATACAGGAAATGACATGTCAGCCACAAACCAACCATATGCAATGTGCACATTGATGCCATCACTCATCAACTAGGATCCTTTGACAAAATCTGGGGCTTGCTCGCCCATAAATAGAATTTATCCAACCCAGTATACCAGAATCATAGAGTGAAGAGACTATTTACCAATACTGCATATTTTAACAGATTTTCAAGCCATTGTTGGTGATTGGACTCCATCCAGGTGCTCATTATCAGAGAGATCCTCCTCAGCCTCCCTCAGCACAATGCCACCCAGCGCATTGATCTCCACAAGGCAAGCTAAATTTATTCTGTGCTCCTCTAACACATCTTGGCCAACACTTGCTATTCTTTTATCAATGGCTTCAATCTGTTTGGTCTGTGATGATCTTTCAAACAATGGCCTTGCTACATCCCATAACTCCACTGCCTTCAACAATTCCCCATATCCATTGGAAATGTCTCCAAGTCGGAGCATGCATTCAGCTCTGCTGCGATGGACATCCATGTATGTGAATCCTTCTAGTGCAACAGAAAATAGGCTGAAAGCAGTGGCCTCATCACCCTGAGCAAGGAAGATGTCTCCCAGAAACTGGAGTGCCTTGTATATTCCCAACTTCTGTTTGATTTTGATAGAATGGGCAAAGTAAACTGTTGTCCAACTGGACATCTGACAAGATGCACCCCAGAGTTCAGTGTTACCAAGCTGCTCCAGACAGTAGGATTTGAGTTCAGCCCGGATGAAGGCTCTGAGACATTTCTTAAAAAGTGCCTCCGCTGTGGAGATAGCTCCTTCACCCAGATACAGATAAGCAAGAATAGAGTCACACATTGTTATCGGTATAATCTGTTCCATGGTGACAAATATTTTCTTGGCTCTCTCAATATACTGTTGTGCTACATGTTTGGAAGCATTCATAGACAAACTGATGTGTGCAAGATTCAGCAATGCCATGCCATGGTGATAAGAATCCCAGTGAAGTGGGCATTCTTGAAGAATCTGAGTTTGAATATTGTGTGCCTCACAGTATTCTGACTTCAACAAGTGGATCTCTGCCTGTTCATTCATCACATTATAGTTCACACTTCCTGCAGACATACCACAAAGAACCAGGAGCTCCCTTGCCCTATGGCAGAGAGAGATGCTTTCTTTGTAGTTACCAAGTTGGGTCCAGGCCATTGCTTGCCGGTAGAGTGCAGTTGCTTCATTATGCAAACTAGCAGATATCCTGGCCAACCTCTGTGCCTCACATGCATGTAGTCTGGCTGCCAAGTAGTTGCCAAGCCGCCAGTGAACCAATGCAAGGTGCAATAGTGCATGGGAATGTCGTTTTGTGTTTCCAGATGAAGTTGCCAAGGATATAGTCACATCACAAAAGTGTATGGCATCAGATAAAGTGGAAACTCTGGTCTGAATAATGCAGTGCAACACTGGCATAGAATTTGCCTTTAAACCACTGAAGTCAGTCTTCATTTACAAGGTGTGAAAGGTGGGCCTACATTTAAGATCTGGATCATCAAAGTACTCAAAGTGTTCCAATGCCTGGGCAATAAGTGTTTCTGAATTATGGATTGGGAAAGCAATGCTTGATTCAAATAACTCAGCAATGAGGTAGGCCTCAAGCCGATGGTCACAGGGGTGTGGAAGGATTTTATGAAGCTGCCCAAGCAAAGAAATTGGCCCTCGGCCAGTTATTTGGCTGAAGCGATTCAGATACAAGGCACTGAAAATATTATCTATTAGGTCTGGGTGGTCTTTTTGGATTCCATTGTGGAGTAAACTTTGGATATTGGCTAGATTTGATGATATTTGCCTAGCTGTGGCTGATGTTGTTTCAGTTCCAGCAAAGTCCTTCTGCAACTCAAGTAGCTCATGAAAATATTTGACAAGAGGTTTGACAAGCTCATTTCGAGGTGGGTGAGTTTTCTGCATATATTCCCTAATGGGTATCAATGCTTTCAGTTGCTTTTTGTCATCCAGATAGGCTAAAGCTGTTCGAATTAATGCTGTTTTGCAATTCCAAATATTATCAATTGGGAGCTTGCTCTGGATGAGCTCGACATCTGAAAGGCCATCTGGAAGCATTGATAAGAGACTTAACAGCTCTTGTGCATGAGGGACAGCTTTGATCCTGATGCTAGATAAAGACAGTGAAATTGACACATTCAAATTGGATTTTTTGTCACAGCCATCTGAAATCACAGTGGTGCTCTCCGCCGCCCAGCGGGACAATACACTGGAGCATCCCTCTACATCCGCCACATGTGCAATGAGATTGATAGCAAGAGGCATGTTATCTGTCAATGAAAGGACCCGATCTATGGCTTCTGGGTTATGATGGTCTTCAGCAATGTCAATAAATATTTGGTGAGCAGCATGGTGTTCCAATGGTTTCAATGGATTGAGAAATGGGTGACTCCATTGTACTTTGGCTGGCCTTTCTGCCCCACGCATGGTAATCTGTGTAGGGTGAGTTAAAGCAAGGAAATGATGCACTGAAACTCACAATTAATGCCAGGTCTCTGAGGTCAGTGAGGAGGGATAAAAATTCCTCAATATCACCACGTAGCTCTGTAGGCTCCCAGACTGTCTCCAGATTATCAAGAATCAAGAGGCTAGGTGAGGCTGTGCCAAGGAATCTCACAACCGCTTGAGTAAGGTCCTTGCCAGGCTTGAGTCCTAGATGGGCTCCAATGAGACCAGCAAATTCCACTTGGCTGGTAGCAGAGTCACAAGCAACAAAATATCGATGTTGTGTATATTGTGCTGAGACTTCTGCATGATGAATAACTGCTCTGGCAAGACTGGTCTTCCCCATCCCACCTGTACCTAAAATAGCTATCCTGGGAGCTTCTGTCCTCAGCAGTGTCAAGATGTCAGACAATTCTGATTCACGGCCATGAAATATCTTGGGCTCTGATGGCAGCATTGATATTGATTTTGAGCTTTCAAATTTTCAATGATGTTGTTGCAGGATTGGGGATACTTACCTATTGTGAGCTTCAGAATAGACCCAGCTTATCTGGATTGAGGTTGGCAAAATTGGCAACAAACTCAAAATTACTATACCGTAGATGCTCTGCCTGAACTTGTAGTATCAGAGAGTTCATTGATCATGGCAAGTACTTCTTGATGTCTTTGTTTTGCCTCTGCCTGCATTTTTGAAACATCCATCATCATACTGGGGTTCTTGAGCTTTGTGGACAGGATTACTTGCAATGACTTGTTGTAAAACCCATGAGAGAGCTCACCTGAAAATAATCAGAACCTTGTGTCAATCCATTTTTGCAATCTTTGAGCAGCGTATTCATCTCTCCCTGTTGGAAGAACTGTTTGACCTTACTGCTACTCTGCTGGGATTCAACAAAGGTATGGATCTTGTGGAGGGTCCTAGAGCATGTGGTTTGCTTAAATTTGGAGTCTTTCACAAGTGCTTACTCTGTGAATCTCCCTATATGCTTCAATACAGTTGGCGGCAATACCCCATCTGTCTCGGATGTGACATGCAGAATGATAATTGCATTGAGCAATTCATATGTTTGCTCCATCAACTCAATGCATGTCCCCTTGTTGTTCCTGACAGCCTAAGTTCCTTCTGTGAGCTTGATGCTACAATTATGGAAACATTAGAAATGACTCACCTCAATATTCTTCAGAAGTGACCGTGATGTGTTGGCAATGGCCCCCAAGAAAGCTGTCTGCAGACTGTCTGCAAGAATTTCTAGTGTTTCAACTGTAATGGTGAAGCATGTGGTAAGTGTGTTCAGTCGGACTTGAGTGTCAGTGGGTTGAGTGGGCATTTTGATGGTGGGTGTGCATCCAGTGTGATGCATATTTATGATTTGTACGCTAGGATTTCTTTATTTTTGGTTATTGCTCATCTTCCCAGGAAAGGGTTCTGGCAGATAGAAGTGAAGAGCTTGTGTTCACAACAGATTTTGCAGATATATTAACACACATGACACCAACATCGCAAAGTGTCAGATTATTATCAACTTCGGAAACCTATTACAGCTATTTGTGGAACATGAGGCACAGATTGATCAAAATTTGTTGTTTTCACTAATGCCCCTCTAACTCGCTCAATTCTTCACTAAATGCCTTGGGACTTTCACGAATCAATTTATACTGATACAGTTTATTTTGCAGGGAGGGCGTGCGCGAGATGTCAGCGTCGAGTGCCCTGACGTTGGCGCAAATGATATTAGGATGAAAGCAGAAATTTACAACGAGATCTGAACGTCTGAGTAAAAGAAGACTGAAGACGCACCTCTGAACTCCATAGGCGTCCGATCTCTCTCACTCCTACTTCCCGCCACCGTGGGTGGTCCGGATTACCGTGCGAGGTACTTGCCGTTGCCGCTCCCGGGAATGCGAATCGCACGCTGACGTGCAGCGGGAGATGCTTGCGTCTGAGACGGCGTATGAGTGCGGAAGACAAGGAGGGAGCAAAAGCGCACCAGACAACTTTCTCCAGGCACTACATAATCCCTGCCCATCAGTATATCCCGTCTTCATACTCTCCAACCCGTCCCTTCGGAAGCGCGCCGTCATTCCTCTTCGCATGTCTCCTGACGTTCTCCCAGCCTGCTGCTGTCGAAGAACTAAGCACCGCTGGAGCCATGACGGGGAGCGCCCGAGATGGCGTGGCGGCGGCGGCTCCTGTCGAGCTGCAAAGGGTGTATGTCTGGGAAACGCACGGGCCGACGTCGAGATAGGCACGCCGCAGATCGCGAAGATGCAATGCAGCGGCGTGACACAGCTACAGCTCAGACGGGATTGCAGAAGGCGTCAGGATGCGACACAAGCACATGAAGAGGACGCCGAGCGCGACGCGTCTCCTCCCCCTTGCTCTTCATATCGTTCCACCGCCCTTCCCATCGAAGGTGCGGCTCCACTCTCCCTCCCACACACTAAGCGAGGAGTCTGAGTCTGAGAATGGCGTCGTTAACACATCCCCACTCTCCCTCGCACTGACCCCGGCTCGGACGCGAGACGTATGGTCGATGACACGATCGTCAACCGTCCACCCTGCCGCACTCGGGCCAAACCGCACTTCCCCGCCGGCTTGCCCGCCAGCGCCACCCAAAAGTTGGGATTGACCGTGTTTGGACCAGAGCCTTGATGGTCCGTTTGTCGGCCGATGCATCCGACGTTCAAACGTTCAACACCCACGGTACGGCCAACGACAAGCCAACAAGCGGCAGAGCCCACTACTTACCTAGTCTTATAGACACCATCTTTCTTAGCGACAAGTACTCAGGTCCATCCAGGAATCGACCAACTTGCATTGGGCCGCAAGTTGAGCAAACAGCCAACTTCGTTGCAAGTTCACCTTTTCAATACAAGTTGACCAATTTCGAGGTTGCTTTCTTCTGCCCCGACCTCCAGAGGATATGGTACGTGCTTGAACCGAATTCTGCGCACGAAACCGCAGCGCCGTTCCGCCGGACGATGGAGACGTCGGGGCAACGACAAGCAGCGACAAACGTTGAAGATTAGGATTACTGTTGCAGCTGATTGCAGACTCGGAGAGCGCTCAGAAGACTCCGAGTCTGGGTTCAGCGTCCTCGCAATTCGTACGCCGCTAGGTACAAAACAACACATTGGAGATGCGCGATATGCGAGAGATAAATCGAATGGACGAGTAATTGTACGGACCCGAATCCGGGATCAGGAGGCGATGTGCGTCTAAAATCCAGGTTGACGTGTCAATGTCGTGCGGGGGAGATATAAAGAGAAACCGTTGTGGCGAGTCAAGTAATAAGAAGCCCACGAGCGTCTCAGCTGAACTCCGGGAGGAAACGATGGTGGCAACAGTGGTTGTTCTCGCCAAAGTACTGGTCCCAAATTAAAGATGCTCGGAAAATGAGGTCAACCGGCTTCCACATCATGCCAGGCTCTCAACTCAAGCTACGTGCAGCTACTATAGATGCCATGGATCAACAATTCCGGGACAGATTTTTTGTTTTTTGCTTTCTTCAAAAGTGCAAGCTGGATCAAGTCGAGAAAGTGTCAAGTCTTTAGGTTGAGGCCAATTAAGAAAATTCCATCGCAGAATTGTGGTCTAAGTTCATCTTATCTGCAACTCATTCCAGTGATTCCAGCCCAAAATCTCAAGTTTGACCCCATTGTTTGCATCCAGAGAACCGTGGGAATTCGATGATGGCAGGCATTCAGGCCGTGAAACCACCCAGTTTTCAGTCAAGTGTAGAGCCCAATAGCAGTAATTCATTGAATAAGACCCTATCGAGGTAAATCCAGTATTTCCAGACTCAATTTTGTCGAACACGACATTATCAACAAAAGTGCGACACACAATGATAAGGCTCTAACCATTTCCGTTTTTAAATGTTTCTAAACGTTTTTAAACGGATTAATAATCCTTTTAGTTTACGGTTTCCGGTAAACATCTTGCAAACAGTTTACAAACGGTTTAAAACGGTAATATTTGCAGCGATTTTCAACTGACCTTGTGCCTTAATTTACCGTTCAATTTCATTCAGAAACTACGTAGCTATGACTGAGACTTCGATTTGAACCAAAATCCAGGCGGGTTCTGTGACAAATCTAGGCTGGTTCTGTGTTATGCATCCTCGCGCTCGGTTCGATGGTGACTCCGAGCATCTCGGACTTCAATTTGCCTATGGCAGGACACCTACGTCGGGGAAGCCCGCTCGTCCATGCAGGCCAACATTCTGTGGAAACTATGTATGGAGCTCGCAAAGGGTAAGAGACCTCCAGTTTCTTTATTAAAGCCAAAATTGTGGTCTTCCACACCCAATAAATACATTTAATCGAATATATTCGTTTTTAAATGTTTACAATCAAATAAAAAATCCTATGAGGCATTTCGATTCAGTTTGCACACAGAAACGTAGTCCCCAGCCATTCTTAACCAAAATATCTACTTTTTGCCGTCCTATGGGCACGTTGATGGGATCGCGTGCCAGCGAGCGCTTGGCAAAGAGGCTTTGGAAGACAATCACTTTGCAACCACTGTGACGCCGCCATGCTTCGCCGCCACGCACTAATGTGCCCCACTCACCGCATCGGACAGCCAGCGCCGGTTGAGGATCGCACCGGGTGGCATCGACCAGCTTACTGGTGTGAGCACAATCTCTCTTGCTCGAAATCTGGATATTTTACCGCTCGAGACACTGTGCTCTGCCAGCCTGTAAAACTCGAGATATTATTTGCCCTTCTAGGATTCCTGCAGGAGGACCGCTTGGTAACAGCCTAAGGTTTCCCTAACAGTTTCACCGTGTTCGGTGAATATTTGCAATTCTATTTTAATCGTTACTTACAATTCGGTAAGAATACTCGCTCTGCGGTCGAAATGAAGTAACTACTGTGTAGCTGGAAATTATGGTGAGGCGGAAGCTTAAGGGGCACCAGGGCTCGATGGTGACCCACACGAACTCGGACCCGGTTCCGAGGGTTTCGGTAAATTTGTGTTCCTATTCCACCTTGGTGTTCTTGCTCACGTCTCGTAGACACGACAGGTGGCCGCGGTTAGGACTGGACTGATAAAGGCGGGAACGGTGGGACTGGCATGGGTCCAGTAATCCGGTGGGGCTGAGCTACCGAAGGATATTGTTGAGCAGTATACTATTGAGATTGTGTCAGCCAGGCACGCAGGGGGGTTCTATGCTGCATTTATGCACGCTCAGACCATTAATTCAGCGTCTAAGCATAATTTTTTTTGACAGGATGGTTGCCGGGCATTTAACAAATTCATTAATGAAACGTGGTCACGGGATCCTAAGCATCACATTTAACAAGTTCATGAATGAAGCGGGCCACCAGCACGCCTCTCACGTTTTGGATGTAAACGCAGTCACGGAATCCGAAACGTTTGTGATATCCAGGCCAGTTAAAATATGTATCAGAAGAGAACACAGGATCGAAATCTACTGGGGCTCGGCCGTCACTGAGTCTGGACGCACGCTCCGCCGCAACATACTAGTCACCGGACCCTTCCCTGTTCCGCCCTTCCCGCCGACTTCGATTCCATTCCCGCCGGTGCCGCCTGTCCCGCCTGCGGATTGTGAGCAACATGTATTTGAACAGGAATTAGGACTGAAGAAGATGGCTGTTCACCGGAGATGTTGCCGATTCTGTAGCGCTCATCGGGGTCCAGCTCGAGTTGGGGCCCGCCGCCCTCACCGCCCTCACCGCCCTCGCCGCCGATGTGGCCATGAGCTCCTGGGCTACCCGATTCCCCTACAGAAAGTTGAGGAAAACACGTTTTAACGGGCAATTATTGTTCTCACCTTTCAGGTCGCCCAAGACAATCGTTGCTTGAATGGAGATCAGCCAGGATCAAACAAAGAGAACGACCTATGTGTTGCGTTTGCGCGAGGAGGACCCTTGCAATTTTGAACCCTGTTTCCCTTCCGATGAGAGAATGCACGTCATTCGTCGTGTGAAAGCTCACCTCAATCTTACGAAGGGATCCGAGAACCTCGTCAACCTTCACACCCTATGGAAAATGAAATCAACCACAGGAACGCGGGGAGTATCGAAGGCGCACCGTGTAACCAGCGATCAGTTTGACGAGCGCCGTGTTGTGTCTTTCAAGAGGCGAGCCCTTATCGGCGCTGCTGAAGAACTGGCCTAGTTTGCCTTTTGAGCCGGCATCTTTGAGGTCATGCGTCATTGACGCCAACTCCCTATACGTGCAAGTCAGAAGTTGTTTATTTTGTTTCGGCGAAGGCGAGGCGCTGACCGTTGAAGTTCCTGGACGATCGTTTGGCCCTTGCTCGGATTCGCTTGGGCCATGTCATTGATGATGGGTGTGATGCGCTCTATTCGCGCTGCTAGTTGAACGAGACCTTGTGTATTGACGGAAGTTTGCTGGATGCAGACGTACATATAAAACTAGATTTGTGGAGTAATCAACACCAGTCTCACCTCGATGTGCCCCGTAATCTTTAACAGAGGCTCGATTATGCCACTCAAGGCTCCACCCGGCGGTATGCCGCTCGTAACGCCACTGAGGGTCCTGAGAGCAAAATCCAGGACGTTGGACGCAGTCCGGACGGTCTCGGGATTGATAAGCCCGGGGGGTCCTTTCCTGGGAGATAACTTGTCCAGATTTGTTTTCGACCTGGGATCGTTTCATGGCGAGTACAACTTGAATCCGGACCAGGAGGCGGCGGAAGGACTGGTGCAAATGCATGCCGTTCGAAAGCGCTGGTTAAAAGAAAGTAGGACAGCAAACGAACAGCGAATATGAGGCGCTGTAAAGCGTTTTATACCTACAGGCACGCGTTAATCTTGCTCTCCTGGGGTGAGTGGATAAGATCCAAGATCGACATCAAATCTCGCTGTCCCGTTTAGATCTCAGATCGACGCATATGCATAATATAATGTATATCGTGCTCACTAGGATATATAGCCCATGTGTTCTCAGATCCAGGCGGAAAATTAAAATGAAATTTGGGGAAGGCCGATCGGTGCTTGGAGTAGGGTATGCCTAAACTAGGTTCAATCTGACTTTTGACATCGGGGATCATCGATCAACGTTAACATGTCAGTTCAGATAATTGCACTTCAAAAAACATACGTGAGAAATGGTAGGTGCCAAGATCGGCCGCCCACGACAAATGCAAGGGGAAATAAAAAAACATACGTGAGAAATGGGGCCTCTGTTGCCCATAATTATAATAATGGCCCATAAAGATTGAGAGCGTAAATGCCCGTCGCATGGCCTTGGGAAATGGCCAAATCTGAGCTTCAGAAATCGAAAAGACTTTTATTTTGCATGCGCTCGGGGATTTGAAAAGGAAATTAAAACATACATTAGTTGCAATGATTTTACGGCTAGAATAGATGCTTTTATCTCGGCCGGAACTCCACCGGATTCTTGTGATTTTCCAGAGAACCACTGGATTTCCGCGAGGGCTGCCGCCCGTCGCCGTTGCCACGGTTCAGCGGCACCAGTTCCGTCGCTGATTCTTTTGCCTCGCCGACGGCCGTCAAGGCCGCCGCGACGGTCTACAGATGACCTTGCTAAACCTTGCCTGGCACCGCACTAAAACATCACTTACCCAACTTCACGCAACCAACCGCTTCATCGCAAGTCATCCCTACCTCGGTAATTCTTTTTTCTTGCCTGCGAGAAGAAGAATGAACTTAGCGCCGGCTCATCATGCCTACACGATACAGGCCGGTTCTATATTTCTGTCAGTTTGACATTTTCACTTAATGACAAGCGGCTGCTCGGCCGCTTCGCGGCCTTGCATCCACTTTCTCACAGTTCATGGCGAGAAATTAGTACCTTTGAGCGCTAAGATACCGCTCAGTTAGTCCACTGAGTGCGCTAATTGACGGGCGCCTCCGGATTTTCGGGCCCATATGTCCCAGAGCGGAGTTTAAAGGCTTCGGACAGGCTCAATTTTATAAAGAGAGAGATGTTGCACTAGTTTTTCGGGTGGGCTGCCATAGCGCATTGTAGCCCATATCATCTTTGAATTTAGCGTCTTTGTCTCTAGTGGTTATGTATCTTACTTTATGGCGCTTATTTTCTGGCGGTCGTAAGTTCGATTCCGGCTCTGGCTTTGGTCTTTTTCTACTTCTGTTCATCATTTTACCTCATTCTTTAGCGAAAATCGCCTACCAAATTTCGATAAACGTCTCAGCGCGTTCAATCAGCAACCCCTCGGAATCCGAAGAATCACCAAATCAGTTAGCGGAATCCGAAGGTCATCAAATCCGTCAAATTCCAAGGATTTCTGGGATATCCATGTACTGAAGCTCAGAAAACATGGTAAAGAACTGGCATCGTAGTAAATTTCTTCCTGAAGTCCTCTAAGAGTTTCCTTGACCATACGCGCGCAGCGGCAGGACTGTCTCTGGCAAGCCCCTGTCTAATCTGCTCAGGATCCGTCCGATCTTTCGCTTACTTCGCTTACGCTCGCTTAACTCGCGTAACAGTGGATTATTTATAGCAGCTGTTAGAATTAGGCACACCTAGTAGGGAAGAGGGTAGTGAGACTGAGTCTTATCCTGTGGTGGGAGAGAGAGAGAAGGTGACGAACCAGAATTGCGAAAAATCACATCATGCGAAATCACGCCATCCAGTACATGTAACCATCGGCCAATATTTGGCAAGATTGATTCAACTGGAATAGAAACGACGCGCATGGGTTACCTTTGTATAAATCACTCTTCCCATAATTTTGAGATTCGGCTTGTGCTCAGCATTCGTCTTTGACGTTTTAAAAGTCTTTGACGTCTTTGATTTTGTACTCATTTTGTCGAACAGAAAGATGCTCACCCAAAGACCTAAGACCTGAAATCTAAGACAAAGACCTTTAAAAACTTCACTTCAAAGACCAAAGATCCCTCCCAAGGCCAAAGACATTCAAAGATGTCCCTCAAGGACATGTGTAGTTTTACTGATGCACGGCCCCGTCAGAGATTTGAGAATCTGAACAACGGCGGTCAAATTGACAGCCGTTGCCGTCGCGCAACGGGTGGCAGCCCTAAAATTTTCCGCTACACGTGTTTCGGTGGGATTTGCATCATCTCGCGAACGCCGCGTACTCGGACTTACAGCTTCTTGCCGCCGCGGGATACCCGTGCTGGATCTCTGACCTGAAGATTGTTCTTCAGTCCCTGCCGGTCCTTGTCGAACTCACGGAAGATTTAACTGTGGATTCCGTCACCAACATCCGAAAGGCTCTCAGGGGGGCATGCGAGAAATGGCTCGGGGATTTGACCAGCCAGTACTCCTCGCGCCTCCCCCTGATACAGGCCGACTGGAACACAACGAGGATGGTAATTTCGTCCAAATGCCAGTGAAACTGCGGCATTATCTTCGCGTCCTAGTCCCGGCTCGTCGCAAGGCGCTGACTCGTCTCTACCTGTCTGCACATAGACTCAGTGTAGAGGTCCTGCGTTACAAGGAGCGATATAGAGAACGCGCCCCCCGAAATTGGAGGCTCCGTCGATTTTGCCTTTCGGCAGTCGAAACCGAGAGTCACACTTTACTGGGGTGCATAGCCAAACTGGAGCTCGTTCTCTTGCGCAGGGATTTTCTGACAGCGGTTTACAATCTGCTCCCGGACTTCCCTCGAGTTTAGAGCTCTGTAGACGTGTTCCTCCTCGCCCTTGTTCAGTGCCGCAATTTCGATGTAACACAAAGGCTCGCGAAGTTGACATTTGACGTTTTCGCGGTTTATTTTTAAACCGGCCGAATATCTTTACCATGCGGTGGAATGATAACTTGTTTTCTCGTACTCAACATTGGAGGACATACGACCCTGGGGACAACTGGTTACTCAGGTGATCAAGTGGCTGAAGGTTGCGAGTACTCGTAGCATACATTAGACGCCATGTATGTAGTACGGACCCCGACTGTTTCTTAACGGAACCGCGGCGGAATATACCTACCTACCCACCTCTGACGTGATTATCTAGGGTCTTGCCTTCACATGCAAAGGTTCTATCGGCCGTCGGGCCTCCCATTACTTCCATGCGAAAATATTCACCTGGCTGGGCGATTAACCCTTCTCTGTTCAAGGTGGCCACAGATATTGGTAATATTTCTCTTCAGATGGCTGAATGCAATTTGCGCACCCAGGAAAACAATCCCACCATCTAGCCCACAATATGTCTTGCGGACGGTATAAAGGTGTCTCCGTCTCTCCTCAACTTCCAACACTCGAGTGTTCTTCACAAGTTCAACCCCCCTCCCAGCCAGCCCAGCATGCGATTCACCTCCCCGACCTTGGCGGCGTTGTGCCTCTTTTTCTCTGTCTCGTCTGCCGCCGTGCTCAGAGAGTCCGACCTCGAAGCTCGCGGTGGAAATTGAGGAGGAAACTACGGTGATGGCGGCTATGGTAATGGTGGATACGGTAATGGCGGCCATGGTAATGGCGGCCACGGTAATGGCAATGGCGGCCATGGTAATCATGTACCTTTTCTTCCTCTCCTCCTCGTCAAGTTGTAGACGCTGACGTTCGATCATTCTCCTCAGGGAAATAACGGGGGGCACTACGTGCGCTTTCCTCTATCTTCCGGAATTAATACCCAAGCGCTTACATTCCATCGTTCATCACACAGAACTCGCCCTGCTTCCCATTCCGATTCGACAAATCTTGCGTGCGCGGCCGGTGCAGCAACTCCCACAAGTGCGAGCTTGAGTTAGCATCGACCCCATTCGGCTTGGCTGCGTGCACCAGGGATATGGCAATGGGGGCTATGGCAATTGGAATGGGGGATATAGCGGAGGACACGGAGGTGGATACAACAATGGATACTAAATCCGCTCAACAACAAGGCATCGAAATTTCTGTAAATATTTTATGTGTACGATATATTGTATATTCATTGCGAAGACTGCTTGAAATTCCTTGCACGGCTCAAATGACTCCAAGCCAACGAAATGGATTTCTTACACATTTTAACATTTCAAGGACTCTCGTCTCATTACACGCAACGAATCGTAGCTCACCTATCCTTTCCCTTTCTCCCCCTGCATCTCCTCTCCCTTCTGGACCCCAATTTTCTCCTCGGTATCCAAATTGATGCGCCGATTCTCCACCATACGCCCCCACTCTTCCGCTCGCCCCACACGCAGCCCGTGATCCTGCCCTCCTCGAAGTACTAAATAGTAGTCTAGAGTGTGCTGGGCGCGGCACACGCCAACTTCAGTAAAATTCAACCACGGTTTCGACCCATGGAGCAAATTCAACCATGGTTTGTTCTTGGAGCCGGACGATAGTTCCGGCGGGCGAGCAGCTTCTCGAATTAGGAGCAGGGTGGTCGGAGCCTGTTCGCTCTTGCGCAAACATTCAATTCAAGTTGGTATTAGGGGTATATAGGTGAAGACACCTGTTCCAAGCACGATGATCTCGAACCTTCACAACCGCCAGCCTGGGAAGACAATTGATTCAGGAGGGCCGAGCCTGAGCGAGGATCAGCTGGTTGAAAAGCTGAGCTCAAGCTGAACCCAAATGTTCGTTCAACTTGACATGAAGAAAATAAAGGGGGACCTTCAAGACGAGTTTCTCAGCGAATAGTTAGATGTACAAACTGAATCGGGATTGAAGCAGCCGGCTAGTAATTGACAAGGTTGAATTTGAGGTTGAATGGTAACGAAGTTGAACCATCATGGTCCTGGAAGTAATGTGCCGCGGTGTCGTAAAATGCTCAAGGGGGGAATAGAGAGCCTCTCGAAACCCTCGAGTTCTACTGACTCATTACTGTGCAATTTCGTTCAATTCGGCACGGGTTGTGACCCGTGACCCAAAATACCGATTCGGCACTTCGGCAACCGACGAAGTTTGGCGTGACACCTCCAAAATTCGGCATTCAAAACGGAAATTTTCGAAAATTCTGCCTTTTTTGCACCTCCAAGGGAGATTTGGCCCTGATGTCACGAATTTTACATTCGGCACTGGGTGCCGTGACCCGTGACCGAAACCAAAATTCATCGCGGCACAGGGGGTGCGTGACGCGTGACCGCCGAATTGAACGAAATTGCACAGTATCGTCGAATCGTGGTCATTGTAGATGGCCAGGATGAGGTTGAAGGCAAGGGAGGCGATTTATGACCAACCCTGGCTGACACAACGGCGCTTCTTCGGCCAGTGACGCGGAAAGGCGCTGATGCGAAAACTACTCACGAAAAATAAGATGCCGATTGATTGGGCGCCTTAAGACTCGCACCTAAAGGTAAGTGGTAATCAATAAACTTGGGTGACACATGAAGCAGTTGTAACGACTCGAAAAAACGAGTTACTACTATCCCGATATCACTCCCCCTTATAAACCGTCTCTATTCGCCGGCGCATCGGGATACGCTTTTGCGCTAGAATCCGAGTCCACCGGGAGTTGTTCAGCGGGCTCGGTGGGCTTCACTATGTAAGAACGTCCGCGCGCCGCTATCATTAGCCGTGGCCAGGGGACTTTAAAGAAGAACGATGGGCGCAGGAAATAACATATCATACACCCAACCATCCAATTTTTCTCACACCATGACGATCACTCACGCTCAATCGGCGCCCCTCGTTGCTGTAGTGGGCGCCACTGGTCTGCAGGGCGGCAGCGTTATCAAGGCGCTCGCAGAGTCCGACAAGCCATACCGCATCTGCGGATTCACCCGGGATGCCACCAAGCCCGCTGCGGAGGCGCTCAAGAAACAGGGCGTGGAAGTAGTCGCGGTGAATCTGGTCGTGGAGAACCGGGAGGAGGTGTACAAGGCGTTCGTGGGCGCGGACTACGTGTTTGTGAGTTTTTAACCATGGTTGATGCCATCAACTGACTCGCACACGATCAGTTGGTCACCAATTACTGGGAGCATGTAAACCAGGCACGGGTAAGCACACAATAACTCCCCCACCATGTAATAATTTCAATGACGCAAATACGGCAGGAAATATCCGAGGGCAAGCTGCTTATCGACGCCGCCAAGGCCGCCGGTGCGAAAGGCATCATCTGGTCCGGCCTCGTCCCCGTCAAGCAAATCAGCGGCGGCAAGTACTCCAAGGTCCTGCACTTCGATAGCAAGGCGCAAGTCGCGGATTACGGCCGCGCGTCGAGCGTCCCCTTCGTCGACGTCCAGGCGGGCTTCTACGCGAGCAACTTCGTCGGGCCGTATCCACTACTGGCGAAGCAGCCCGACGGCACGTACGCACTGCCGTGGGCGGTGCGGCCTAGCACGGTCGCGCCCATTATCGACGTGGAGCACGACTACGGGCTGTTTGTCCGCCGCGCGCTCGAAGCCCCGGTCTTCCCAGACGGGCAGACCGTCTACACCACCAGCGAGGACATCAGCGCGGAAGACATGGCGCGGCAGATTGCCGAAAGTACGAGACGATGCTCACTGGCGAATAGATACTCACCGCTGTTCGCAGTCACCAGCCAGAAAGTCGTGTTCAAACAAATCTCACCTGAAGACGCTGCGCAGAAGTTCATCGCGCGCGGCTTCCCGCCTGCCGCGGCCACTGACGCTGTCGAGGGCTTCCTGTTCATGGACGAGTTCGGATGTGTGTGGTCTCCATGGATTGTGTTTGAGACATTGTCGCTGATGGGGTGTATCTACCAACCAGATTACGGAGGGAAGCCGTCCGCCAGCAGCGAAGGCCTCGCGCGCCCGACGCGCACCTTTGCGGAGTTTGTGAAGAGTGCGGATTGGAGTAAGGTTTTCGTTTGATGTACTAGACGCTCCTGTGACTTGAACAAGAAAGAAGTCTTCAGTTTGATTAGCTTCATCACCACGATCGCGGATGAGTGTGCACAATTCGCCGATAGCACCAACGATCTACAACAAGCAAATTGCACCATGGCATTAAAGCCAGCTCGCCTTCAACAGGTCGACGTCGCGTCGACCGATAAAAGCTACATCGAATCCGTCTTCGCGCAACATCTGGATGGGAGCCAAGATACTCGGAGGACAGGACTCGAGAGCGGGCAGGGAGGGCAGGGGGCGGACCATCGTCGAGAAACCCCTGATACTCGAGAGCGACGAAACGTCCAAGGCAGCGGCGTCATACCCAAACACCCGGAGGCTCGTTAAACGGCGACCCAGTGTAAAGCGAGAACGCGCCATCGAGAAGGTGTCGTGCGGGAATTCGGGGCTGAACCCGAACACGAAAGAGGCGAGAGCGGGGCACAGTGCGTCCACGGCGGGGGTGCCCGAGATCGTGAGGGCCTCGAAGAGGGCGACGGTGTGTTCGTATTGCCCGCCCGTTTCGCCGTGCCGCTCGTCGGGGGATTCGATGAGGACATAGGTGAGAGAGGGGAGGCCATGGAGGACTTCGACCAGTTCGGGACAGATGCCGCACGACATCAGGACGAGTGTTGTGAGTGAGCAGGATGAGTTGTGGACGAAAGGAAGAAGGGCGTGGATATCCATCCTCCAGTTGCGTAGGCAGCAGAGCTCTTCGAGCCGGGGCGCCTTCAACCCATCGAGAAGCCGGGGCTGTGCGATGCAGAGACGCCGGAGGTGCGGGAGTAGAGCGGGGGAGTTGCGCTCTGGGCCATAGTCGGGACCAAGTTTCAAACTGACTGCACACTGCAGCAGGTTGGGCGCTTGCTTGAGGATATCAAGCTGGGTCTGCGCGTTGTGCGTTCCTCGATAGTGAGTGATTTGCCCCCAGGGAATGGCAATAATCGCCGAGCGCAGGACGAATTGAGAGTCGGTGAGGATAACGTCGCGCAAACGTGGGGCAACCGCAAATATGTGCCCGATGCCGGCCGTGGGATCGCACCCAAGCACTTTCAAGCTTTCGAGTCCATCGAGGTGTCCCTCGACAGGGTACAACCAGCCGAGCTCTTCGAGGGTGTAAGGTATGTTCAAGTGAAGAGACCGCCAGCGACGGCAGTGGGCAACCACTGCACCGGCGCACTGCTGATCTACAGCACCTTCTTCCGCGTCCGCCGACCAATAATACACGTCCAGCGGTCCGTTGGCTGACCGGAGAAGCTGAATTTCGATCATGGGCAGCAAGAAACCGTGTCTGGGAGGGAGGATGGAGATGGAGTTCCAGAGGGGTGGATATCCCAAGGCGGCGAGTCTCCAGGAGTGGCAGATATGTAGTCTCATGACAGGGTTCCCAGAATGGGATGTCATGAGAGGCTGTGCACCGAGACCACCTGTACGGCCCAAGAAACCCCGGTAGTTAGCCGGGGAGATGCATATGGTATCCCCGGCTAACTAGCGGGCTTTAGAGCCATCGCGGGTGGGCGCTTTAAATATGCCTTATTTCCTCCCCGCTTACCTCGTTTATAGGTACTACGGCGGGCGGGGCACCCGCCCTGCCATCAATCCATCGTCGGTGCCACCAGAAATAGGCGGCGACGTCGCTTCCCGCCGCGCCCGACCTTTCCCATCACTTCCATTAAATCCCCGCCCCCGCCCGCCGAACTCACGCATTTCGGGCCCAAAAATAAAGGCAAAATCGCGAAAATAATTGGGGACACTCTATGGATACAACGCAGTCTAGTACATACAAAAATGTAATAGAAATACCCACATTAAATAAGAAATACATCGAGAAACACTTACCTTCCTTCAGCCTCTGCGCCATCGTCACGGGAGATACGGACGACGTTCATGAAGGCCTCCGCCATCATGCCGTCTTTGTTATCGCTCTCGAAATCTGCGTCGTCGTCGTCGACAGGTGGCAGCTGCACTGTCATCTTCGGGAGGAAGAAACAGTCGCGATGGGAGACGGGCCTCCAAATGTATAGCACAGTAGATGAGCTTGTAAAAACAGACACCGAATAGATATCTCATTCCATGATCCCTCTTGCTATGTTAACTTGAATCGCGAACTGATTGAAGTCGCGAACTGATTTTATTTGAGTTCTACCACTTCTACTGCACCGTTCAGCTTGAAAATTTGAGAGATGTAAGTTCACGATATTCAATGAACTTTGAAGAGTTATTTTTTTTTGGTCTGACGAAAGTATTTTTTGAAAATTAAGTACTCTGGTGTATGTGCTGAATATTTATTTCTAGATAGCGGCACCTACGTTCAACCCACTGTAAAAAAAGTGAGAACAACGGAGACGTGGAGCAATAGGTGCGATTTAAATGGTCTAGGTATATTATCGCGAACTGATTTTACAGGTGGTATACAACATTGATTTTGGTTGGTGATCGACATTCTCTTCTCTTCCACCACCACTTTATCAAACCCCTTCTTCCAAATGCCACAAGGCCGGACCCCATTGGAGCCTGACGTTAAGCAGCAACGTTGTGAAGACTCTTTGAAACGCTACAGCGAGAAGCAAGTCCAGATTTTTTCCATTTTTCTCCTGAGAACTGACATTATTCTTCTGTCATGCAGAAATGCTGACAAGCTCCGTGAGGCGGCGCGACTGTGAATGCAATGGTGGGTGCCTCAAATCCTCGTACTCTATTCCCCAATTCTCGTCAACCAAGGCATCGCTGCCGTTGCAAGTTCCGATATCTTCACACAACACAAGTATGCTAGGAAAGTGGCCTTGGCATCGGAACGTTACCGCAACAGGTGAGCCAGTAAGTGGGCTCATTTAATGATTTAAACCACAGGAAGCGCGACGAGGAGCATGCAGAGTGGCGTGCTGCCGATGCTGTGACAAGGCAAGCCAGGTGCGCCATTAATTTGCTTTTTATTGTCTTAGCTCTAACAAATTTACAGGGGTATTGAAAAGGATGCCTTGCATAGGAAGCATACCAAACTCAAGAAGTGCTGCCTCTACTGCTCATAGCCATACCACTACCGCACGCTGCAAAGCTGCCTCACACCATTTCCAAGCCGTGCGCTGCTTCACCGAGCAGTCCCACTCCCGCGCTACGCCACGCCACCGTCATTCGCATGCCTGCCGTCACCATTGCAAACGACGACTCGTCTGATGCCGAATCCCGCGAAGAGGGCGAGCATCACCCTCCCGAGCCGTCAATATGGCCAGCGCGCGCCTCCCGCCCCCAGGATTGTTGTTACTGCTACCAGGAGGACTGCGTCGGTTGCGCGTGCCTGTGCATAGACTCCAATGAATGGTTTGACCATCCTGGTGGTCATGTGAATATACTCTATTATTTTCGCGATTTTACCTGTATTTTTGCGCCCAAAACGCGTGAGTTCGGCGGGCGGGGCGGGGATTTGATGGGAGTGATGGGAGAGGTCGGGCGCGGCGGGAAGCGACGTCGCCACCCATGTTTGATGGCAGCGACGATGCATTGATGGCAGGGCGGGTGCCCCGCCCGCCGTAGTACCTATAAACGAGGTAAGCGGGGAGGAAATAAGGCATATTTAAAGCGCCCACCCGCAATGGCTCTAAAGCCCGCTAGTTAGCCGGGGATACCATATGCATCTCCCCGGCTAACTACCGGGGTTTCTTGGGCCGTACAGATGACCGAGACTAGCAGATATGGCCAAGTTGCCAGGGTGGCTTTCGGACCATGTCTTCTTCATCGTAACGGAGCGTCAAAGCGAAGATTTCGCAGACCGTCTCGGGCGGCACGCGGCGGAGTGTATCCGAAGCCATGCCTATGTGGTTGGTACCGAACGAGCTTGGTAGAAGATGAAATTGAGATGAGGTAAGAGTAAGGCCGAAAAAAAGCCGGTAGGCGCCTTACAGTGCAGATAAGATAAGATTCCTGACTCTGCCTTCACAGAATGTTCGAACGCACGCAAAATGCGTGGAGAGGGATCAAGGTGAGGGGGCATCGAAGCAGCATGTCGAGGATCGTTACAAAACGAGCTGAAAAGAAAGAAGCACGCTTGGGTCCGAGTCTTGACATACTATCTCGTAGTTCAAATCCAAAAGACATATACATTGTGATTGGCAATTGCTAATGCATGAGTACTACCAGAACTCGTTCTAATACGCGTGAGCACTACCCGGACTCATGATGCTTGTAAATTCTTTGGGAGCATTGCGTGTACCCTCTGCCACAGAATGCATCGGTCATACGCTGCAGCGGTTTCATCGTCCGCATCGACATTCAAACGCCACTCTTCGAGCGTCCAGATCTCCGCAAGGTTTGTGAACAGCTTGGACAAGAACTGCGTGACGGGCACTGAGTCGATTATCTGAGAGACGCCGACATCCAAATACATGAGAACGGATTGCGAGATGGTGGTCTCGGGAGAATCGTCGGACGGCGGGACTGTGGAAGCGTCGAGAAAGATAGTGAGGAGAGTTAACTCGGGGCAGTACTGGGCGAATGCCTGGAGGCCCCGTAGCGACATGCCAGAGGAGCATCGCGGATTCGACCTTAAACGGAGTTCTTTGACCCTTGGCCATGCACGGGCCATATCTGCAGCGCTGTGGTCGTCCATGTCGAGTCCACCGGGCATTCCGAGGTCAATCTTAGTGAGATTTCCGAAGCAAAACAGCGCTGCAAGAGCGGATCCTTCGACTACAGCATTCAGCAGCGTCAAGTCTGGCTGCTGTGGATCCAGTTGGATCCGAGGCGGACGTACGACCCTGAGGGTCTGGAGAGCAGAGTGCGATAAGTGATTTGCCAGAGCCGCGAACAGTTGACGACAGGTCGACTTCTCTACCGCCGTCCCAATATGCAAATCGGCCAAGCAACTGTTGGATAGCACATCGAAGAACTTGATGGCGAATTCCGCTGTTATGTCACCGAAATGAAGGCTGCGAAGAGCGGGGAACAAAGGGGTGTGCGAATCCATCGGGGAGCGTAATCGCGACGAGGATCCCGAATTCGACAAGGCATGAAGCCTCAATGATTTCAGGGTAGGGAGCCGAGAAAGATGTGCAATCGCTGCTCGGTCCAGTTTATGGAGATCGAGCTCTTCGATTCGCTGCAGATTTGAAGCAACTTTGGATAGCTCATCCATCGAGGAACGGCTCCTCAAATAGAGCCTTTGTAATTGTGGGTATCGAATAGGTAGACCCAGCAGCTCCGGGGGTTTGTTAGATGGAAGTGAAATATCCACGACCTTGGGGCCAAGAAGGAGGCGAATGTATGAGAAATGTGCATCGGAAGCACAAAATGATAGGCCCCTGAGATTGGGGCACAGATAGTCGTGGGGAAACCCAGTGGTGATCATTTCGAATACGTCTGCGACCGAGAATAATTCGTCATCTAAGTCCAGTTCCAGCCACTGGATTCGAAGTGCGTATGCCCGGGGTATATCCCAATCGATTGGGTGGACGGGACCAATTATGCGCTGAGGAGTGACATTAGTACACCAACCATGCCCATGCAATCTACACCTACAACTCGTCTCTCAGTGATTCTGAGGAATTTATGGCGTTCTTCCACTATTTCCCATAGATGCGACGGCAGACATTTGAGGAGGTTCGTGAGGGTCGCCTGCGTGCGCCACAAGAAATCTAAAGCGGGACCCTGAAAGCGCTTGCACGTTCTCGCGAGGGCAGCAAAATCCCTGCGACTGGGGGCTTTCTTACGCTTCTCGCGAGAGAGACTACGCAGGTCAGATTGCGGCTGCAATTCTGCGAATATGGAATCGAGAATTTCAGGAATGTCGAGGGTGCGATGCATTTCGAGTGCAGCCCGAGTTCAGCGCGACAGCACGGCGAGGTGCAGCGACCAAGAGAAGCTGGCCGCACGTGACTTTGGCGCGTTGGCCAAGAGCGCACAAATTAGGACAAATCATCCTTGTGGTTTGGAACCGGTGGCAGCTGGAAGACGAACATTTTACATGTGCTCTTGAAAAAAAAAAAACTAGATAGGAGCAGAGTCCCGCAAAAATACATGCTACATAACATACATACTACTTACTCATTCTTCACAAGGCGTTGCACTTTGCCTGCAGTGCGTCGGCTTTGAATCAACCCGACCGCCTTCATGGGTCGTTTCGAATCCCACCACCCCTCTGGAAGCCTCTCCTCCCCAAACCATTGCTCTAATGTATCCAGCTCGATCACTCCCGTCCTGGGATTGCGCATGACAAGCCACCCGAGCGCGCACTCGCCGACGGCCACCTGCTCGTGGAGGCGGCTCAGCGGACACGAAAGACTGCGCCTTCGGAGCACATGAACGGCGGCCAGTTCGTCGAGGGTTATCCCCGCTTCGTGCTGGGTGCCCGACCGAGACGCGGTGCTGAGGAGGTTCGAGAGTAGGGCGGGGTCAGGAGCGTGCGATGGGATTCCGGATGCGTGCACGAGCGAGGCGTCGTGTGCGATTTTGTTCCACCCTCGCGCCGAAAGGTCTGAGAGACTGAGGGTCCACGAAACCGAGAGCCTCCATCGGTATCCGCCATACGGGGTGTGCTTTGGGGTGGCCGGAGATGATTGTGGCACGTTGATGGAGAATTTGGCGCACGTCAGAAACCCGACCAAAGTAAGAAGGAGGGCGAGTGGAAGGCTCAGGTTGTACACAGTCTTTACGGCGTGTAAGAGTTGTGTGAATGTGATTTGGGTTCCTTGGCGTGGCCTGTTCATCCATTGAGAATAGGGTCCAATATTTGACGAAAAGCATACGCACAGATGGCCGTGATTCGCGAGGGCATTGAGAGCAGGACATGGAGATCGTTTGTCTAACCTTCCCGCAGGGATGAAAGTGTGATCTTTGGGTGTAGAGGTTGCGTCGAGGGAAATTGACATGGTGGGCAGTGAAGAGAGGTCTTGAAGCTCCTTTTGTCTCCTCTTTGACCACGTTGTCTCATCGTTTCTGTCGTGTTGATCATGATCTGGGATGTAATACCGAGGACCTGGATTGCTATCGCAGGGCATCGACGTCGCGGTCCCCCCGCGGAAGGCTTTGCTGCTGATATGTTCGCTGGAACTTGAAGGGCTTCAAAAGTGCTTGGAGAGCCTCAGAGACAACCTCGAGAGCAGTCGCGTGTCCGGTGAATATCGATATTTTGTACTTGTTGTTTTTGGAGTGAATTTCGGTTCCGCAGAGCTTTTGAAGACTAGAATACCTGTGGGTGTATTCGTCCAGGGTTAATAATTAAGGGAAAGAGTCAAAGTCACGAGGTCTTTCCACTTTTGGTGATGACCGTGACCCGGACCGGCTTGTATCTTGCCACCCAGAAATCATGGCGCACCACCTTGAGCTGCCTAATGAGCTCTTATTCAAGGTTCTGGCCCAAGTACTAGGTGATATCCGTCTATCCCCGCTCTCCAAATTTCCTGACTTTTCTTTACAGCTCGTAGTGTGCATATGGTAATCGTCTCATCCGGCGAGATTGAATGGGATCTGCGCGCGCACCATACGCTCTCAGCCGTTTGTTTCTCCTTCAGCGAGATCATGAAGGGAATATCCTCCAAGGCCTTCCAATTTGTGGCCACCGAAGCGAATCCTAAGTGAGTTGGCGCCGAAATGGTGTGCGAGATATTTAAACGACGGACAGTCTTGCACAACACGTCCAGCGGCAGCTCCTGTCTCTGAGATCGTTAGGCGCAGCTATCCGCGACCCCGCAGTCCCAGGAAACTTTTCGATTGAATCCCTGGACTCGACAGCCCCGCAGCTCGTCCAGGGGTATTCATTATACATCGCAATCGTGTATCTGCGCACGCAAGCATCCCGGAGCACGCCGGAAATATACCAAAGCACGAGCGCGACCATCTTTGGCGCGGTCATCACCCTGTCCAAGGTCCTCTACAGCCGGATAGTCCCGCGTGAAGTCGCGGTCATGCTCAAATACGCGACCGAGGACGAGGCGGAGCTGTCCCCACATCGGCGTCCTCGTCGTGAAGCACTGCGCTCTACTCGCCACCTTCGCGAACGCCCTGGCGTCCGGGGACGACTACCCGCTAGACGAGGTCGCCCGTCTCCGTGCAGACGTATGTAGCCGTCCTTGCACAATGACGCATCTGATGCGCCGCGCAGATTAACAAAATCAAGACCGAGCAACTGATACGGAGCGTCGAATCCGCGGACGCGGAGTTCCTGGCGCTGTTCCGCCGCAACGACTCGCCGTTCCCGTGCTGTACCGCCATATGGCTCTCCCAGCTGCCAGACGTTTACTCGACGCTGGAGCGCGTCTACGAGATATTTTCGAAGCAGCCGCTGCTCATCAGCGAGGACGCGTTCGCACGCCTGCGGTCGCTTATCGAGCGCTGGGCACCGCCGCAGGCTGAGGGCCGCCAGCATCGACCCGAGCCCCGATGACGGTGGTTAGACCCCCCGTTGCCCCTGCGATTTTCTTCTTGCATCTTGCTTTCAGTATCTATTATTTTTTTATTTTCTAGCATGATATCATACCTCAATGGAAATACGGGATAATGGTTCTTTCGGCGCGAGAAGGCTTAGAAATCTCGAACATCCGCCGGCGCGGGCGTGGGAGTAGCTGGTGACCAGGTGAGAAAGAAGCGGGGCACGTAGGTCGCATCGTAGTGCCCGTGGTACGGCAGCCTATCACTTGACACAAGTTCGACTTTGATTTTCTCCCTCCCTCCGACATATTCTTGGCCCCGCATGATCCACAGGAAGCGCTTCCTTTCCTTTAAGTACCGCGTGTATTTTCGATAGCGCCCCACGACTGTGCCATCCGCATTGTCTCACGCCTTTTTTATCCGTTTCGATTTACGACTCTGCCTTGCATTCAAGATGTGGATTATGCCCTTGCGCGGAAAGGCCATGGTGTGGGCCATCACCGGTGCGTGCGCTCGGCGTCGTCGTCGCCTTCCTGTGTGGGCTCTGATTTCAAGCGGGACGCAGCGTGTTGCTGCCAAGGTGCGTTTCCTTGAACCATATCCCAATCGCCTGATTCACAGAAGGCCATGGCAGGCTTCCTGCTGCTCGGTTACGACCAGGGCGTGATGTCTGGCATTGTGCGTCGCTCGTTCTCCTTCGGTGCTGTGCGAATTGAATATTGGACGGAAACGTACATGCAGATTGGCGCCGACAACCAGTTCGGGCGTGACTTTGGACACCCTGACCCCACGACGCAAGGGACGATCGTCGCTATCTATGTGAGTCCGCGAAGTCACTAATACGGAGGGGAAAATGGACTGAACGAGTCGAATTTCGTTATAGGATATCGGATGTGCGGTTGGGAGTCTGATTGTGTTTTTCTTCGGCGAGTCGATTGGACGGAAGCGGATGATTCTTTCGGGCGCAGCGACGATGCTTGTCGGGACGGTGCGTGAAACGAGTGATATAAAACTAGATTTTAATTGTGCCTCGTAGGCGATTTTAACGAGCAGCACGACTATCGCGCAATTGTATGTTGGGCGGATTGTAACGGTACGCACAGGGCAGCGTACCCATATCATATGTAAATTCAACTCGTTTCCTGCAGGGCATCGGCAATGGATTCAACTCGTATGTTCGTTGAATTTAGAGCGGCGATTTTGATGCTCAACGCACGGAAAGGTCGTCGATTCCGGTATATCAGAGCGAAACGGTCTCCGGGAAAATTCGCGGAGCACTCGTGTGCTTGAACTCTACGGTAACAATTATTGGTCTTGTCATCGTGCGTCCTTCTGTCTTTTCCCACCAGCTAGCTGTTGACCTGTGTATAGGCCTACTGGTGCATATATTCCTTCGAAAGTAACTACCGGTGTCCACTGATGATGTATTGCGAACAGGCTCGACTACGGCATGTCTTTCCATTCCGGGCCAGCACAGTGGCGACTTCCGATCGGCTTTCAGGCAGTGTTTGCGCTGTGCCTCTTCCTGCAGTGCATGGTCCTCCCAGACAGCCCGCGGTGGCTCATCGCGCACGGGCGCGTCGAGGAAGGCGCTCGCGTCATCGCGATGCTCGAGGACCGCGACTCCATCGACCACCCCGACGTGGTGCGTGTGCAAAAGGACATCGAGCACTCGCTGAGTATCGAGTCGGCTGGCGGTGCGTCTTACCATCTCCTTATTGACAAAGCCTGGGCTGAAAACAAGGTTTGGACAAGGTCCCTTCAGATACAAAGAGCTCTTCGAGGGCGGTCCACTGGGGAATTTCCGGCGGATCTGCTTGTGCATCGGCGTCAATGTTATGCAGCAGTTCACCGGGTGCGTTTCATAACCGAAATCCTCATCTCAACATCTTGATCCATATACCTTTGAATGCTAGAGCGAACATGATCAAGTGTGTCTCAACTTGAAATTGAACTGATGTTTGTTCATTGTTTCCACTCGCTTTTTTGCATCTTCTTTCCACCAATAGCTACCTTGCGCCGGTTGTATATCAGAACACGATGGGCCTGACCCGCGATCTGAGCCTTATCCTCGGCGGCTGCACCGCCATCACGTATATGCTGGCGTCTTTCATCCCTCTCTGGGTTTGTTTATTTTTTTTCTGATCAACCGCTCTAATATTTCTCACCTCACCTAGACGGTTGACCGCTACGGCCGACGCCCACTGCTCATGTTTTCAGCCGCGGGTTTGTCGCTGTGCTTCATCCTGGCTGCAATTCTTCTGTCGACGGGGACGAAACCCGCTGCATACGGCGCCACCGCCATGGTGTTCATCTTCCAGATTTCCTGGGCATAGGGTATCTGCCTATCGTGTGTTTTTTCGTCCTTTCCATCCTGCCTTCCTTTCAATTAAACGACAAAGTAGCCCTGGCTGTATCCCGCCGAGGTGCGTCCTAAAGAAACCATAGTTTTAACGAGTAGGAAATAAAGATCGTAACAGATTAGCACGACCCGTATCCGAGCAAGAGGCTCGTCCATCTCGAGCTTCTTCAACTGGATGTGCGTCTTTGCCGTCGTACAGATGACCCCGTCAGTCCATTCATAATTGGATCTTAAACTCTTTAGACGCTCAACATTCATGCTGGCAGGCCTGCGATTGCGAACATCTCCTGGCGCGTTTTCATCATCTTCGCGATCTTTAACGCGTGCTGGGTGCCGCTGGTCTACATATTCTTCCCCGAGACGAAGGGACTAGAGCTCGAGGCGATCGACGCGATATTCGAAAAGGGCGGGATCACGGGCGGCGTGTGGGGCGCGCGGAAGAATGGGGGGCGCACGGTGGAGAATCGGCGCATCAATTTGGATGGAGAGGAGGCGGTGGGAGAGAAGGGAGAGGATCTGCAAGGGGAGAAAGGGAAGGAATAGGTGAACGACGATTCGTCGTTTGTAATGAGACGAAAGTGCTTGAAATGTTGGAATGCTTACGAAATGTCCTGGGTTGGCATTGAGTAATTGGAGTTGTGGAAGGAATTTCAAGCGGTGCTCGCAGTGAATATACAACGATTTCGATGCCTCGTTGTTGAAAGGATTTAGTATCCATCGTTGTATCCACCTCCGTGTCCTCCGCCATAGCCCCCATTGTCGTATCCCTGGCGCACGCAGCAAAGCCTAATGGGGTCGATGCTAAACCCAAGCTCGCACTTCTGGGAGTTGTTGCACCGGCCGCGCACGCAAGATCGCTCGAATATGAATGGGAAGCAGGGCGACTTCTGTGTGGCGAACGATGGAATGTAAGCGCCTCAGGGTATTAATTCAGGGAGATAGAGGAAAGCGCCGCTGCTGTTTTGCGCGAATCATCGGTTATTTCTCAACATTGGGAGTCTATGTATGTATTGTGCGCGAAGGAACTCCGGAGACAACGGCTCCGACCTTCATCGGCGAAAAATCAGCGAATCCGAGGCGGAGGCTAGGCCGACGTACTATCGGGCAGCCATTTTCTCCCGGAAGTCGGCGATCCAACAGTGGTGCCATTCGAACCCTGCCTCGGTAATGTGTTTCACCGTCGTCGTAAGTCTCGGAATTTTGGAGATGCGTAGATTCGTACCGGTAGTGTTCCCGGTGTTCGGTTCTGAACCGATGCCGAACCTCCGAACTGGACCCTGTGTTCGGTTCGGGGTTCAGCAGATTCTCGATTTTGCCGAACCGGTGCGGACATGTTCGAACCGATAGGTTAAATCGGCCTATTTAGATGCACTAAATGCATCAGAACTGTAATGATTTGAGTTGGAATCCAAACTACTACAGTCTCTTGTGTGCACAGTGAGCTGCAATACATTTTACAGTCAGATATGATTGTCACAGTTGAATTGATGGATGATCAGACAGAAATTGTTGAATGTGATGTCTGGAGGTCTGTCCCCACACAGTTGTCCAAATGCACTGTTCTACTGAGATGAACATACAATATGCAGCATTCAAAGGCTTCCCGGGCCACAGAATTGACTCCTAGTGCATGGGAGTCTTTTTAGGTTCAAAAAGGTTCAAAACCCAGACCGAACCGTCAGGTTCGGAGTCCGGAAATTTGTAAAGAACCGGACCGAACCGGATGTCGGCAACACTACGTACCGGGCATAGGTTCAACTCTGGGTTATAAAGCCTGGCATTGTCGACGCCAATGCTGCATACAGGGCCTGAATCCACAACAGGGCAGCCTTGAGAAAACGCGATACGAGGTCTCTCTTCACTACCCACCATGTCAATCTCCCTCAACGCAACATCTACACCGAAAGATCACACTTTCATTCCTGCGGGAAGGTTGGACAAGCGATCACCATGTCCTGCTCTTAATGCCCTCGCGAATCACGGCTATTTGTGTGTATACTTTTCGTCAAATATTGGACCCTATCCTCAATGGATGAACAGGCCACGCCGAGGAACCCAAATCACGTTCACACAACTCTTACGCGCCATAAAGACTGTGTACAATCTGAGCCTTCCACTCGCCCTCCTTCTTACTTTGGTCGGGTTTCTGACGTGCGCCAAATTCTCCATCAACGTGCCACAATCATCTCCGGCCACCCCAAAGCACACCCCGTATGGCGGATACCGATGGAGGCTCTCGGTTTCGTGGACCCTCAGTCTCTCAGACCTTTCGGCGCGAGGGTGGAAAAAAATCGCACACGACGCCTCGCTCGTGCACGCATCCGGAATCCCATCGCACGCTCCTGACCCCGTCCTACTCTCGAACCTCCTCAGCACCGCGTCTCGGTCGGACACCCAGCACGAAGCGGGGATAACCCTCGAAGGACCGGCCGCCGTTCATGTGCTCCGAAAGCGCAGTCTTTCGCGTCCGCTGAGCTGCCTCCACGAGCAGGTGGCCGTCGGCGAGTGTGCGCTCGGGTGGCTTGTCATGCGCAATCCCAGGACGGGAGTGATCGAGCTGGATACATTAGAACAATGGTTTGGGGAGGAGAGGCTTCCAGAGGGGTGGTGGGATTCGAAACGGCCCGTGAAGACGGTCGGGTTGATTCAAAGCCAACGCACTGCAGGCAAAGTGCAACGCCTTGTGAAGAATGAGTAGTATGTATGTTACATATGTAGCATGTATTTTTGTCCCCTCTCTCACCAACTGAAGACTTCTTTCTTGTTCAAGTCACAGGAACGTCTAGTACATCAAACGAAAACCTTACTCCAATCCGCACTCTTCACAAACTCCGCAAAAGTGCGCGTCGGGCGCGCGAGGCCTTCGCTGCTGGCGGACGGCTTCCCTCCGTAATCTGGTTGGTAGATACACCCCATCAGCGACAATGTCTCAGACACAATCCATGGAGACGACGCACATCCGAACTCGTCGAAGAACAGGAAGCCCTCGACAGCGTCAGTGGCCGCGGCAGGCGGGAAGCCGCCCGCGATGAACTTCTGCGCAGCGTCTTCAGGTGTGACTTGTTTGAACACGACTTTCTGGCTGGTGACTGCGAACGGCGGTGAGTATCTATTCGCCAGTGAGCCTCGTCTCGTACTTTCGGCAATCTGCCGCGCTATGTCCTCTACGCTGATGTCCTCGCTGGCGGTGTAGACGGTCTGCCCGTCTGGGAAGACCGGGGCTTCGAGCGCGCGGCGGACAAACAGGCCATAGTCGTGCTCTATGTCGATAACGGGCACGATCGTGCTAGGCCGCACCACCCACGGCACTGCGTACGTGCCGTCGGGCTGCTTCGCCAGTAGTGGATACGGCCCGACGAAGTTGCTCGCGTAGAAGCCCGCCTGGACGTCGACGAAGGGGACGCTCGACGCGCGGCCGTAATCCGCGACTTGCGCCTTGCTATCGAAGTGCAGGACCTTGGAGTACTTGCCGCCGCTGATTTGCTTGACGGGGACGAGGCCGGACCAGATGATGCCTTTCGCACCGGCGGCCTTGGCGGCGTCGATAAGCAGCTTGCCCTCGGATATTTCCTGCCGTATTTGCGTCATTGAAATTATTACATGGTGGGGGAGTTATTGTGTGCTTACCCGTGCCTGGTTTACATGCTCCCAGTAATTGGTGACCAACTGATCGTGTGCGAGTCAGTTGATGGCATCAACCATGGTTAAAAACTCACAAACACGTAGTCCGCGCCCACGAACGCCTTGTACACCTCCTCCCGGTTCTCCACGACCAGATTCACCGCGAGTACTTCCACGCCCTGTTTCTTGAGCGCCTCCGCAGCGGGCTTGGTGGCATCCCGGGTGAATCCGCGGATGCGGTATGGCTTGTCGGACTCTGCGAGCGCCTTGATAACGCTTCCGCCCTGCAGGCCAGTGGCGCCCACTACAGAAATGAGGGGCGCCGATTGAGCGTGAGTGATCGTCATGGTGTGAGAAAAATTGGATGGTTGGGATGTATGATATGATATTTCCCGGTGCGCCCATCGTTCTTCTTTAAAGTCCCCTGGCCACGGCTAATGATCGCGGCGCGCGGACGTTCTTACATAGAGAAGCCCGCCGAGCCTACTGAACAACTCCCGGTGGACTCGGATTCTAGCGCAAAAGTGTATCCCGATGCGCCGGCGAATAGAGACGGTTTATAAGGGGGAGTGATATCGGGATAGTAATAACTCGTTTTTTCGAGTCGTTACAACTGGTTCATGTGTCACCCAAGTTTATTGATTACCACTTACCTTTAGGTGTGAGTCTTAGGGCGCCCAATCAATCGGCATCTTATTTTTCGTGAGTCGCTGATTGGCCGAAGAAGCACCGTTGTGTCAGCCAGGGTTGGTCATAAATCGCCTCCTTTGCCTTCAACATTATCCTGGTGACCACGATTCGACGACAATGAGTCGGTGGAACTCGAAGGTTTCGAGAGGCTCTCTACTCCTCCCTTGAGCATTTTACGAAACCGCGGCACATGATTCAACTTTGCGTCCATTTAACCTCGAATTCAACCTTGTCAATGTGTTTTTCTAGCCGGCTGCTTCAATCCCGATTCAAGGTTCCCCCTTATTTCCTCATGTCAGGTTGGGCGGGGCGTTTGGGTTCAACTTGAGCTCGGCCTTTCACCCAGCTGATCCTCGCTCAGGCTTGGCCCTCCTGAATCAATCGTCTTCCCAGGCCGGCGGTTGTGAAAGCGTTCAAGATCATTGTGCTTAGAACAGGCGTCTTTGCCTGTATGCCCCGAACAACTTGAACTCAATGTAAGGGCGGACAGGCTCCGACCACCCTGCTCCAAACTCGAGAAGCTGCTCGCCCGCCGAAACTATCTGGCACCGGGGGCGAATCATGGTGGAATTTGCTCCATGGGTCGAAACCGTGGCTGAATTTTATTCAATTTGGCGTGCGAGTCGGCGGCTCAGCACATTCTATACTACTGCTTTGCTAGTGGTCCTGGACCACCACTGATTAGCAACTGATTAATGTACTCGGACGAGATAAAGTTCCATTCCAGTCTCAAGATTGAGTCAGCCCCTTTGATCATCCGAGCCGTCTGTCGGAAAAATCCCGGGCTGATTATATAGTCCCACAACGTAATACATTCCGTTGCAATCCCATATTAATTTTGTGGATTGCAACGCACAGTTTTAGGATTATATTCAACTCCAATCCTATATCATCTTGTAATGGATTCCCTCTTTGCAATCCAATTCATCATTGCAATCCGTTGTAATGGGTGCACATCAGGGGATAAAAAAAAAAATTATTTGGCTACACTACGGTAGCCGGCCTAGCACCAAAGTTCTTTTGCAGCGTCACGTTAAGTTGAACCCGATGTTGCTCCAGTACGACGAGAGAGGGACAATGATGGTGAATGGCGTGGGGACGAGCGGCGGGGAGGTGTCAAAGGGCTGGCCTGATCACACAAGCGACGAGGAGTAGACAGTCCGGCCTGCGCATGTAATAAGTTCGATGACGAAAAATGATAAAGTTAGTGCGTACCGTGGGTGAAGCATGATGGCGGCTCCTCGTCATCGAAGTGTGCTGTAGTCTGGGAAAGGTGTGGGATAAAAGAGATTTAAGGGAACGCACCGCCAGAGACAGCCATTCATACTGCCGCCACTGATGCACATTCTCAGGAAGAACATTGAGGACATCAAGGAGCTGGCCTTGAACGCGGCCCTCATCCGAGTCAAACTCCTTGGTGCGGGTGAACATCTCGTCCTTTTGCACGGCCCACACACGCTCGTCGTCGACGAAGAACAAAGACTTGAGAAGGGCAAAGCGCCGACCTGCAGCCCGTGTGCGTTCTTCGACAGTGGGCGGATTGGGGGCCTGGGAGTTGTCGATGCCCTCCGAATGATGGTGGGGGCGACGTTTCCGCGGACGGCGGGCGGCATGAGCTTGATTGATGAGGTCGGCAATTTGGCGGTCTTTTGCGGTGAGAAGCCCGTCGACTTTGTTCATGCCAGCTTGTATGTTTGGTTTGGATCTAAGAAAGAGTTAGCACATCAAAAGGAATGCATAGGGCAGCGGGACGCACACGACGCATAGTACGTGGAGTTGCTGGTGCAATCTCCTGCGTGAGGTTAATAATATTGGCAAGGGCTGTGGCGGGACGCAGTGCCGTGGTCAGAATTGGCGCTGCGAGAGCGACTGCGGGGTGGGCATGTTGTGGTTAGAGTGAAAGAGGCACTCATAGCGACCACTCAATTAAATGTGCACTCCACCGCCCCACCCAACCACCACCCTGCTCCACACTCGGTTAAAATTGACGTCAATTTTCAGTTGCCCCCAATATGTTGAAGGGCAGATATCGATTGCGTTGAGTGTTGTGCTGGGTATAGAGGTCATTCGATAATGGTTGGGCTGGAAGAGGGCCGCAGGAGGAAGACGAGAAGAGAAGAAGGAGATACGTGTAGCGCCACTGATCGGCAATTACGTACACCAAACACGGTCATGCAACACAACTCTTCTGTCTCTAACTACCTCATCCTTATATTTCCTTGCCTATGCGAACGAAGCACAAGCAGTACACTATCAGGGCAGCCCCGTTGAAAACCTGGAGCATACCGTGCGAGGGGCTCTGGTCTGTCCCATTTTCGGAGCACCCCGAGAAGTGTTCCATGTAGTAGATTGCATCGACGCCAACATGTTCTTACGTATACACAAGATAAAATGATCAATAATATATCACCTGTATTTATTCTGTTCCTTTTTCGTTGGCTCCCTGCGCCACTGGGGCTGCAAACCTAGTATGTGATAGTAGGGCATTGCAAACACGCTCATCTATTATATCGCCTCACGAGCGGTTGCAATCCACTCCGGGTGGGATTGCAACCGGTTGGAATCCGCCAAAATCCGCTAATCAGTTGCAAGGCAATGTAATCAATTCGACTTTTTTCCGACATCTCTATCTTCGTGGTGAGTTCGTTCCTAGACCCAGACAAAATATGGTCGCGACGCCTGTCCACTCTCGAGCTCGATTTAAGGAATAGATAAACGACGATTCGCTGCGTGTGATGAGACGAGAGTGCTTGAAATGCTGAGATGTTTGTGCCCCTTCGTTGATTTTGAGTCGTGGAAGGAATGAAGCAGTCTTCGTAGCGAATACACAATATATTGTACACGTAAAATATTTACGGAGATTTCGATGCCTCGTTGTTGAACGGATTTAGTATCCATTGTTGTATCCACCTCCGTGTCCTCCGCCATAGCCCCCCTTGCCAGATCCCTGGTGCACGCAGCAAAGCCGAATGGGGTCGATGCTAAACCCAAGCTCGCACTTGTGGGAGTTGCCGTTGCACCGGCCGTGCACGCAAGATTTTTCGAATATGAATGGGAAGCAGGGCGAGTTCTGTGATGAACGATGGAATATAAGCGCTTCCGGGTATTGATCAGGAGGATGGAGGAAAGCGCACGTAGTTCCCGTCTTTATTTCCCTGCGGAGCACGATGGAACGTAAGTGTCTACGACTTGAAGAAGAGGAAGAAAACCTACATGATTGCCGCCATTACCGTAGTTTCCTCCATCTCCACCGCGAGCTTCGAGCTCGGACTCTCCGAGCACGGCGGCGGCAGATGAGAGGGAGAAAAAGAGGCATAACGCAGCCAAGGTCGGGGAGGTGAATCGCATGCCGGGCTGGCTGGGAGGGGGGTTAAACTTGTATGTATGTGAAGGACACTTAAGTGTTGGAAAGTTGAGGAGGGACGGGGACACCTTTATACCGTGCGCAAGACATTCTGGGTTATTTGGTAGGATCGCTGTTCTGGGTGCGCAAATTTCATTCAGCCATCGGCAGACGTCCTCGGCGAGAAATACTTCCGTTATCTGTGGCCACTATGAACAGAGAAGGGTTAATCGTCCAGCCAGTGTTTCGACTCTGCGCATCCGGACACTAGAAAATGAGAGTGCACACTTTGAACATTCAAATGGCATTATTCAAATATGAGTTGAATGCCAAGACACTTGTTAATGCAACCTTTTCCTGCTGGTAAGCGAATCAGGGGACGAAATTTCTTCCGACACCTGTCGCATTTCGAGGGGGCGTTTAAAGATTGAGGGAAGTATCGGGCGGTGGAAGATGTTGCCCTGCTATGAGTGCCAAGTGGCATGCGTATGCCGCGCTGCGATCATGGTTGCGCCTCTATTCGAGAAGCCTAGAACCTACAGTATCGAGAGAGGTGTCGCTAGTGAAGTTGACCTGAGAAGAGCAATTTATCCTGTGCACTCGGGTGCTATGGCTCTGCGGTGTCTTGGAGATGAGATGATGCGCGCCGCAAAGAAATGTACCAGTCTAATTTACAAGTCAGAATACTATAAATGGTAAGTTGCATTTGGACGTAGTGTTGATTGATTGCCAACGGAGAGGTGCTGTGGCACACACAGACCAAGATGCTGGACCCTGTGCTCCGCCGATGTGGTGTTTGTACCCGTGCCTCTTTCTAGCGGGAGGACTGTCCGAGCCCGACTCTGGACTCAGACTCGCAGTCTCAGAGTGCAAGGTTGGCCGTTACGTTGCTCCGACATCTCCGTCGTCCGGTGTGACGTCGCTGCCGTTTTGCGCGCAGGATACTTGATTCGTCGGTTATTCCTCAGCATTGGGAGTTTATGGTTATTTCGTGGGCGAAGGAACTCCGAAGACAACGGCTCCGACCCTCATCGGAGAAAAATCAGCGAATCCGAGGCGGAGCATAGGCCTACGCACTGTCAGGCAGCCATTTCTTCCTAGCTACCAGTGGTCCGCCAGCAGCGCCATTCAAACCCTGCCTCGGTATTGTGTTTCATCGTCGTCGGCTGAGGGCCTCAGGCGCAAGTCTCGGAATTTGGGGGATGCGTAGATTCGTACTGGGCATCGACGGCCTGGGGGCCTGGCCTTGTCGACACCAATGCTGCATACAGGACCAGAGTTTACATCCACCGGCTCCGTCCATCCCAATTCCATCCGCACTCAAAACCTCATCACAATACTTTCCTCCGCCTCCATCTTTACCGCCTGTATATTCGCGCTCTCTGGCGTCGTCTCCGCGACGCTTCTCCAACAAGCGCAGGCGCCGTGCAACCCGAGCTTCGAAGGCGCCGGCGTTTCCATCATCCTCGGCAGCAATGAGTGGGGCGTCTCGCCCGCAGTGGCGGGCACCGTGCTCAACCGCACCCTGGGCCTCAGATCCGGGCTCCCGCTGAACCGTACGGCCAAGTGGCACGTCGAGCAGACCAGGTCGGTCCCTCCGACCTATATCGTCAAGTGCGCGGCCCATCACGATGCCCAAAACTTAAGAGCACGACATGACTGACTGAACGCGATGCAGGGAAATCAACCACAACGACCTCGTGGTCGACATCGACGCGGACGGGCTGTTGGTCCTCGAGGAGATAGAACCCGCCAAGACGTACATCCTCCTCCTCCTCCTCCTTCTTGTCCCTGAAAACGAACATATGCTGACGAGATTGAATATTAGGACCCAGCTTTGGGAGATCAACTGCAGGGCGTGCCTCCCGGGTACGTCCACACCGGACGGCGGTGAATTCGGCACGGGGTGCAAGATCGTGAGTGCTGCGAGCGGGTTGTATGTGACGGTGGAGCCTGCGGGGGTCACGATGGGCATGGAGGAGTGTGCGACTACCATGTTCCAGAGCTGGGATTTCTGGACGGCGACCGCCGAAAACTAGCTATAGTCGAAAGGTTCAGTCGAACTGGGTACTTTACGTGTTGAAATTGCTGCCAAATTTGAGCTATGTAGTCTCCCAGAGGCAGACGCGTAAAACTTGAAGCTTGAAGCCCGAACCTTTGTAGACTTTTCCCCAGGGGCCAGCGGGTGGGACGTCACTGCTATTGGCAGGCAGAATTCGAGTCAAACCATGAATCATATCCTCTTGAGGTTGCCTCAGAAGAAAATAACCTCGAAACTGGTGGAATTCCGACTCCACAAGGTGAAAAGAATGCAAACGAGTGACATGTCACAGTGACCATTTGCCAAACCGACACAAATCCCGCCTGGCATCCGCCATGATGAGGCCTCGCCACGGTTACACGCTGCTATCCTCAGACCAGAGCGACGTTCAGGAACCTCATCTCTCCCACCTCCCCCAACTTCATCTTCGAGGACGACGAGGAAGAAAAGCTCACGAGACCGCGACCCATCGTTTATCCTCACGACCCTCGCTTTGACCAGCCGGCCCCGCCTGTGTGGCAGCGGGTGGCCCTAATACTCTGCATTATAATCTCCCTCGCTCTCGCTGTCTGGTTGCAGAATGGATTTTGGATTGGGGCAATAATATAATGTATGTCTGATCTACGTCCTCTAGGGTCCTCCGCTCATGAACTCTATAAAGAGGCCTGAGCTTTGACGTTCTTTAGAAGGAGAGGACAGCATTGACTGGATGGACGATTTTCGCTACCTGTCGCTCGCGCGCCGGCAAGTTCCTGTATCTATTGCAACGATAATGATCTTGTGTTGGTCACATTTACGCCAGTACGAACATCATCCCAACCTAGTTCTCGATGCTGTGGACATACGCCTGAACGATATCTTCCGATTATAATGTGTCTTTGTCGCGAGCGGAAGTACTGTTGTTCGATCCTCGATCCAATTATACCTACCCCCCCGTCGAGGCCCACTGGTGGACTGTTATACATAAGCCTATGGTGATGGCTCTGTGCCAGAGGTAGACGGCCTGCTTTGGCTGGATGATTTTTGCTACCTGTTGTCGGCCCACTGTTGTTCCCGCGGGCAGGCCCTGTTGTTCAATCCACTTCCAAAGAGGCTTGCGTTGCACATGTATGGAATGTGGCCCCGTTTAGTACGTCCACTCGGACACGCGACCTCTATGATCATTGATGTCCTGCCAAAGTATTTTGCATAAAGCAAGAGTACATAGGAGCTTCAACTAAGCTAATCCGATGATCCTTCATAGCTGTCGGCTTCATCCTCCGAGTCTGTAACCGTATCGGAATCTTCACAATACGCGTCTGAATAGTCCGACGAATCCGGGTCTTCATCCGCCTCCCGGATGAATCCAAGAAGGGGTCCAGGTCATCCAGCACCTGAGAGAATCTGATCGACGCCGAGGGGAAACCATCGCGGTACTTCTGAGGGACTATGCCGGCGCCAAGGACAGATAATTCTCGAAGGGCGCACTTCGATCTAGTGGGGGAGCGACACAAGGGACGTGACGGGGTCCTCCTCCGCAGGAAAGAATTTCTCGTGGATTTGGAGCGTCCTCAGGGCCGGCAGCGTCAGCTTCTCGAATATTCCTGACGGCATGGAACCACCAAACACCCAGGCTTCTGCAATGAACGTTTCCAGATGCGACAAGTTGACGTTCAACTGCTGGTCGACATAACGCAAATGTAAATGCATAGAATGCTTTACCTCAGTTCGCCTATAGGATCGACATCCAAACGGCAAGTGACGACGTTGACGAGCTGGGTTACGAGATAACTGTATTGGTCGAGTGTGATCCGACTCACAGATCACCAGGGGAAGATGGGACTATAACTTATAGTATAACGATCGTAATAGACTCCGAGGTAAAGATGTCGCAGTGAAGGTGCCGCCGTCAAGCCTTCCAAAAATCCCCCGCCTTTAAAACTGCAGAGGAACGGGAGCGGAAGCTTGACGTAATTGGAAGACCCGCCGGGGAGCTCTAAATATTAGTATTACAGACAACCGGCAGCATCTCGAGAAATAGAGCTCGAGTCAGGGTTCAGACGAGTCAAAATATTTTAAATAAAGGTACAACAAGTAGAGCGAGGACGATACAGATTATTACAATATAACGGACCAGAATCCCAGGATAAACGAGCTGCAAGGCGGCGTGCAAGTTTTCGGAACCATTCACCAGCCGTGCCCGCCATTACCGTAGCCACCGCCATTGCCATTGTGGCCACCATTTCCGTTGCCGTTGTGTCCCCCGCCATATCCGCCATTGCCGTTGTCGTGGCCGCCATTCCCGCCATACCCTCCATTTCCGTTACCGTGGCCGCCACCGTATCCACCGTTGCCATTGTGGCCGCCGCCGTATCCGCCATTGCCGTTGTTGTGGCCGTCATGCCCATGGTTCCCGCCGTACCCACCATTTCCGTCGCCGTTGTGCCCGCCGCCATATCCGCCATCTAAGAAAAGACAGAGTGAGAGATCGGTTTAGACCGTTGGCGAGAACTGACTGTTGTTTCCACCTCCCCCGCGCGGATAGCTGCCGTACCCGCCGTCATGGCCGCCATTTCCTTTGCCGTCATGGCCGCCGTTCCCTTTTCCATCGTGCCCGCCGTTTCCCTTGCCATCGTGTCCTCCATTTCCCTTGCCGTCGTGCCCGCCATTACCCTTCCCGTCGTGCCCACCGTTCCCCTTGCCGTCGTGCCCGCCGTTCCCTTTGTCGCCGCCATACCCACCGTTACCCTTGCCATCGTGCCCGTCATTGCCCTTGCCGTCGTGCTCTCCATTCCCTTTACCGCCATAGCCGCCGTTTCCTTTCCCGCCGTGGCCCCCATCTAAGCATCTTGTTAGATGGTGCAGACTTGTGTCCAAGAGAAATCAAACCTTTTCCGCCCTGGCCGTAGCCACCACCGTTGTGACCTGTGTTCCGAGCAGAGTTCATACTGTTCTTTAGTATCTCTGAGCTAAACTCACCGTTCCCGTTTCCGCCGTACCCATCATCACCACGGGCACGTAGGGCGTTGGTGTCGCTGGGAAGAGCGGCGGAGGAGACCGCGAAGATAGCGACGAGCGCCGCAATGGTAGTAGCTGAGAAGCGCATAGTGGACTGGGGTTTGGTTGTTGAGGAGAAGAGACGAGGAAGAGCTGGGATTGCTGAAGAATTGAGCAAAGGACGATGCGGTTTTATACCTGAAAGCGGCGCATTCGAGGCTAGATGAACCCCAAATGCCAGTTCTTGGGTAGTGGCTTTGGTGATGCAGAGCGCTAGTCCAAGCTGTCGAGAAACTGTAGAGTATCCATTGGAATGGAGATATTCAAATTAAACTCGCAATTCGCAGAGGGGATGGTGAAACATGTCGACAGCACGGCGTTCTACAGTCAACTGCAGCCCAATATGGTCAGCGTATTCGCCAAGAAATTATTGAGGGTAAAGCCTCATTAACAAATATTTGGCGCGCATTCGGAGATTACTCGTTTCTGGATGCGCGTGACTAAATTCGGCTCCTCAAAGATAGATTACTGACTTTCGTGCCTTGTAGCCTGCTTGTCTCCGACGAAAATGGCTCCGCAGACGATCTGAAGCAGCCAAGCCAAAGTTATCATTGATTTGAATTTACAAAAGTCAATATACCTGCATCTCAGCAGCGAAAACACCCATGTGAAGGTTCTTTGAGCTGGATGAGATTGACGTTCGAACCATAATTCAAACGGTTGCTTCCTAGAACGACCTGGGTCAGGAGCTTGAGTGAAACTGAACTGGAGCAGCAAACGAGATTCACTCTGCATTTGCATGGGCGACATGGGGCGACATGATGAGGTGACCACCTCTCTGGGCCGCATTCGACTCTTCGACCTGAATGATTCCTGGGATAGTTACATCTATGTTCATGAGCGCATAATCGGTAGCGAGGCCTGCATAGCAGCACATTACTTTAAGGATTGGTATCACGTTCGCGAAGCGCTACCGAGATTTCTGCCGGGATCATGGGTTCCCGCTCGCAGCACAGTGCCTTAATTGAGCAAAAACATGCGCACAGGCGTTCCTATACACCAACAATGCGAAATAAACGCAATACTATGAACAATAATCGCCGTGAATCGTGGGTGATCCAAATAAAGACTCGATACAACGCGCTTTGATTGATTTGCTTTCGTCGTTAGAGTGGAGGTGGACAACTTGAATATTCGTCTGTGACTGTTCGCTAGCAAAGATTCGAGGATCTGGGCAAGTAACTCACCTAGAAATTGATTTCTGGGCCTCCCTCGTATTTTCAGGTCAGATTAAACAACACAGTCCTGCGCGGCTATTGCGTTCAAAAACTTGAAATATGGCGGGCTATGGAGTGAAAATTGGTAGGAACAGGATCGGACCAACGTTCCTTGGCCTTCGCCGTCGGGAATCAGTACCGTAATCCTACGCGGGAGATCCAAGTATAACTCACTGCGTGACGACGCTTTGATTTATTTGCCGTGGTTATACACACCTCGTTAATTAGGTGTGCGACATGCGACAAGTGGCAGGCGCGCGCGGACAGAGAGTGGCGATGGGCTATGCTCAACGCCAACGGCGGCCAGCCAGTACCGTTCTGGCAAAGAATTATGCGGTAACGAGCGGAGGACAGTTTGTCAGCCTAAGACCTCCGGTGTCGCTACAGTGTTTTCCCCCAGAAAAGCCTTTGAGGCAAATATTGAGTTTAGAATTTATCTGACCACACACAGAGTATTGCGGCTTGAGTGCAATTGCGGATGCTTTGCACTGCGTCATTAGTTCACCAAGCCGACTAGAAGCTAGGCCTTGAAGCTGAGTCCACTGGAAGGATCGAAGTTTCTCGGGAAAGTATTGAGAGGTCTTTAAGCTCAGAAAAAGTCGGCGTGATGATGATGGTTCGCGTCAAGATCATCGATAGCCGGGAAGTTCCGTGCACCTGCCAATTTCGTCCAGTGTTGCATCGTCTGCCTCTTGATATATTCCGACACGTCGCCCGCGCCACGCCGGCGTACCGGCGTGAGGCAGCCCTAATAAATGTCGTCTTATGGACCAGTTTATGGTAAGTATCTTGAAGCACTCAAGGTGGCACATTTCTTTATTATTCCCGGTCTTTTATTTGTTTGAATCATCACATAGGCAACGCCTGCTTAATATTTCGACGCTCCCGTCAATTTCTTCCCCATCTCCCGCGCCAAATTTCGCCCGGTTTGCTCGCTCGGATGTAATTCATCCCACCACATGAACGAATCCCGCTCGGCCAATGTACAGTCGCCGCTGGATGCATATCTCAACCCAACGGCTGAGAACGAAGTTGAACACTTACATTCCACATTGCCTGAAGTCGTTGGGATCGGGACATTGGTGGCAATGGCCCGTAACGTTCGCGGGGATGCTCCCGTTGAACCACTTCGCCGGCTCATTGTACATGTCCTCGAAGAATCCATAGGTATCGAAAACGTCGACGGTCGCGGTGCCGCGCCATTCCGCGCTCAAGGCAGCCACACCGCCCCGTATCAGCGCGTTCATGGTGTGGACAAAGTTGAACATGCGCTTGTTCCAGGCGACCCCATCGTGTGGGGCGGGGAAGTATATAGTCGGGTCAGAGGAGTTGCTATACAGCCGTGTGATCTGCAGCGGAATCAATGAGTTAACGATAAAGCGCCGAGCACCGAGCGCGTAGAGATTTCGGATCGTTTGTAGTTGGCATCCAGCGAGATCCACTAGTGATACTTGGGGGCCTTCGTCGTCTGTGACAAACGAGTGAATCCCGACGTCGTTGGTGCCGATAAATATGACGACGACGAACTCCGAGGGGTCCATGTCGAGCTTTTGGTGCTTCGTGCCGTTGTTGGATATGTGGTCCTGGATAAACCAGTCCGTCTGACCTCCGATAACATCCGGGAGCGAAGACAAAGGTGTTCTGTCGGTGATCGTCAATAGGTTAGATTCAGAGGCGCCAAAAAAAACGAACAAGACATTGGAGCAAACAGCACCCCCGACAGCGTAGTTCCAGATCGTATAGTTTCCGTACAAGCCGAGATACCTGGAGAAAGATCAATCATGCAACTCTGAGAATGAGCTTCTGGAGTATGATACCATGGCCATTGGACTCCGCCATCCGCAGCAGTATCTGCCTGAAGTGCTCCCAGTCAAAACACACATTCCGATACGTGGCGCTGAATGCTCATACCGGAGGGAAGACCTCCTGGTAATCTTTCCCCGGAAAGGTCCCGTTTGAAATACTATGCGCGCGCGATTGATCTGCGAATTTATGAATTTGGTGCGAGTATTATTGATGGAGCACCCCAACCTGTGTAAGAATCACCCTAGCAAGGAAGCTCGGTGTAATGCGCAACAAGCAGATATTATTGCGATACGTACGAAGAGCACGACCGCTTTGGTAGTCGTTTTCCCCCACACCCGCAAGCCAAGCCCTAGGGCCCAGTAGAGTGAATAAAAGGACACCATGATGCTCGTGCGCGATATTCGTACTTCTTATAGGACAGATCGTTGCTCCGAGGTTTATCCTATGACGCGCCCTTGTGACCATCCATGGCGGACCGCCGGCCAAGTTTGAATCGTGTGGAGTTCAAGCATAGGACCGATGAAGGATGATGCGCAATCGGAACGAGATACACAAGAGTCTAGATGAGCGAGAGGTGCATTCGCGAACATCGTACTTACGCCATGCCGCAGCGACAATAGACTCTTTGTAGATAGTGTCAGAGGAATCCGGTTGAAAAAAAGTGGCGATAGTGTAGGTTGTGATTGAAGCACCAGTAGAAACTGTCAAAGGCCAACTTACGCGACGAGTTGGTCAACTTCAGCGAATCTTGAATGATTCAAGCCAAATTCAAGCACGGTCGCCAGAGGTTGCGAATCCAAGAAAATACCTCGTTCACCGGTGCGGTTGAAGCAGGGCTGTGCTTTACCAGACGCAGCTAAAGGTAAGAGAGGTCGGCCGCTGCGCTCTTCAAGCACTGGCAGTGGCATGCAGGAGGCAGAAACGCGTCTGGTCACATTTGCACCTGACCTTAGTAACACATTCCCACCACCGCCATCAGTCTTGGGCCCAAGGTTTCGACGCGTCAAAGTATTTCAGATACAAGTACAACAAATACAGTCAGGATGATACACATTAGTACAAGATAGGGACCCAAGAAGAGGATACACTTTGAGCAATCGGCGCACGCTGAAAGGCCGACTGCGCGGTTCGAATCATTTACCAGCCGTGTCCTCCATTGTGTCCGCCGTATCCTCCTCCATGACCACCATTGTGTCCGCCGCCGTGGCCACCGTTGTGCCCACCATCTAAGAAACAAGTCAGGTTAAAATCCAATTAACCTCTCTGCAGGCGGGACGAACTGTGACCGCCATAACCACCGCGCGGATAGCCGCCGTGTCCGCCGTGTCCGCCGTTGTGGCCTCCGTTGTGGCTGCCGTTGTGGCCTCCGTCATGACCGCCATTGTGGCCTCCGTCTATGAAGGAAAAAGGCGGGAGTTAGATGGGTTATAGCTTCTGAAGGCGAGACAAACTGTGACCGCCACCATAGCCATCGTCTCCACGACGATAACCGTGTCCACCGTGCCCGCCGCCGTGCCCGCCGTTGTGACCGCCGTCATGGCCACCGTGTCCTCCGCCATGGCCGCCATTGTGACCTCCGTCATGACCGCCGTTGTGACCCCCATCTAAGAAACGAGTCGGGTTAAAATCCAGTTAACCTTTAGGCGGGACGAACTGTGACCGCCATAACCACCGCGCGGATAACCGCCGTGGCCGCCGTGTCCGCCGTTGTTTCCGCCGTCGTGCCCGCCGTCGTGCCCGCCGTTGTGGCCTCCGTTGTGCCCGCCGTTATGGCCTCCGTCATGTCCGCCGTTGTGCCCGCCACCATGACCATCATGGCCTCCATCTAGAAGAAAAAAGGGCGGGAGTGAGATGGGTTATAGCTTGTGGAGGCAAGACAAACTGTGACCGCCACCATAGCCATCGTCTCCGCGACGATAACCGTGCCCGCCGTGCCCGCCGCCGTGCCCGCCGTTGTGACCGCCGTCATGGCCGCCGTGCCCTCCACCATGCCCGCCGTTGTGACCGCCGTTGTGGCCGTCATTGTGGCCTCCATTGTGCCCACCATGGCCGCCGTCTAAAAAAGGCGAGTTAGATCAGTTATAGCTCGTGTTGTGCGCTGAGGCGAGACGAACCGTTGTGACCATCATAACCACCACGCTTATAGTGGCCGTGGCCGCCGTCGTGACCGCCATGGCCTCCGTCATGGCCACCGTGGCCTCCATCGTGTCCGCCGTGGCCTCCATCGTGCCCACCGTGGCCTCCATCGTGCCCGCCGTGGCCTCCATCATGGCCGCCGTTGTGTCCACCGTGGCCTCCATCTGCGAAAAGAAAAAGTCGAGTCAGATTAGTTCTATGTTTTGCGAACAAGACGAACTGTGTCCATCGCCGCGCGGATAGCTGCCGTGCCCGTCGTGCCCGTCGTGCCCCTTGCCGTCGTGACCATCGTGCCCCTTGCCATCGTGCCCATCGTGCCCTTTGCCATCCTTCCCGTCATGCCCCTTGCCGTCGTGCCCATCATGCCCCTTGCCATCCTTCCCGTCATGCCCGCCGTCCTTCTTCCCATCGTGCCCTCCATCTAGAAATTTAGAGTCAAATCCAGTGTCTTGAGCTTCAACGAAGACCAACCTTTGCCATCATCACCGCGCTTATAGTGGCCGTGGCCTCCATCATGGCCGCCGTGGCCACCATGGCCGCCGTGTGACCTCCATGGCCGCCATCATGGCCACCATGTCCGCCGTCATGGCCTCCGTTGTGGCCTACAGAGAACATCTATCAGCTCCACCCCAGACCCACGCTAATGGCAACGACTTACCGCCGTACCCGCCGTGCCCGCCCCGAGCAGCGAGGTAGTGGATCGGCGGGCAGCAGAGATCGCCCTTAAGCGTGTGCCCGATGGGACAGCTGCGGTCCTTGCGGCACGGGCTGCATTTCTACGTACATGAGTGGTGAGCACATCGCAATGGCACCGAGTTTCCAACAGCATACTTTGAACTTGTCGGCGTCCCCGGCGACGACGCCGGACGACACCGCGAAGAGCGCGGCGAGCGCTGCGACGGTGGCAGCTGAGAATCTCATTGAGACTGCGGGTGGTGCTTGGAGGAGGAGTGGAGGAGAGGAGAGGAGGAGAAGAGCTGGGATTGCTGGAGAATTGGGCAGACGGCGCAGGGTTTATATACCTTCAGGTGCCCAGTGCTAAACACATTTGAGGATAGATGAACTTTGAACTTTGGGGCATTTCAGTGTGCGCTTGTCAGCGCTGGGCATGGGCGGAGCGCAAGACGCTGTCGGGCGTCCGTATGTTGGAACAGGAAATATTGAGACTTGGCTTTACGGTCGTAATTCCGCTGAAACGCGGGCAGGTTGAGTTGAGTAGAATCTGGGCGGCAGACCAAGACGGGTTTGGGATGTCAATTCCAAGTATACGGCTTCCAAGTTCGAGTTTCGCTTAGTTGGTTCCTGGAAGAGTCAACGAGACCACACATTTCGAGCCAAGCGCGTCCTCCACCTGAGAAGTCAATTTTAGGCCATTTTTTTCCCTTAAATTCATTCATTAAGCTGAACCGCTGACCTTCGTGGGTTAATGGTATACCACCCACAAGGGATCCGTGCTGGACAAGAATCTGATATTGGAATTGCGCAGAGAAAAAATCACTGGAAGTGTAGTGCCTGGTCAATTATTCCGTTCTGTGCAGTCAATTGCGCACCTGCATCTCAGCAGCGAGAATATCCATTGCATTCAAATGCTTATTTTGGGGCAGTCCGGCCATCCAGATGACCAGCTCGGTAATTAGTAGTGCGCGCTTTAGACGGCCTGTGTCAAAGCGCGTTATTGCAGGTCCTAAGATGGTAATAGTAAAAGAAAAGAGGCCCCGCCCCATCTCACTGTATTGTATTTCACCGCCGCCAAGGGATCCATGCTGCACAAGAATCTGACCCTGGAATTTGGGCAGAACAAAAAACCCCGGTCAATTATTCCGTTCTGCGCAGTTAATTGCATCTCGACATACCTGCATCTCAGCAGCGCATTCAGATGCCCGAGTTCGGCAATTAGTATGTAGTGCGCGCTTTAGACGGCCTGTGTCAAAGCGCGCTATTGCAGGTCCTAAGATGGTAAGTAATAGTAAAGGAAAAGAGGCCCCGCACTACCTCGCTGTATTGTATTTCGCCGCCCGCAAGGAATCCACGCTGCACAATAATCTGACACTGGAATTGCGCAGAGAAAAAATTACTGGAAGTGTAAGTAGTGCCTGGTCAATTATTCCGTTCTGTGCAGTTAATTGCGCATCTCGACATACCTGCATCTCAGCAGCGAGAATATCCATTGCACTCAAATGCTCATTTGGGGCAGTCCGGCGTCCAGACGACCACCTCGGTAATTAGTAGCGCGCGCTTTAGACGGCCTGTGCCAAAGCGCGTTATTGCAGGTCCTAAGATGGCAATAGTAAAGGGAAAGGAGCCCCGCCCACCTCACTGTATTGTATTTCACCGCCGCCAAGGGACCCATGCTGCACAAGAATCTGACCCCGGAATTTGCGCTTGGGCAGAAGAAAATAAAAACACCGGTCAATTATTCCGTTCTGCGCAGTGACTTAATTGCATCTCGACATACCTGCGCGTTCGGATGCCCGAGTTCGGCGATTAGTAGTAGTGCGCGCGTTGGACGGCGTGTGTCAAAGCGCGGTATTGCAGCCAAGATGGGAGTGGTGAAGGAAAGGAAAAGGAAAAGGAAAAGGAAAAGGAAAGGAAAGGAAAAGGAAAGGAAAAGGAAAAGGAAAGAAAAGGAGTCCCACGTCCCCTCACATCGTCTCGCCCGTACGCGTACTTCGGCTGCAGGCTGGTATGTTCAGTGTTCAGCGTTCCACGGTCGGGTTTGGAATGGAGAACAGAATGGGAGGGAGGGTGCCACGGCACGACTGGGGGAGTTGTGGGACCACCGCCGCCGCGGTGTGAAAAGTCGGGGTAAGCGCCGGTGCGTCCGCGGTTCCGATACTATAATTGTCTGGGCCACAATGCACCGCCCGTCCGCCGTCGCGAAGGAGGGAAGAAGCAAGCCCGCCGCATCTGCACATAATACGTATCCAGCCTGTGCATTCCCGGTGAGTATGGCCCCTCCTAATCGGGCCTTGAAGTAAGTCAGTACACACGCAGCCCAAGTATAGAACCAAGTCACTATACCGCGCTTTGACAGTGATTTTTGATTGATTGATTCGCTGGCGCGTTAATTAGGTGGTGGACATGACGTCCGCCTGTCGAGTGGGTCGCCGCGGCGAGCAGCCTTGCCTTGCCTTGCCTTGGCGACAACGGCGTTCGTATAAGGCGGTATAGTGCGCAGGGAGTAAATTCGAGGAATCGCAGATAGTGATCAAATTTGCGTACGGGTTGAAGACCAGGGAGATGGCGCACATAGCTTATAGGTCAAGTCGAGGATGGAGTTATTTTATTTAGTCGGAAACCAGTTGCTTCGTAATCCCCCCAAGCAATAGTGTTTCAACCATTCAGTCGCCACACCAGAAAACACCCGACAAACCGATAGAACGTCGTTCGATTTCCCAGCGCCCACAAGCCTTGACGCGGACTCGGAGTCATGGGCTATGGCGGCCATGGCCGACGACTAGCAGCCCAATACCAGGAATTCGAGGCCCCAGTGCCCCATTCCAGTCGCGGAAGGATGACCGATAGGGTCGGAGGTGAGTTGGAGCTCTGAGGAGTTTCAGGCCGGATTTAGAAAACTGATTTCTGAACGCCACTCCAAAGTTCGACTCCAGTGGAGGCGCGATTCGACTCCACTTTGGAAAACGAAGAAAGATAAAACTTCTTGTGTTGAAAGAACAGAACAATCGAGGTGATAAGGTTGAATCAAAAAACAAGAAGGCAGTGCGTTTGTTTGCGCATGTATCCGCATCACGCGGAGTTTAGAAATCAGCTCGGACTCAAACCAACCACCTTCGGTTATCCAGCACCGGCCTCTGCCCGACCTTCGCCCTTGTAATCCTCTCCACCGTCGTCCAAACCACCATGGTGAACTCTACCCTTCTTTTTGTGTCCTCCGGATCCCTAATGGCCGCTGTCTGCAGTCTCTACCTCCCACTGTCATGCGCCGCCTCATGCGCGAAATTACCCCAGCTCAAAAACTCCCCACCGGAGGGCGTTCGCGTTCAAACTAGCGAAGACAACATGCTCGACCTCACAGGGATCATCGAGGGGCCTGGTGAGCCCGCGCACGCGTCGCCCGAGACAGGACTGACCGAGACGTTTCAGAGGGAACGCCATACGCCGGTGGTTACTTCAAAGTCAAGTTCACGTTCACGGAAGAGTTCCCCGCTGCGCCACCCAAATGTGCGTAGGTTTTGAGGCTCTCGCGATGGATGTGCGAGTGCGCGGACCCTAACAAACGCCTTTGTACCAGGTCGACTCGTTACCAAGATCTTCCACCCCAATGTCTCCAACGCGGGCGAGATCTGTGTCAACACCCTGAAGAAGGACTGGAAGGCGACGTACGGGATTGAGCACATTCTGGTCACTGTCAAATGTCTCTTGATATACCCGAATCCCGAGTCCGCACTTGACGAGGAGGCGGGGAAGCTGCTGCTGGAGGACTACGCCAACTACTGCAGTCGCGCGCGGCTGATAACCAGCGTGCACGCAACGCCGCGCGTGCGACCGGCCGAATTCGACACCCCCGCCGCGTCGGCCGAATCAAGCGCCTCCACCCCGACCGCGTCCACGTCCTCCTCCGGCGCCAGCACACCCGCGCCGTCCACACCCGCCGCCAAGCCCCCCGCGCCGCCACCCGCGCCCGCCCCCGCGCCCGCGCCCGCGTTCACCCTCCCCATCATCACCCGCAAGTCCTCCTCCCCCGCGCCCCCGCCCCCGCCGCCGCACACCGCCGCGCTCCCCCTGAAGGCGTCCCCCGGCTCGAACGCGGGCCACCTGGGCGAGAACGACGGCGCGGTCGGCCTCCCGAGCAAGGAGCGCCACATCTCGCCCTCGCCGCTCGGCACCGCGGACGCGAACGTGGGCCTGAGCGTCGGCGTCGGCGGCGGCGTCCCGGCGGGCGGCGTCCCCCCGTCGGGCACGAAGGCCGTCAAGCGCGCGGCGGCCGGCGGCGCGCAGAGCGGCGCGGAGAAGCGGAAGAAGGCGCTCAAGCGCTTGTGATCCCGTCTACCTGGTGCTAGCCTTGATGCTTGATTTCCTCATATCTTCATATCTATAGCGTTGCGGAGCGGAGGGAGTTTGGGCCGGCCACATATTTGTTGTTCTTCAAATTTGTGCCGTATATTATCCTTCTAGTTTCTCCCTTCATCCATCTCCTTGCATATACATAGTGTACATACATACACTCACCATCCTTTTATCCATTTGCGACACCCTCCCACCTGTATAGCCCGACCGACCGAAGACGACCTGTGTATCCATTCTTCTTGCGATGTGTGATGATTGGAGACATCTATCTCCCTGTACAGAGGCTGTTACTAGTGCTACATTATTGTGTAAATTCCGCCCGATTCCTACGCGCGTATCGTATCGTATCGTGTGCAAGTAGATAGATGGATGGATGGAGCGAGTGATTGAGTGTAGAGTGTAGAGAGTGAAAAAAAGCGAAAGCCAAATCTGAAAGCCAAACGAATCTGTCGAGCGCCACCGCTCCTTCTCATATATCTTCCCCGCAATGCGGCTGAGCCGCCTGCCACCTCGCGGCGTGCCCGGCCCGACCCCACACGGAGCGCAGCGCGCAACGCGCCATTGCTGTCAGCCGCGGACACCTCTGAATCCATGGTGGCTGAGTCGAGCTTAACCTAACCTGGCGCGTATGCCGCCGGAACTCCAAGCTCGCATGGTGCAGCGCCCTCATCGCGCGCCCATCGCGCGCGCGTCAAGAAGCCGAGGGAGGGACAATGGTATAGCATAGTGCGCGTACATCAGTATAATTCCTGGAAACCAGCGCTTGGGAGCTGGACCGTGCCGTGTAATCCTAGTAGGTACCTACCTACGGCCCTGACCTACCTACCTACCTACGCGTATCGTATACAAGCGATTGTGGCGAAAGCGAAAGCTGTCGAGCGTCAGCAGCTCCTCATCTTCCCTACTTGCAGCCTCCTCGCGGCGTGCCCGACCTCACAAGCAGCGCGCAATGCGACATTGCCCTCAAGCCTAGCCTAGCCTAGCCTAGTACGTGTTCCTCCGGATTAAGGTCGGGCGGTGCAAGGCCTTGATCGCACGCACGACTTCGACAGAGTCCGGTCGCTCCTCGCCGCTCGCGGCCCCAGCAGCGCTGTATGAACGCCCCGGACAATGATTCAAAATCCATCCGAGTCCTTCCGGTAAACCGTATAGTCTACAACGCGGTGGAACATGGAAATCAGAATTTTATTGAGCACAAATCTTGCATGGGTCAATCAGGCGGTGCCCCCCACTTGAGTAAAGTTGAACTAAACACTCTTTAAACTCAATTTATCCGTTTGCGAGACACCCTCCCACCTGTATGGACCGACTGAAGACTCATGGCCAATCAATCTGTGTGTTCTTCTTGTGATGTGTGATGCATATCTCTCTCTCCCCGTACAGATGTTGTTACTAGTGCTACATTATTGTGTAAATTCCGCCCGTTTCCTGCGCGCGTATCGTGTGCAAGTAGATGGATGGAGCGAGTGATTGAGGGAAAGTGAAATCCGAAATCCGAAAGCTGAAAGCGAAATCCGAAAGCCAAACGAATGTGTCGAGCGTCAAAAGCTCTTTCTTATGTATCTTGCCCGCAATGCAGCCGCCTGCCTCCTCGCGGCGTGCGTACCCAACCGCGCACGGAGTGCCCAACCCAACGCGCCTCCGTGGTGCCTCAGTGGAGCTTAAGCTAGTACGTGTGCCGCCAGAATTCCAAGCTCGCATGATGCAGCGCGCGCATCGCGCGCCCGACCTCTTCTGCGTCCGGGCGCTCCGCCGCGTCCGCGGCCCAGGAGCGCTGGATGAACGCCCACTGTTTGTTCGTGACGAACGAGTGCGCAGGGCGGCGAGGCTTGTTGCCCTTGTGGATCTCGAGGACGACTTGCGCGTCGCTTTTTATGTAGAAGTAGGGTATACGGCCGGAAAGGATCTGAAACGCATTGGGTGAGTACGGTGCTTTAAACGGGGGGGTGAAGAGGGGAGAATGGCGTACCTCGAGCGTGACGCTGCCGAAGGAGTAGATGTCGCTGGGCGGGTGAGCGCGGGGGGCTCCTGCGCGGCTTTGTCCGAGTCGTCCGCGCGCAGACTGTACAACGACGGATCCGCCCACCGCACCGCGCCGCCGATGCAGGACGTCAGTGACGAGGTGCCGCAGAACTCGACGACGATGCTCGAAAGGCCGAAGTCGCAGAGCTTGGCTTTGCCTTCGTCGTCGATGAGGATGTTGGACTGCAGGGGAAGCATGAGCATGAAGCGGAGAGGGATGAATGATAGACTGACCCCCGTTAAATCGCCCGTGTACAATCAAGTTCTCGTGCACTAAGTGGGACTCCATCAGACAACCGGTAAATGCACACGACGAGGACGAGAACTCACGATAGTTAAGCCCGTCGGCAACCTCACAAAGCAGTTGGAGGCGGTCCGTCATCGACAAGAGGTCCCCGCGGCGCTCCATGTACTTCGAGACGCTGCCCTGCTCAAGCCACGGGCAAACCATACTATCGTAAGGTCCGAAATCCGAGACAGTCCCAATGAGCTTCACCACGTTCTTGTGGTCCAAGCGCTTCCAGACACCGAGCTCGCGTGCAAGACGCTGTTACAAGCCGTCAGTTCCTCCTTGACAGCGCGTAAGAAAGGCGAATACAAACCTTGTTCATCTTGCGCTCCATCTGGGGATCGTCCAGCCGTGAGCGGAGCACTTTGATGGCGACCTGCGAATGCGATGTATAGTCAGTTGGGAGGTTCACGAGGGTGAGACGCTGCGTACCCATCGGTCACGCTGACGATCCCAAACGCCTTTCCAGACGTCGGCAAAACCTCCATGGGCCTGGGGATAGCTGCAAGAAACACGGACTGAGTGCCTCCAGTACACGAACCGGCATCGATGCGCACCTTCCCTCTCGCCGAATTTGCCCCGTCAGGTCGAGTAGTATGGTTGGGACAGCTTCGACATCTAAATCGTGATATCGCTCAGCAAGAGTGCAGCACAGGACAGACACGACGCTCACAAGGCTCGCTCTCCGGTTCCTCTACAGCCGTTTTGTGAATAGTATACGGGTTTCGCGATTTGTGCTTACCTAAGGTGTCATCAAAAGCGGCACCACACTGCCGTACACTGTCCCTGCTCGCATTACGCTGTAACTCGGGCCATTCAGCATGGATGGCCGACTCGTCTTCAATTTTGCCAGAATGTGGCATAGTTGTGTGAAGTCTAGCGGGATTTCAAAAAATTTAAACACAGTCCAGCGGGGTTTCAAAAAGACATCAGCAGCGGAGATTCAAAAAGACAGTCCAGCGGGGTTTCAAAAAGGTTCTCCGATGGTTCCTCTCACCTAAGTGCTCGGGTGGACAGGATCCAGCCATGCCAATTGGTTCGGCTGTCGGCTTCACAAGCGAGCAGTGATGCGGCTTCGGCTGACACGTCACTCACATTCCATGTGTTTTGCGTATGTAACAAGATTAGACCATTCAAATGGTGACAGGCGGGTGAAGGGGTCCTGATGGCGCTTACTACTCGGTATGGCCATAAGTAACCGGAAATCAATCTATGACATCATAACCACGTGCTTTAAACTCAAACTTCAACCACCACCACATGCCCAAGGATACTACTCACCACCAACTAGACTCGCCTCGGAAGAATCAGTTCATTGGTGCTGTCCAGGCACACAGAAATGTCAGCCATGCCTGTCGTGATCACAACATCCCAACTTCAACAGGCCATGATCTTTGGAATAAATTCCAGAAGACTGGTTCAACTGCAAATATGCCTTGCTCTGGACGCCCTCCAGTCTTCAGTGACCCAGAGAAGGCATCCATTGTCCAAATTGCCATAGAAAACCGGCGAAAACCCTTTCAGGACATTGGCAACGAAATCACCCCCTCTATCAGCCGTCAAACAGTACGGTGAAACGGTGCACTTCTTATATGACTAGGAATAGCTAATTGATAGGTATTGCGAACCAACACCCAAAACAACCAACCACAACCAATCTACCTCCAAAGATCTAAGTGCTTCTCTTTGTGAGTTCGGGTCCGGGCCGTAGTATGCGACCAGCAGGTTTGAACAAACACAAGTTTGATTTATAGGCTTCCAACAACACACTCTACAACGTACTAGCAATATGCAACCACCAACAACAACACTGCTAGGAACCTAGGGATGGTCCGGGGTGTGTTTATATGGGGTGGATACAAGATGGCTGGACCGCTAGGTCGAGAACACCAGGGCAGAGTATGTAGGTTTGTGAAAATCCTCGCTAAGGGCAGCCCCAAAGACTACTGAGGCTAACAACAAGGGACTTCAATCCTCAAACGGCAAGACTCTCCTTGACCGCCGACCTATTCCTTAACCAAGAATAGAAACCTTTCCGTTTTTATCGGCACTAGTTCACTAAAAGCGTCCAGCTAGCGACCCAACACACTACGACAGAGCTTCCATCTATATCGGGGTGAAGGCGAAGTAACTGACAAGTTATAGCCAAACTAGAGGTGGGGGCACCTAGTCCGTCTTCTTCTTAGTGGGCTCAAGTCAACACACAATCCACCTAGCAAGCGATCCAACACACAACGACAGAGCTTCCGTCGTGTCGGGGTGAAGGCAAAGTCACTAGTGCAAACTGCAGTTGGGTCTCGAAGAGAACACCCTTGTTTTATATGTGGAGGTCTAGGACCAACAACATGAAATCCTCAACTTAGTCACTCGATGTTTCCAGAGTCCACAGTTTACTGATTCCAATATAAAGACTACTACAAGTGAAGTTCGGTATCAACCTCCACTAGCAGCCTGAGTCCACTAGCACCAGCTTCGTCCAAAGTCTGGGGTGTAATGTTCTTAGACCCTAGTCTGTCCTGCACTCCCCTTTATACTACTAGGTGTGAGTTACATGTGAAAGCGAGCTGAATAATACAATAAGCAATATTAGATGATAAGAAATACGGTCAGCCAATGAGATGACTGCCATTTGGTTTTGGGACTGGTTTGGTATATGCCAGGTCAGCCTCGCTGACCGGCTAGTGTTCAACCGTGGGTATATCAAGGGATCCTCAGCCCTCCGTCTATGCCGAGTACCCCTTCCGGACCAACCGGCGATGTAGCCGGTGGTCTAGGTCATCTCTACTCTGTCAGAGCGTCAATCTATTACATCTAGGCGATGCAGTGTTGCGACCGACATCAAATGGTCACAGCTCGTTGGTCAGAACATCGATCCACCCTCCGGTCATCGGTACAGGCTGTACGATCGTCCCTAGCTCCGTTTCAATAGCCGACTGGCTATTCCCCTTTGCCCTAGCTGCCCAGATTGGGCACTAGCCGCGTGCTGCCTCATCTCGTATGTCGTGGTATGTCTTTGTCAAAGCCCTAGCTGGTCGCTGGTCGGGTTGTTCCGCCTAGTGCCGTCTAGTCGCTTATCTAGAGATTAGATAGTACCACCGATTACCGCGCCGAGCTTCCTAGCTCAAGGCGTAGTCCCCTAGCTGTACTTCCATCGTAGATATCCGTCTGCTAGATCCTCGCTAGCGCCATCCCAAGTCATCTCTGGACTACTAGAGTCTCCTAGGTCATGTCTCATGAATGTATAGGCAGTGGTTTAATCCCTGGTTGTTTGTACACTCAGCTAGCAGCTAGCGCGTCACACTAGCGCAGCCTCGCGCTACAGTCAGCAGTTAGGGCTCGCTCTGACTCTCCTTTATATCACCTAACAAGTGGTCTGCGTACTAGCCAGTATGCTAGTAACAACAGAAGTGCTAGCTGCTTCCCGTTGTATAAATACTGGTCATAGGAAATCGCAAAATTAGCCCTAGATGCCGCGCATTTATGTTATGCTGTTTCAACGGCACATTGTAGGCGAGGATGGATACCATTGAAGGGTCGCAAAGAAGGTACCCTACCTCTCCCAGGCCACGAAGGAGAAACATTGGCTCTGGGCTTGGGCCAGAGATGGAAAATCAATGGATCCCCAAGACTGGGGAAACATCGGTTGGTCGGACGAGGCCTATGTCTGTCTTGATGACAGGAAAGGCCAAGTTTGGGTCACTCGTCGGGCTGGAGAGGAGTTGTTGGATGAATGTTGTGTCCCAGTTGTCCTCCAGAACCCAATTTGCGCCATGGTGTGGGGAATCATTGCAAAGGGGCCAAGGGACCACTTGTTGTTCTGGAGTATCCTGGCAGGAAGGGTGGGGGAATGACTGGTGAACGATACATTCAGCAGGCTCTCAAGGGTCCATTCCTTTATTTCTACGAAGAAATGAGGAAGCAGAGGCCAAATTTTATGTTCCAACAAGATGGTGCACCATCGCACCGTGCGAAGGTCACACAGAGATGGCTCAAAGAACATAACATCCATATTTTCCCCCATCCACCAACTTCTCCGGATGTTTCAACCCATTGAGCCTGTATGGCATATCCTCAAGAAGTATATCCGGGAGTTTCAACCCCAACCCTCATCATACGAGCAGTTGTGCAATGCAATTCATGAGGCATGGGATCAAATCACCATTGATGAAATTGATTGCTTTGTGGACCGGATGCCGGAGGTGGTTGAGGCTGTAATTACAGCTAATAACAGTACCGAAGGCGCGAACGAAAATTTTTCCATTTTTGGCTGTTTTTGATCCCTTCGAAAGAATTGCTTGTATCTCTGTCAGTTCTGCACGGATTCAGTCGAAACATAGCTAGAACTTTCAGGCTAATTGAGGCGCAATTAGTGATAGAGCCAAATCCGCAATAATATCTTATTTTGGCATGCTCCCAAAATCCGGCTCCCCGGCCAAAATTTCTGTCTACCCAGCTCAAATCATGTTGGTTGGCTCTGAAATTTTGTGAGGAGCAGTTCCTATGCATTAGGAAGATTATCATAGAGCCAAAAATAATTATCTGCTTTTCCTAACACGTGTACCGTGCTTTAGAGATATTTTGAGCAGCAATACATGCATTGCTCTAATTATTTCAGTTCTTGACCAAATAGACTGTTCAAGCGGGCCAAAACGACGTCAATCATCTCTCCCAATGTTCACCTTGTTGATTCCGCATCATATGCTGGTTGAAAATCACTAATTACTAATTAGGTCGTGTGGTGTCGTGGTGCAGTAACCATCAAGTTACCGTGACAGTCCCAGCCAGCCTCGACTCTTTTTCCCCTCCAATTCCCTGAATCTCCAACACTGGTGGAGTAATGGGCAATTTGAATCATAGCCCACAACTAAAAACAACTGCCTTCTATGATTGTGTATATTTTATATCCAGTATCTCATTTCTAGGGCTGCACGCTGTGCCCGTCGCGCCGGTTCTACGGGGTCCGGCGACGGGCATACCGACCCGTTCCGTGGGCTCTTTCGCTGCATTTTTGACGGCCGTTCCCGTCGAAAACGGCCGTCGACGGGTCGACGGGTCCTGAAAACACGCCATAAACGGTTGAATATGCCGTGTATGCCTTTTGTGAAGCATGTTCTGTGGAAAGGTAAGCCCAATACACAATTTAGGACACATCTTATGAACTTACTTGCGAGTTTAAACAGGCGAAATGACGGCCGTCGCGTGACGGACCGTTCCCGTTCAGGTCCCGTCGAAACGACGGCCGTGCCCGTCACAGGCACGGCGTGCAGCCCTACTCATTTCTGGAACTGCTAGTTCTTAAACAAAGGTTGTAGAGTATTCATTCTGAAGCTAATTCACATCCCCGCATCCAGCTCTGATAAGCGGACGTCAATAGCCATCACAGGCCTCTGTAGCATCCACTGGGTTTGTAAGGGTTGATAGTAATGGGTAACCGGAAAACGAGAGTGAAATAACCAAGGACATGACAAGTATTATTCGCTGTGAACCCTGTGCAAAATGTTTCCCTGTCAATTTTCTGAGCTGAGCTGCTCGAGGTGTACTCAGGGACTTGTGGACTTGCTCTTGATGTAGATTTGCGTGGATAACAAGGCCTGTTGCAGTTGCGACGGTATCAGTCTGGGGGAATGTGAGCAGTTGAACTATGGTCACAGATGGTTCACTTAGGGAAGTGGAGGGCAAAAAGAATCGAGGCTGGCTGGGACTGTCACGGTAACTTGATGGTTACTGCACCACGACACCACACGACCTAATTAGTAATTAGTAATGTTCAACCAGCATATGATGCGGAATCAACAAGGTGAACATTGGGAGAGACGATTGACGTCGCGTTGGCTCGCTTGAACAGTCTATTTGGTCGAGAACTGAAATAATTAGTGCAATGCATGTATTGCTGCTCAAAATATCTCTAAAGCACGGTACACGTGTTAGGAAAAGCAGATAATTATTTTTGGCTCTATGATAATCTTCCTAATGCATAGGAACTGCTCCTCAAAAAATTGCAGAGCCAACCAACATGATTTGAGCTGGGTAGACAGAAATTTTGGCCGGGGAGCCGGATTTTGGGAGCATGCCAAAATAAGATATTATTGCGGATTTGGCTCTATCACTAATTGCGCCTCAATTAGCCTGAAAGTTCTAGCTATGTTTCGACTGAATCCGTGCAGAACTGACAGAGATACAAGCAATTCTTTCGAAGGGATCAAAAACAGCCAAAAATGGAAAATTTTCGTTCGCGCCTTCGGTACTGTTATTAGCTGTAAAGCGAAGGGGGGACATACATGCTATTAATATGTATATCCTTGTAAAGTCTTGAAAAACTACCTATTTCGAGCTCAGACAGGAATTTCCAGTCACTTTTGGCCATAGCGAGTATAAGTGGATGTGGTGTGATAAATGGACTAGATGTGATAAATCCACTTGCTTGAGCTCAGTTCTCCTTCAATTTCCTTCGGAGGTGAATCGAAACAGAGCTATAGCTGTATAGTACTACAATATTTTAAAAAATTGAAGAAAAACGACCAACACCTGAGCAAGAACGTGCCCCGAGCAGGAAAGTCCCCTGATGTCAGTGAGAAATTGGATACCCTGCTTTATTCAACCAACCAATCTTTATCAAACCCGGTAGGAGAACTAAACTCTGCTATAGAATGTATATATTTTTTTTTCAGGAGAAATTTGTGGAGGGATGCAAGATTCTGAGGAGTTGTCACACAGTGTCACAGGTGTTTCCGCCTGCCAAATGATGTCACGCTAATCTAGAGATGCATGTCCTGCAGCCGTTCCGCCTTGAATTTTGTCCCCAAAAAAGTTGAATTGTCGTTCTATAGTCCATTTCAATACCCCCCACCAAATCCCATGAAGATCGGTTGGTCGGATAAAACAAGGGATTGAATCTTTCACTCGCATCAGGAGAATCTTGCGCTTGGAGCACGTTCTTGCTCAATTGTCACTCATTTTCCTCCAAGTTTTTTTATATCTTAGGAGAATACACCTATAGCTTTCATTTCAGCCACTTCCGAAGACGATTGGGAAATAAATGAGCACAAGCGAGTGGATTTATCACATCTAGTCCATTTATCACACCACATCCACTTATAGTATATAATGACTCCCATCACCAGAATTTTGGCAAATTCAGTCGGTCCATTATATGGGGTCAACCATCCACATTCTGGCCGAAAGTTAAGTGTGAGATCGTCCCAGTTTCGCACTTTACGGAGGATGTCCCCAACAGAACTTTTATTTTGGCTCTCAATGCTTTGATAATGGTTTCCATCACCAGAATTTTGGCAAATTCAGTCGGTCCATCGTACAGCGTCAACCATCCACATTCTGGCCAAACTTTGAATGTGAGATTGTCTCAGTTTCGCATTTTACAGAGGATGTCCCAGACAGAAATTTTATTTTGGCTCTCGATCCTTTGCATGTGTAATGTGTTTTTCATGTTCATTTTTTAACAGGAGTTCTAAGAACAAATTGGAAAATGTGTGCGGGACATCCTCTGAAGATTTATTTACAAGTTCATTGCATTTTAGTTTAGGGTGAATGGTATAGTATTGGATGTGCTATGATGGACCAAAGAATCTGCTGTGAAACAGCAGAAGTGATTGCATCAGATGCATCCACCTGAGGGTTGATTTGTGGTTTACAGTGCCATTTGGTGCTTTTAAACATGGAAGATACCTTGAATGCCCTATTGTGAGTGTACAAGATGCCTTGGATAACTTGAATCAATGCTACAGAGTCTCTGGTCGATGTGGAGGCAATTTGCCATCGAAATCTGCCGTTTGGCAGGCAGTGCAAACAAGTGCAAAGGGACATTTGATGTCCGCCAGTTGCCTGTCACCAATTCAAATGGCACTCCACGCACACCTGGGACCAGGTGTTCACAGAAAAAGGTGCACTGCCCTTCCCAATAGAGATTCTGGAGATGCCAAACTAGAGGGGAGTCGGCAACTAACAGATTGGTAATCCATGATCAAGAAATGCATTTTAATCTTCTGGTGAGGTAGGGAGATGGCATTAACTGGATTGGTAATCCACAATCGAGAAATGTGTTTTAATGTTTTGGGGAGCGTAGGAGATGTGGCGGTTGCTGGAGTCAGGTGACTGATGAAGTGGTCTATATATGGTCATTTGAATGCATTATTTTTTATGGAGACCTGGAACCTAAACCAGTCCCAGGAAAAGTCAATTACCTATGCGTTGTCAAGGTGTTGTGAGGTCTCCAAGCATGCTATGCACTGCTCGTCACCTCATGGCCCCTGCGAACCATCTGCACGACTGACGGGACGAGCTCGGACGTACGCGATGGATCTTCCTAAACGGGATTCCACGTTACTGGAAGCAGCTTCCGAGCGAGACCAACACTCTCCCCACCATCCGCATCGTCTCCCCCGCCATTCAAGCTCGCTCCTGCACCATCGTCACCCGGATGCAGCCTGTACCCCATGATCCGGGTCTCTTGACACCTTTCTACGACCCAACCCTCCACATATGCACCAACGAGACCGGCACTCCCCATACCACGCGGATTGCTTTCATCACTACTCGGCATCCAGCAACAGGATACAGCCGGTCCCCTCCCGTGGCGCGTGGACGACCTCCCCTCTTTTCTGTTTCCAGATGATCGGACGGACCTACCGCGTGCCTGACGCCAACTCATCGGACGAGGCAGAGGATATCCTGACACCACCCGTCCCCCACTTCACATGACGCACCGACTAGCTGAGGGAGACCATCTGTCTCTCCTCCTCCCTGAGTACTTGAGCACCCGCCAACGCAACTACCAGGCCATGCCTGAAGCTCCAGACGTGTTCCAAGGTCGTTTGGCCTCACTGTGCCTCGTGCACACCCAGAGACGATCGGTCTCCTCAGCAGAGGCGCCCGTTCCCCTGCCGTATATGCACCCCGAAACACCTCATGATGTCCCCTGCCCCCTGGAAACACCTGCGACCCGCATGGCACCTCTGGAATGTGGGACGTCATCGAGGAGGCATAAAAGGGAGCACATTTAGTAGGAGTAGTCAGTACCTTCCGGCCTGCGGAATTAGCTTTCGGGGTGTTTCCCCACTTTCTGTACCGTTCTCAACTCAATCTAAAGGGGTACTCCCAGCCTTCCCCGACCTCGTACCTCTCGTGCACCCTCCTCCTCGCCCACTGCCAGAGGCAGGCCACATATCTTATATTTGCTCATTCATTGGTGTCTCACCTCCCACACCTCCATCAGCAGGGTCCCTCCTCACCGGACCCGGTGTCACAATTCCAGGCTTCCTCAATTAGGATCACTGTTCTCGCGAGCCTCGCTCTGCAGAAAACAGGCCCAGAGAGAAGCCATCACATACAAATCACCGTCCATAGCCTACAAGACCAACTGTCTTGCCGTCGACCGAACAATGTCGGTGCCATTGTCTGTGCGACACACATCACATCTCCAGCGCTGGTTCAAAGGGGAAGAGCACACGAAGGAAGGCAGACAGGGCAACACATTTAGGGTTCCAGTACACTCGTACAGGGAACCAGGTCTAGGGGTTTACATCTTCTTTACTGTTCTCACTGACAACAGGTCCACCGCACACGTCCATGCCTAGGAGACAAACGGTCTCCACATAACTGTTCTCACACACACACACACACACACACCACACACACCCACCGCTCATACAAGGCCGATTTGCGCCCTGACCTTCCGCTCTATCATTCGACTGTACCTTCCCCTCTAGAGGACGAACGTAGTCGAATTCGAATCACATATCTTTTGATACCTTGATACCGACACCGCGGTCCTTATCACAGCGTGACACACACCGGCAATTGACCCGACGTTGATGACGACACACTAAGTGTCAAAATCAATGTCAGGCCAAACAAAATTTAAACTGATTGCCGTAGTCTCATTTTGTCTTATACAATATCTGATGTTGATAAAATCAAAATTGTTTTCAGTGGTGCTGAGACAGAGCTGATGCACAAAACAACAGATTACAAGTCAGGTGGGTTGAAAACCAAAACCAAAACCTATTATCTTGGTATTAGAAAAATTGCAGCCAAAGCTTGGAGTATTGGTTGGACTGGAAGCAGAACCAAAACTACAAATTTTGATTCTCTTTTCAGTCCATTCGAAACTTGGAGTTTCAGTTTTGATTTCAGCTTGAGAATCAAAACTGCAACTATGAATTTCAGTGAGACTGAAATTCCATCCGCAGACAATCTGCGGCCGATCTGCAGACAATCTGCAGACAATCCGTGGACAATCCGCAGACAATCCACGGACAATCCGCAGACAATCCACTGCTCATCCATGGCCCGTCCGCTGCCTGTCCACTGCTTGTCTGCGGGTGATCAGTGTCTAGCAATATTAATGTGAAGTTAGCAGGGATCGTGTCACGCTAATCCTACAGAGGGGGGAGGTGGAATAACATGGTGGGTGAATTGAAGGCTAAACTAAGAACAATTGCAATTACAGGTATCTAATTCAATGCTGGCAAAATGAAGTTACTATTCATAGTATTCAAAAACGAAGACAAGATCTTGAGTTTTGTTAGAAGTGGATTGATCACCTGCAGACAAGTGGCGGATGGGCAGCGGATAGGCGGAGGACAAGCAGCAGACAAGTAGACGACAAGCAGCAGATGGTCCGTGGATGATCTGCGGACAAAATTTCAGCCCAACTGAAATTTATAGTTTTCATTTTTATTTCAGCTTGAGACGAAATCAAAACTGAAATCCCAAGTTTTGCAGGAGCTGAAATGAGAACCAAAACTTGTAATTCCGGTTCTCTTTTCAATCCAATCAACATCTCAAGTTTTGGCTGCACTTTTTTCAGTACCTAGATACTTAGTTTCCATTCTGGATCTCAGCTAACCTGAGGTGTAATCCATTACTTTGCATCTCAGCTCCACCTTGGCTCAACTGAAAGCAATTTTTTTTTCTGTTAATTTCAGATATCATACCAGACAAAATGAGACTAAAGAACTCAGGTTAAATTTCATCTGGCCTGATGTTGATTTCAACACTTAGTGTGTCGTCATCATTGTCGGGCCTCCTAAAACCTGGCAATTGCTGGTGTGACAAGGATGCTGCATCAGCTGGTTACCATACTTTTTGATAGAATCTCACGTCAATTGGCACTGGGGGCAACTACAGACACATGCAAAGGCCGCATGTGGCAAATGCATGTGGTCTGTACTAGCAACAAGGCTCACAAGGCGGCCTTTGGCATTCAAAAGCAGGCTTTGTGGCATGCTTTATGCCTCTGTGTGGGGGAACAAAGCCTGCAACAAAGCCACCCTTTGTCTGTCAAAGGCAGCTTTGTAGTCTGTATTCCAAGTGCAGACCGCATGTGTTTGTCGCATGTGGCCTCTGCATGTGTTGCTTGTTGCCCCCAGTGTGGGTTGGAATTGTTTTGGCAGAGGATTGGGAATGAACCAACACACCCGAGCAGGGCCTAAAGGAGGTCCGCCCAAATTATGTAAAAGGCCTCTTGGGGTATTTATCTTGTACAGCAATATATCCCCTAAGAGGCCTACATCTGCCCGATGGGAAACATGCACACCTAGCAGATACCATCACCCCACCCTCAGATGGTTGTACCCGCACTGGATCCTGTGTCAGTACCTACCTCTTGCACCACCATACCCTGTCTGATATTTGGCTTTTCTCTAAGTTCAATTTGGTGCGAAATTTAACTCATGGAACAACAGATCAGACACATCAGCTCATCTGCTGTACAGCTGGTTATTGCTCAAATTTTCATACTTGGATACTGCAGTTTGGAAATTTACCTTCAATATCATACCTTCCTCCCACTTCTGGGTCCAATTTGGCCGAATTCTGACAAGCAGAACATGGTGGCAGACACATCCGCCAGCTGATTGCGCACCTCGGCCTTGGTTTAATCTTCTGGCTTTGGTGCAGGGGTTTGAGCTTTTGTTTTTTATGTAATTTTCTCTTTTATTCCTAAGCTCCATCTCACTGACTTCGACTTAGACAATGCAACAGCCGATACATCTGCATGCAAATTGTATGCTTCTACACTGCTTCCAGCTGAATGCAAAACTCTAGGCCACTGCAAATCCCGAGGATGTGAAGCCGGAGAGTTCCGGTTGCACAGCAGACATCACAGCAGACATCACTGACATCATATATATCCAGCTGCAACCTCAACATGGTCCAAACAACTCACACTTTACATCTTGCCCACAATGGTTTGGGAATAAATGGGAAAGGATAATAGTTACAGTTGTTTTCAGAAAAGAATGCCCTTTTTGATGGGATGGTGCTCATTCGTTTTTGCTGACAGTTGTTTGTGACTGCATCTCTGCCCACTCCTCGAAAACAACCAATGGGGTCTCGTAACTTTGGCTTGTACTTCCTTAAGTCTTGCCCTCTATTTATTCAAAATGATGGCTGAAAGCAGGCCAAGAGCCAACAAGAGAAAGGCACAACGCAGAGGTGGAGCTGGGGCTTAACCAAGCTTAGCCGATGACACGGAGTCAAACAAGGGTAAGCAAAATCCAGCGTGCATCACCCCATCAAAAAGGGCATTCTTTTCTGAAAACAGCTGTATAAGGAACTTGATTCTGAGGCAGGTCTCGGTGGTATTGCTCAGACATGGTTGATACTCAAGCCAACACTTCTCATGTACATCGTTTAAAAGAAAAGCAGAGGGGGAGTTCATGAAATGACTCGGAGCGTGACCATTTGAATGATGTCGATGACGCCTGCTGTGTAACCGGAACTCTCCGGCTCCACATCCTTGGGATTTGCGGTGGCCTAGAGTTTTGCATTCAGCTGTCAATTACTTACTTGAGCACTGCAGTTGAACTGGCCATTTCACATCCAACAATCCCATTGCTTCCGGACATAATTTAACAAGGTTTCGGCTTTTGGAAGATAATGACAGACATATCCACCACTCGCTTGGATTACTAGCGGTGGTTTAAATTCTCCTCCATTCAGAACTTGTGTCCCCTCCAGTTCCATCGCCTACATAATATTCCCCTCATTGGTGCGTGGTTTTTCCTTCCATGCAATTATGTACTCTTATACTCCCATGTGCATACTGTAATTTAATCCTGACTCTGATTGAAAGTGGTTCTTTTCAACCATACCACAGAGGTACAGCGGTACAGAGTTTTGGACCTTGCTTTGCCTTTCAGCAGCAGATTCAACCATTTTTTATTCACATCCTTGGAAGATTGGCCGGTTATCAAGTGAGTATGGTTGACTATTTTCGTTAGACAAATCGTTTCTATCTGCCAGATACATGGCTAGTGCATGCTCTCAGCCAATTTCAAAGAATGTATTAACTACTGATGTTTGTCAAAAGGAGGCGGATACATCCGCCTGCTGCAGCGGATGTCCATCAGGCAGTCCTAACCCCAAAATTAGCGGTAAACTAGTTCAAGGTACTTTAAAATACCTTACACCCCTGTATTGGGCCATGAAATAGGTTGAACATCTGGTTCTGAGCTAGATAGGTTTGTCGCGGGGAGCCCGGGCTGGAGATTGATCGGCCAATGAGGACGTGAATAAAGATCAGTCAAATATAAAATATTTCTTGCACTTGCAATACTGGACAGAATATATCGGCCTTGAATAATACCCTCAGATTCCCCGGTCTTAGACTCTAAGTACTGCACAACTCCTATCCTCCAACAATGTCTATGGTGCCCAATTTGCGGTGCAAGATTCAGCACCAAGTTGTCCCAAATTCCTCCAATTGGATTCAAAGTAAGTGAGGGAACTTGGTTTGTCGATACCTTGGATGAATGTTGTGAATGTCAGCAAGCTAACGGCACATACTTTTGAGAGTTGACCAAAATCACTGTAACATCAACATCCGGAGATGGTATGTCGCCAGTTGCTGTTTCTGCTGTGTTTATTGGGCTGGAAGCATTTATTACAGTTGTGTTGACTATCTGGATGCTTTAATTAAGGCTGTTGGGCCTATAAATCCATACATTGGCGATGGGATGTATTAATTCAACCATGTGAATATGTGGTGGATACATCCAGCGGTGAATATTTCTGAAGCCTGTAAGCATGGACTATGTCAAAGACTGGCTGGTTGGTATTTGGAGCTATACATATGTACAGTTTTCATCAAATGAGTGTGGAAGACATGAGTAGCTGCACACCAGACTAGATCTCAAAATTTTTGGGTTTCTCCCAAAATATTGTCATTCCAGTGCCTAAGAAACAGTTAGACAGGACCTAGATACAAATCAGGAAGCCAACCAAGCCTATATGAAGGCTAACAGAGCACTTTTTTCTTCTTTGGAGCATGAGTACAGATGTTTTGGCAATTTGGCCTGAATTCAACTGTAGAACTTGTTGACATTTTGGACAGTTTTGTACACCCAATTTCAGACTCGGAAGAAAAAACCCAAATTAAATTCGACCTCACCCGGAAGGCCTCCCTGAATGATATCTTATGCATCAGAAGTCCTCATACCGCTAGCAATGAGTACATTAGAAAAATAATATATAAAATGGACTTTTATTCGGCTGCTGATTGGTTGAGCGGATGAGGGAAACTGCCACCAGGGTTTACGTTGAAGGCCTGGTGGACGTATCCAACACCAGTGTGGACATCTGGCACCTGCATCGAAGACGTCTGCCATGTGGTGGCAGATACATCTGCTGCAGTCTGACATAAAATCAAAGACAGGGACTTGATCTTTCAGCTTTGATTTAGCTGAAAGGAAGAAGCAAATAATGTTGTACAATCATTGATCGAGCGTGCCTCCTTCTACAAGTTGAAACCTCTTCAAGAATTGCTCCAGAAACAAAAATGACGAGACATACAGCAACAGCTCAAACTGCGGGACCTCAGGAATACAATTGATGCAGCAATCAGGGCGAGCCAACTTTCGATAAATTGAACCTGGATGGAAGTTGTTTGATGGAAATAAGCGCTCAACTGCATGTTAAAGCAGGAAAATGCTAGGCAAACATGTCCACTGACACATTCCATGAGCTGAATTTGGTCAAGTTTAAACCAAAATCAGTTAATACCCAGATACACAAGTAACTGGTGGACATATCCGTCATCATCTTCCAGAAGGCAAAACAAAACCCCTTCAAGTTGACCCAAAAGTCATGATAGTTGTAGGTGAAATTGCCAGGTGAACTGCAGCATCAAAGTAGTAGAATTGCAGCAACAGTGAGCCATAGACTCAATTGGCAAATGTGTTTGGTGTATAGTCAACAGGTAATAATACTCAAAGTCAAATAACCATTCAGAAGGCAATACCAGAAGAACATTTGAGCAATACCCAGGTGTATCAGTGGTTGGCGGATGTATCCAGCACTACATTCTACCAATCAAAATTTGTGTCATATCAGACCTAGATGGAAACAGACTATCACATAGGATGTAATCATCTAAAAGGAACCCCCCAACACGACGAGACATTGGTGGTTCCACCAATGATCGATGAGCGGATATATCCGGCACAGTGTTTCACAAGCCAGAATTGAGTTGGATAGAACCTGGAGGCAAGGAACATGTCAAATGGAAGATAACCGCTCGAACAACAGCACCAGAGTACAAAATTCGAACCAATATTCAGCTGCACAAGCAACTTGCAGATACATCCACACACATGGTTTCATGAGCCGAATTTCAGTCAGGTTGAACCTAGACAGACACAAAATATTAGATGGAATAGTGAGGTGCAAGAGGTAGGTACTGGCACAGGATCTGGCAGTGGGCACGGCTATCTGAGGGCAGGGCAGGGTGGGGTGATGGTATCCGACAGGTGCGCATGGTTCCCAAATGGGGACATGACACATATGACATACTACTTCCGTGGATGTAGGCCTCTTAGGGGATATATTGCCGTACAAGATAAATACCCTAAGAGGCCTTTTATGTAATTTGGGTAGACCTCCCTTAGGTGGTTCTGCTGGGTCTTCGGACAAGGAAAAACGTGAAAAAGAATCCCAAGAAGGAAAGATTAAAAGAAGATTGTAGAAACTCGTAAGTACTCGACAGATACATTATTCCAACACCTCCCAAGCACTCTTCTTCAGCTTATCCTTATCCCAAGTACATTTTTTCCCCTTGTCGACTCCCAGACACCCCGTGAAGTTCCCGCAGTATTTGCATGGTACTGTACAGATGACTTGACAGTTGAGTATTCCACCCGACCCTGGACAGTTGGAGCTCTGACAACTTCGGCATGTGCACACGGTCTCACGCTTTCGAACCCAGGTTCATTGCAGATCGGATCAACCATTGGGGGTCTTGATTGGTCAATATAAGCATGTTTCGGGTGTCTCGAGACGTACATTGGCAACATTGCATCATATCGCATTTCGGGCCCGGGATTGATGGATCTGTTCGGAGTATTAAAGCACGGATTCAACGCTGGTGAAGAATTATCAACTAACCTGTTTTGGAAATCGGCTGCTACTTCTCTCTGCAAAAACTGACTAGGAATATAGTCCGGATGGTGGTAGGCAGGAATGTGCGAAGATGATGGCTGAGCAACCCCACCTCAGGAAAAAAAAAATGTGAGGACAGTACATGAGAAACAGGTCAAATTTGTACTCCGAGAGAGTGAAAAACAGGTTCTGGGTGGTTAATTGCAAAAGGATGGCAGGGTGTTGTAAACACAGCAGGTTTTACCAGCAAGCCCTTCTCTTTTTGAGTTATCATTGGTTGGATGACTTTGGGGAAGTGGTGGTAGAGCCAATCAGGCATGTATTTGGGCTGGATAAACCATACTGGTCTGACATAAAATATGGCTAATAAAAGCACGGATGCATACCTTTCCCTGGATCAGTCTTCTCGCCATCTGGAGCCTCGTCTCCCTCACCCTGGGATTTGAGATTGGTCTCCAAGTTACCATCATCTCGGACCGAGAAGTTCTCACTTTGGGTGAAGAACGGCCCTGTAAAACATCGGAAACAAGCAGAACAACCATTCCAAAAACTTACGCTTCTATGATCGCTGTGCTGCTGTTTAGAGCATTTGGGGGTCTCGGACAGAGCCCTTCAGGCATCTGGGTTGTTGGCCTGACATCGAGACCTGCTGAAGATGACACCGAGAATTGGGACACGTCAAAAGCCAGAAAAAGCGTGATTTCGATGGAAGCAAGTGTCTAGCTCATGTTTTAGAAGTGATTCAAGTGCTCAGGTAGGGAGTTGAGTGTATAGGAGGGATGAGAGGCTGGCAAGAGGTGGAGAGTGCCAGCGAGGTTATGTGCCAGTGGCTGTGAAACATACTAATTGGTGCAATCAGTGGCTGTTGCCACATAACAGACATAACGACCCAGCTGATTGATTGGTGAACCTTCAAAAAAGACAGTTTCAAAGAAGACAAACACCATTTGGCAGTGGTTCAGAGGTGTGGAAGCCAGGGACACAACAGCAAACAGAGGTAAACTGAGCATCAATGATTCATATATTATTCACAAAACAGCTGTAAGCTCACATCCTCATTAATCTCCTGGTGCCCATGCAGGAAAGTGGTGCTGATCGTAAGAGGGCTGACTTTCTGTGACCCAGGGTGCAAGAAGTATGGGAGGTTCAGACTGAGGAGCAACAGGACCCGGGAAGCTAGCCCAAGGTAACTCCGGCAAAAGTCAGTCAAAGTGGTCTCAAATCCCCTAACTTTTCCGGCTCTTCAGGCCTCAAATCTCCTAAATCGGAGTTGGGACATCACGTGATATTACTAATAATGCCATTTTTAAGCTATTTTTCGCTTTTTTCACTTTCCCTCCTGCCATGGCACCTGGGACCTTGATTTTGAGAGGCGGTAACACCTTCATGACATCTCTGCGAGAGAGTGCTATCCAAGATGGACTCTGGGGTGCCTACATCTAGGCTTTCAGTTTGAGAGAGTTAGCGAGGCTGATATTGATTGTGACATATTGTGGCAAAGATGTGCGCATCTATAGTACCCAGACCCATTGAAATGCTCTTCCCGTGTTATATCTGTGCCAACTTGCCCGCATACAACCCTATTAGGCACTTTATTTCCATTCCCAACCTCGGCCCTTCGCTACTACTCCTCCAAGGCTATACTCTGGTACCGCCTCTGGTCCACTCGATCCTCGATCCGAGTCCCTTCTGAGTCCCTTCCGGATTTGGGCTCCAGGTCTAGACAGCATTGTCGTCAATGATACTCTGGTGATCCGGTCTTCCAGGCCACAGGGGTTTTTACACAATGAAGGATTACTGAGTATTTCCCCTTTCCCTTGATTCCTTTGTTCTTGGTTGCTTCCGACCTCCTTCTGGAAATCCTCCGGTATTCCTCCAGTTGCATTCTAGGCACCTTTGCCTGCATCCTGGCTCCAGACTCCGAGCCATCCCCTCCGGCTCACTTCTCCATGGCTGTTCCCTTCCGGGTGACTATTCCACCATGCCTCCAGGTTCCTCGTATCTTCCGGTCATCGTCCGGACTTTCCCTCAGCTCCAAACCTTGTCTGCCTCGACCGTCTCGGCTGTCTCGGCTCCATCCATTCGTCCACATGATCTATCCGATGATCTACCAATGTCCGACAACTTGCTTGTATCTCACCGGTTGATCAAGTTAATCACTTCCTTTCCATTCCGGTTCACTCCGGAACTCTGGGACTCCGTCCACCTCCATTCCGGTGAAACGGTGCACTTCTTATATGACTAGGAATAGCTAATTGATAGGTATTGCAAACAAACACCCAAACAACCAACCACAACGAATCTACCTCCAAAGATCTAAGTGCTTCTCTTTGTGAGTTCGAGTCTGGGCGTAGTATGCGACCAGCAGGTTTGAACAAACATAAGTTTGATTTATAGGTTTCTAACAACACACTCTACAATGTACTAACAATATGCAACCGCCAACAACAACACTGCTAGGAACCTAGGGATGGTCCGGGGGTGTGTTTATATGGGGTGGATACAAGATGGCTGGACCACTAGGTTGAGAAACACCAGGGCAGAGGTTTGTAGGTTTGTGAAAATCCTCGCCTTAGGCAACCTAAGGACTACTGAGGCTAAATCCAAATGACTTCAAGTCTCAAACGGCAAGACTCTCCTTGACCACTGACCTATTCTGTCAGCAACGGCCTCTGGGTCGGCTAAACAGCGAGTAACCCGACGAGAACCCCAACCAGGATAAACCCGATAGACGCTAGTAGCTCGTATGTTCCCCGAGCAGTAGGACCAGTCATACGGCCTCCTCCCTAGGAGGCCGTTATGTCGTAGGTTGGGATGCGAGGCGGAACCCGGAACGAGTCAAAGAGGGTGTGATATCCACTCAGGTATACAACCCGGGGTGTGGATATAACCCGTAGCACGGTGCGAAGGAAGCAGGGCAGGGTGGAGACAATGCCTATGTCAAGCCAAGGTAGAAGCCTGAGATTAGACGAGGTAGAATCTACTGTACATGGAGATTCTACTGTGCTTATATAGGCTTCTAATAAATTAAAGTGATCGCGGTCAATCGCGATCAGTTCCTGTACCGTAGCATTAAGGAGCATTAATGCTGATGCTCCTGGACTCCTCTGTGTTGGTTTCCGTGGTGTCGGTGGACCTAGGAGACCCGACGCTCGGGTTTCCTAGTCCTAAGTGTCATCGTATCCAGTGGTTCAAACCCCGATCGGGTTTGCAACCACTCCTGTACTTCGTGTACTCTTCTGTGTCAGCCCTTGGTGCGTCCGGGGACTAGAGTCCATCTGTACGGGTTCCTAGTCCCTAACGTCTTCTGTATCCCGTGGCGCAGACTCCCTGAGTCTGCGACTTTAGAATCCGAGGCCGGGTTTCAACCGTGAGAAGGTCACGTGGTGGCGTCATGAGAGTCCCGTGCCGCTAAGACGTGTCTGTGTCCATACAGACACATCGCGCGAAAAAGTAGAACCCGGGCGATTCATGACAACCTATTCCTTAACCAAGAACCGGAACCTTTCCGCTTTTATCGGTACTAGCTCACTACAAGCGTCCAGCTAGCGACCCAACACACTACAACAGAGCTTCTGTCTTTATCGGGATGAAGGTGAAGTAACTGACAAGTTATAGCCAAGCTAGAGGTGGGGGCACCTAGTCCGTCTTCTTCTTAGTGGGCTCAAGCCAACACACAATCCACCTAGCAAGTGATCCAACACACTACGGCAGAGCTTCCGTCTTGTCGGGGTGAAGGCAAAGTCACTAGTGCAGACTGCAGCTGGGTCTTGCAAAGAACACCCTTGTTTTATATGTGGAGGTCTAGGACCAACAACATGAAATCCTCAACTTAGTCACTTGATGTTTCCAGAGTTCACAGTCTACTGATTCCAATATAAAGACTACTACAAGTAAAGTTCAGTATCAACCTCCACTAGGAGCCTGAGTCCACTGGCACCAGCTTCGTCCAAAGTCTGGGGCGTAATGTTCTTAGACCCTAGTCTGTTCTGTGCTCCCTTTTATACTACTAGGTTCAAGATACATGTGAAAAGAGAGCTGAATAATACAATAAGCAATATTAGATGATGAGAAATACGGTCAGCCAATGAGACGACTGCCGTTTGGTTTTGGTACTGGTTTGGTATATGCCAGGTAGTGTGGTTTGGGTGATTGCCCATGAACAGTCCCACTCGATGTCTGACCGTTAGGATTATAGATTCAAAGAGGAAGACTAAGAATTGCTGAATGGAGAGCCCGAAGAAAAGGAGCAATGAAAACAGAAGCCGGCATTGGATTTGAGGATTCTGGAGGTCTGGAGCAGGGGAGACTTGGGATAGAAGGGCTGCCCAGTCTGGATTCACACCCATAGCCTCTGGCACCAGTGCTGTGGCCATCGCTAATTAGTGCGACGCAGGTGCAACGAGCTGACCTACCCCTCCCCCACTATGCCATTCCCATAAAAGGAAATTCCCCCGCCTGCCAGCCATAGTCATACTGGTTCACACCTTTAGAACCGCTACTCTAGTCTAGCTGTTATGTATGTGCTTTGGTGGAATGATTGCATCATTAGTACTATGATGTGTCTGTGTTCCCTTCTTTTGGGGCGCAATTCTTTTTTTCTTACTTTCCTCTGTTCCTTCCCCGCCCCAACTGCCTATATCTGTTGTACGTCACCCAGGATGTAATCAACTGGATATATCAATTGCTTTATTTCACTGCAACTCTCAATGGCCAGTACAGTGCACCCAGCTCAGTCTAACCTGCACAATAATGGTAAGGCCTTGCCCTACCTTAAAGCTGTGATTTCTTGTTTTTTCCAGTGGAAACTAAATTTTGGGCTACATACTGTTTACTACCTCTGTGCCAGAACATTCAGCTCCCTTCATCTATTCCAGTAATTTTGTTATAAATGCCCTAGAGCATGTATTGACAGAGGAAAAACAGACTCAAAACATCAAATAATTTATTTGAGATCCTCCATCCCCTCTCAGAGGGCATATATACTGATAGACAGTCCGAGGAGTCCGCAGGGCTCATCCATTCGTTGTTTGATGGCACCTTCCTTTTTGGGAAGGCGTAGTGGGGGAGGCCAAGGATATTTGGCGCGACGCGTAGTCACCATGTGTCACACATGGTGACATTTTGATTCGTCTCTCCTGAGGCGGCGAGACTTCACGGTGAGTGAATGGATAAATCCTAATTTCGGTGTTCACACTCCTGAGATGTATATTATTGTATCCCTCCGCGACGTTCCAATGAAATTATGATTTCCTAGACCCCCAGAGCACAATTTCGAAAAAAATGGGATGGGCCACATTGACACGGAAACATAATCATTTTGAACACATTTTTTGCTCAGAAAAATTTGGGTAGACCAAGACAGACATATTATATACAATTACAAAAAAACCTAGAGCAAGTAGCGAGATGTGAGGGCAGAAAAAAAGGAATCGGCAACCCGCTTGTTTGACGGACTTGGAAGCAAGCCCCTTCAAGAAGGTACCCCAGCGCGCCGGGCCGGAACTTCACGGGCTTGTTCCGAACCTAATCACTGCGTTCCCACCCCATGTAGACAGAGGGTCCGTCTACCCCCGTAGCCAAAGGTAGATGGACCCCTATGTCTACATGAGGTAGATGCAGTATGTCTACAGTCCGTCCACATTAGTCGGTCGACGTAGCTGCATGTTGGCCGACGTAGCCGCATGTTAGCCGATGTAGCCGCATGTAGCCGCTTGTAGGTGATGCAAAATTTATGTAAAACTTTAAAAGGCATAGATTTTACAAGAGACTTAAGACTCGTCCAAGGAGCAATTTTGATGCTGTCTCATACCAAGATTGGCTGAGTTTGCAGTACGGAGTTGAGCGAAGTGTATCTACGCTGTAGATGCAGGCAGACACACGTAGCCGACGGGTAGATGCACTGCATCTACCTCACGTAAACGACCGTAGCCGGACATCAATCAACCGCGGCAAAGGTGCATCTACATTAGAGCGTAGACGCAGATCGCCGGACGTAGCCGAACATCGCCACATGTCGGCACATGTCAATCAACGTAGACACAGGTGCGTCTACAGGGGGTCGGAACGCAGTGAATCAGGCGGTGCCCCCCACTTGAGTAAACACTCTTTATCCTTTTGCGAGACACCCTCCCACCTGTATGGACCGATTGAAGACTCATGGCCAATCTGTGTATTCTTCTTGTGATGTGTGATGCATACATCTCTCCCCGTACAGATGTTGTTGCTAGTGCTACATTATTGTGTAAATTCCGCCCGGTTCCTACGCGCGTATCGTATCGTATCGTGTGCAAGTAGATGGATGGAGCGAGTGATTGAGTGAAAGTGAAATCTGAAATCTGAAAGCGAAATCCGAAAGCCAAACGAATGTGTCGAGCGTCAAAAGCTCTTTCTTATGTATCTTGCCCGCAATGCAGCCGCCTGCCTCGTCGCGGCGTGCGTGCCCGACCGCGCACGGAGTGCCCAACCCAACGCGCCTCCATGAAGGCCCAGTGGAGCTTAACCTAGTACGTGTGCCGCCGGAACTCCAAGCTCACATGATGCAGCGCTCGCATCGCGCGCCCGACCTCTTCTGCGTCCGGTCGCTCCTCGGCGTTCGCGGCCCAGCAGCGCTGTATGAACGCCCACTGCGTGTCGGTGACGAACTGGTTAGTTGGGCGGCGCGGCTTGTTGCCCTTGTGGATCTCGATGACGACCTGTGCGTCGGTTTTGATGTAGAAGTAGGGCATGCGGCCGGAGAGGATCTGTGTGGAACGCATTGTAAGTATGGAGTATGAAAGAGGGGAGAATGGCGTACCTCGAGCGTGACGCTGCCGAAGGAGTAGATGTCGCTGCGCGGGGTGAGCGTGGGGGGCTCCTGCGCGGCGTCGTCCGAGTCGTCCGCGCTCAGACTGTACAACGACGCATCCGCCCACCGCACTGCGCCGCCGATGCAGGACGTCAGCGACGACGTGCCGCAGAACTCGACGACGATGCTTGAGAGGCCGAAGTCGCAGAGCTTGGCTTTGCCTTCGTCGTCGATGAGGATGTTGGACTGCAGTGGAAGCATGAGTGAGGATCAAGCGGCGTGGAAACGAGAGGGAGACTGACCCCCGTTAGATCGCCGTGTACAATCAAGTTCTCATGCACTAAGTGGGACTCCGTTAGACAGCCGGTAAATGCACACGACGAGGACGAGAACTCACGGTAGTTGAGCCCGTCGGCAACTTCACAAAGCAGTTGGAGGCGATCCGTCATGGACAAGATGTCCCCGCGGCGCTCCATGTACTTCGACACGCTGCCCTGCTCGAGCCACGGGCAAACCATACTATCGTAAGGCCCAAAATCCGAGACAGTCCCAATGAGCTTGAGCACGTTCTTATGGTCCAGGCGCTTCCAGACACCGAGCTCGCGCGCGAGACGCTAATACGGGTCGTCAGCTCCTCCATGCAAGCGCGTAAGAAAGGCGGATGCAAACCTGTTCATCTTGCGCTCCATTTGGGGATCGTCCAGCCGTGAGCGCAGTACTTTGATTGCGACCTGCGAAAGCGATGGATGATCAGTTGGGGTTCACGAGGGTGGGGACGCGGCATACCCATCGGTCAGGCTGGCGGTCCCAGACGCCTTTCCAGACGTCGGCAAAGCCCCCATGAGCCTGAGGATAACTAAAACACGGAATCAGCACTCGCAGCACACGAACTGGGATCAGCGCGCACCTTCCCTCACGCCGAATCTGCCCCGTCAGGTCGAGCAGCGTCGCCGGGTCAGCCTCGACATCTAAATCATGGCTTTGCTCAGCAACAGCACATCGGGCGAGAAAAGCGCGCTCACAAGGCTCGCTCTCTGGCGGCGGTGTCGGCGGCATCACCTCGAAGCCCACACCCTCATTCATCCCCAGGTGCCCGCGCGGGAAGGTCGTGTTGATCGCGAGCGGGCTGACTTCCTGTGAGCCAGGGCCGAAGAAGCGCGGGAGGAGGTTCGGGCTGAGGAGCGATTCCTGGTCGCTCGCGCACCCCTCCTGGCGCAAAAGCGAAGAGGACTCGGACCGCGGGCCTTTGCGCGCGACGAGGCTCCAGGAGCGTGCGTGCGAGCGCCGCCGGCCGCCGGCATCCTCGTCCTCTAGAAAAAGAGACGCGTTAGTCGGAGAGCGTCGTGAGTTGTACGAGACGTACCGGATAAGACACCGCCGCGGTCGTCGCCGCCTTCGACGGAGCTGCGTGCGGAATTCGGCAAGGTCTCAGGGACGTACACCGATGAGACAAACAGCTCGATGGCGGAGCACCATTGCTCGTACTGCTCGGTGCAAGCCGTGTAGAATTCCAGTGTCCGGGGCGAGTGTGCTTCGTCGATCCAATCAAGCTCGAGTGTATCTGTAGAGCAAAATTGAGTTCGAGACTCCGTTAATTAAAGCTGGGTAGACGGCAGCGTACTGGAGTCAGACAGCCGCAAAAGCTTGAGGCGGGGCGTCGGGATCGCATACACCAGATTCAGCGGCGTTGTCCGTTGGAGCGCGGGGCCGAGCTCCCACGCCCTAACAGGGGTACTGGTCTAGCTCGTCATCCGCCTGCCGGCTGTCGGGGCCCTCGGTGCAGCACAGGAGCAGCATCATCTCGAAGAGGAAGACCGAGTACTGGACAGGCATTCCAGACGCGTCGACAACGAGCAGGTCGTCGAGTAGTAACGGACCGAGCTCGCTGGGGTCGACGTCTGCGCGCCATGCGAATGCGCGCCCCTTGAAGATGCGCGAGGAGCGCATGGTGCGGACGAGGCGGCCCATCTCGTCGAGGTTTTCGGACGTCTCTTCCAGGTGGAAGGCGGCGTTGCAGAGCGCATCGTATGTCGATGAGTCCGCTGGAGAGGTTACGGACAGAATTTTCTGGATAATATAATCGCGTCAGATCACGCTTGATAGCAAGTGCTCTCGTGCAAGTACCTCAAGAAGGGAAGAGTAGCTCGAGGTGCGGGTTAAAAGAATGGACACATTATTCAGCAAGATTTGAGCATGGCTGGCAAGAAGAGGCTAACATGTAATCAGACATTGCTAGTTTGTGGTCTCGATGCAACTCACCTGAGAATCATCCAAATACCCTTGCAAAAGGTCCGCCAGGTCTAGGTAATTTGCGCAGATAGACCGATACGCGCCAATCGCGTTTTTCCTCGCCTCGGCCTAATACACCATTAAGTAACCGATGCTCGGTCATAACGCGGGGCACCCACCTCAAAGGAGAATATCTGGTCCCAATCTTCCTTCAGCGCCGTTTTCGCGGCGTGTTCGAGCAGCTGGAGGACGCGGTCATGGTACTGTCGCAGCAGCGGGCGATTGACGATGAGGCATTCGAGGCAGGGATTCATGGGCCGCATCCCCTCCGACAGCAGCTCGGCGGAGTCCTTGTTTCCATTCCATCAGCCAACGCATATCATTATCAATGCAATTGAAAGCTACCCACGCCCGTCATGCGCAAAGTGGCTATGTGCGCGCGCTCGGTGTCGAGGAGTTCCTGGATGTACTCCTCGCGAATGAGGGAGGCGTTGTTCGGGAGGACGAATAGGCCCGGGTACGAGTCTTGCAGGGCATGAAGAACGCGCCCGACCGTTTTTAGCACCTAATTCGGCTCAGCATTTGATGCGTCACGCTGGCCACAGAACAGCGCACCTTTGCAAAGCCCGAGAGGGTTCCGCCGAAGAGATCCTGGACCTGGTTTTGCCGCGCGTGTTAAGCACGTACAGTGAGAGAGCAGCGCAAGCAAACTCACCCGCAGGACTTCCCCAAATGGTATCTTTTGTTGCAGCTCCAGCAACTGGACGCGCTGGATGAAGTTGGTGAAGTACTTTTCGCGGTGCGGAAGGCCCAGCCCGAGATCAGGCTTGTCGGCGTCGATGGTTAGGTCCCTGGGAGAGGGTGATCCCAGGAGGTTGAGGAGAGTCGCCAGGGAGACACCCAGGGCCAAATGTTTCCCATAAGAGGGTGAAGGGCGAAGTGGTGTGTTTGGTGCGCTTAATGTATTCGAGCCTGTGCCGTCCGTGAGGACCGACTCTGGAAACGGAAAAAGTCGCTCACCATGGGCGAAACTCGATAATTAGGTCGAGGCGGGCGAAAATGCGCCTGGCTTCGCGTCGGAGCGTGTCAGACGGGGCCTTTGGGGCTTGAAGAAGGCTCATTTAGCGTCATAAATATGACTGAGAGGTAAAGAGCGAGAGAAGGACCGTGACGGTTCAGGAATGGCCTGTTATGAGACGAACGCCAACGCTCAAGTGTTTCCCAGGGCACTGCACATCCAAAATGACAAGGTCTGACCAAGAGCAGTGATGGGACTGATAAAAGATCATTGAGAGAAGGCTGCGGCTCGGAAATCATAATACGTGCCACAAGTAAAGGGACCACCTGACAAAGGGACTGTTGAATCCAGAATAAAGTCTAAACTTGACGTGTAAAACTTACCAGCTGGAACGGAAAGCTGTAGGACGTCGGTAGGAGAATGAAAGCCGTGTCAATGGGCACCGGCAGCCGGCTCACCGTTGAATGGAGCTACAATTAAACGGACCAAATGGGATAATGGGAGTCCGGTTGCCTCTGGCGACGATCTGGGTGGATCTGAAGGAAGTGGAGGAATAGAGGAATAGGACTGCCGGGCACACGGTCCTATCTCTCCTCCATCTCTCCCAGAGCATTCAACTTGACAACAGTGGCCAAGGTAGGACACCGGTTTCAACATTTCCGAACACCAACCGAAAGCGGCTTCCAACGCACAGAACGCGTTTCTTTTCTTGTCCTCTCCGACCTCGGAGCCGCAGCAAAATGAAGCATAATGAAAAGATCGACACCGCACTTAGATGTGAGGCCACTGTGTGGCTATGGTGTGGCTGAGCCAGTGAGCCTCCCTATGCAACCAACTGTCTACTGTCCGCCTATGTGACTGCATGCTCGAGGCTTGCATGCAACCCGCCAGACGAGCGCGACCAAATCGCGACTCACGGCTGCGAGGCGGCGGGAGCAAGAGAGGTAAATCACGTGGGCGATTCACAAACACGTGGACTCGGCGCTTGCTTTTGCCTTTGACGATGGTCGTGTCTCTGGAATCTTTGGTGGACTTGAACCGGACGTCGTTGCTGGTATCCTTGTTGTCCATTATCTTCAATCCGGTGGCATGGAACCTGGTGGCCCAGAATGGTGACCAAAGCGCCATTTTCTCGCGTTCTTTTCTGACCTGTCGACAGAATACAGAAATAAAACTATTACCCGGCTATTTGGGGGCAACACCTACTATGGGTGCTATTTCCTCGCATTTCTCATCTTCTCGTGTGGAATCTTCCGCGACTCGCTGTACGTCGCGCTTTTAAAAAATATGTCGGGACAAGGATTGACGCACACGCGTCAGTTACCACCGAGCGTTGCTCGACCAGCCACAGCACTCGATTCTCCCCGCGCCATATGATACCGTTGTGCCCGCAGCGCTCTTCCTGGTCGGGACAGACCTTCGTCGTCACGTCGACGTGGGCGCTAGGTGTCACCGGCACCTTCCTCGGCGACTATTTTGGCATTCTCATGGACCACCGGGTCGAGGGGTCCGTCGGGTTGTCATGCCTCTTGTCGCTCTGCTCATAGCATACATACAGCTTCCCTTTCAACGTGCTCCGCGACCCGATGTACGTCGGCAGCACCATGTCATTCGCTGCGACTGCGCTGTGGTTGGTCCATTCCTTGTGTTCTCCCGCGAGCTAAATATTGACATGATGCGGCACAGGTACGAGCGTCCGGCAGGGCTGTTCATCACGTTCTACGTGTTACATCGTGTATGTCGTTGCACTACGCTTCGAAGGGTGGGTAGCATTCATGCCATTGTGTACGTTGTACTGACTGAATGCAGGCCCTTCACGGACATGATCTACTCGAAGCGGGAAGCGGAACGTAAAAAGGCGTAGACGGTGCCAGACTCGAGGGCTCACCGACTAGAAAAGTTCCGCTACTAATAGAATAATCGAGGAATTGGATATGCATTTAGATGGTCCCTTTTCTACTTTTCCCGAAAGCCGTGAGGGCACCAAAAGGAAGCCATGCACAGATTACTCAAACTGAAGTCGACTCGTTGTTCTACAGTTCAATACAGCCTCCTGTGAGCAAGCTTCACACTATTGGCATGACGGACGTCAGCATGCACGTCGTGGCGCAGATCAAGTCCAGATTCATATTTCGTGTCTATCGCGATCCGTATCGTACTAAAAACAAGAACGTAAAAATATACAGTACCTCTAGGGATGGACATCCTGTATCTAGCAACTGCTGCAACGACGTACAAAAGCCGCAGGACCCGAGGTGGACCGCAGGGAGGCAGGCAGCGGATTGCCCTTCATTAGTATACGAATAATACGCTACTTTTCACGTCGTGAACTCATACTTGTTTACGACCTTCTCCCAGATGGCCCGCGTATCGACGGTGGCGCCCAGCCTCGACGCCAGCAAGAACGCGCCGCTCAATTTCCTGTACAGACACACGCACATGAGCATCCTTGTCCCCCGCAAAGGCATACGACTGCTCACCTATTCAGGCTGTACGTCTCCCGCGGCGGCGGTTGTCAGGCGGTGCTGCAGCATCACCGGAATGTGCGCCCGTATCTGCGCGGTGATGTCCGCCCACTGCGTACCCTGCCCGAACGCAAACGGCTGCGGCGTCCCAGCCTTGAACGGCGTCGCAAGCAGCACCATCGAGCTGACGTGCGCGTTGAGCATCAGCTGGCGCGGCCATCAGCACCCGTGCGTAACAAGGGAAGGGAAGGTGGAGGACGGGGACGCGACGCGCACCTCATTCTCCTCGCCGGTGAGGTACCCGAGCTTGAGGCTCCACTCGATGCACGCGGCGCGGTCCTCGCGCGCGGCGGCCTGCAGGAGCCGCAGCCAGTCGTCGATGAATGCCGTCTCGTACGCCCCGCGTGGCGCCAAAGTCGACCAACTCGACGCGCCGCGTGTGCGCGTTCCAGAGGAAGTTCGACCAGTTCGGGTCCGTCTGCATGAGGCGGAACTCGAAGAGCTCTTTCAGGCAGAGCTCGACGATCCGGGCGGCGATCTGCAGCCGATCCAGGTCAGAGATGACGGGCAGGTGCCTGCGGGAAGAAGAATGGTACGCACATCGTTGCGGTCGCGCTGGTCCAGCCGGCTGATATCAGCGTCGCCGACGCTCGTCCCGCCCACATGCTCCATCACGAGGACGCGATCCGTGCTCCCGTCCCACACCCACGGGACCTTGAAGCGCTCGTCGCCACCGAGGTGGTCCGGCGCCCCAAACGCCCGTAAAAACCCCGCCTCGCGCGCGTAGTCGCACTCGTCCGCGAGCTCTTGCTTCATCACCTGCAAGGGATCAGCGGGTTAACTAGTACCGGGCGCGGAGACCCCCACCTGCATGGTGCGCTCGAGGAAGAGGCCCTTCGGGAGTAGTCGCCCCGCGGTGAGCAGCAGGCTGATGTATCCGAGGTCGCTCGCGATCGAGTTGGCGATGTTGGGGAACTGGATCTTCACCGCGACGCGAGCGGCCGCGCCAGTGGGAGACACGTCTGCGGCGAGCGTCGCGGTGTGCACCTGCCCGATGGAGGCGGCGGCGAAGGGCACGCGGTCGAAAGTGGTAAAGGCGCGCGCCCAGTCAGGCCCGAGAGAGCCGGTGAGGACTTGCTGAGGGTTGAGTGAGCGGGGAAAGAAAAGGGTAGATGGGCGCAGGACCGACCTCCATTTGCCAATCGGGCATGTAGTGCGCACTGTCTTGGACGCGCCGGAATATTTTGTCGACATCGGCCGGCAGGACATGCGTATCTGTCTTCCGTTGACGAATAGTTTACGCGCAGATACAAGAGGATACTCACCCTGTATGCTCAGAAATTGTCCGAGTTTCAGGGCGGCGCCTCGCATCTGAGAAAGCTTGGACACAAGCCGCGTTATATTGGCTTCCGTCATCATCACAGACTGCTGGGGGGCCTCAGCGCCGGGGCTTGCAGTACGGCGGATGATTTCAGAGGCAGCGCCATACCCAAGTGAAGCCGCAAGACCTTGCAGAAACATGAATACGAAACAACGAGTTCCGCAGGGAGGCTTACCGCCGTAATGGAACAATCGACCAATTCTGGATGAGGGAACCTTAGAAGCCTGAAGGTGCCGTGTTGACACTGGAGTGTCGTCACTGAGCTGAAAGTAAAAGTAAATTATTATGGAAAACTGGGAGAGGACAGGTTATTCACCTTGCTAGGCAAGCCTTCCAACGGTAGCAACTCAGCAACTTCCTGATTAACCTCTGCGGAATTGACGGACGGTTTCTCTTCTAATGAATCTCGGGTTTGTAGCTTGGACTTCGATATATGCGTCATTAGCATGAAAAACGCGGAGATGACAGTTTATTCACCTGGATGAGCAGGCCTTCCAAATCCAGCGGAAGCAACTCAGTGACTTCTTGATTAACCTCGGCGGTATTGGCTAAGGGCTTGCCCTCCAGAGCTGCATCCTGGGTTGGGAGGGCGGCCGCCGACGAACTCAGTGTGGGTTTGGGGGAGACGGTATCCGGCCCCAGCGATGAAAGGGAGGGTTTTTTAATCAAGTGTTCATCTATTCCAGGAGAATAGCGACTCCCGATGGGTTCTGCAGCCTTTTTGAATCCGTTTTTGGTGTCCAAGGCCGCAGACCTGGTACCGGACGCGACAGAAGAATCGTCAATCGCGTCGATGAGATTCTCTGGCTTCCATTGGTCAGATTTGGAATCTTCCGAAGTTTCTGGGGCCTCCGGGGCAGATGTGTATTGACTCTGGCCTGCGCGTTTTATGCCGCTGGTGAGCACGGTCTCTTGCAGAGTAATTTGGGCGGCCCTCACGCGCGCGACGCGCACGAGTATATCACAGGCAGTCGATGCAACACATAGCCAGTTGAACACTGGGCCAGGTGGCATGAAATTTGCATGAAACCCGGGAGGAAAGAAGGCGTTGGTGCACGGAAGTTCCCGGTCATCATGCGTCATGATCCTAGCCTTGAACCGGACCATCATCATACTGACTTCCCCTGGACTCCTCCCCGATCCTGAGCGTAGAGACCTCTCAATACCTTCCCGAAGGACTCAGCTCCGAGCCAGCTTGGTTAACTAATTACGCAGCATTCGGATTCTACAGTTGTCAATGCCAAGCAACTGCATCCAACCGCAATACTCTCCGTGTATAGTCAGATAAATTCTAGACTCAATACTTGCCTCAAATGCTTTTCTCGGAGAAAACGCTGCGGCTTAGGCGATAAACTGTCCTCCACTTGTTACCGCATAATTCTTTGCCACAATGGTATTGGCCGTCGCCGTTTGCGTTGAGCATAGCCCATTGCCACTGCCTGTCCGCACCTGCCTGCCACTTGTCGCATGTTGCACACCTAATTAACGAGGTATGTATAACCAAGGCAAATAAATCAAAGCGTTGTATAGTGAGTTATACTTGCATCTCCCGTTTAGGATCACATACTGATTCTCAACAGCGAAGGTGGAGGCGCACACCGGCTGGAAAAATGAACGGTAAAGCACTAAAGTTGCGAAGCGACCAATTCCGAGGTCCACACAGCGCAAGCTTGATGACAGAGGAGACGCGAATAATCGGTGGTTTCACGGCTGACAGTGGGCCGTAGGCGCGGTTACGACTCCCAAACCCGATGAAGATATTGGAATTGACATTCACAGGCCAAGGCATGTCGATTCGATCCTGCTCCTACCAAACTTTACTCCATGACCAGCCATAGTTCAGTTTTTTGAACGCAATAGACGCGTAGGATTGTGTTGTCTAATTTGACCTGATGGAGGCTTAGAAAGAAACTTCCAGGCAAGTCACCCGCCCAGATCATCGAGTCTTTACCAACCAAGCGGTCACAGATGAATATTCAAGTTGTCTGCCCCTATTCCAACGGCGAATCAATCAAAGCCCGTTAAAACCAAGTCTTTATTTGGATCGCCCACGGTTCGGAACATTGCCGTCCATGTCCATAGTATTGGGTGTGTAGTTACGCCTGTGCGCAGGGTTTTGCGCAATTAAAATTAAGGCACTGTCCTGCGAGTGCTGCGAGCGGGGACCCATGATCCCGACAGAAATCTCGGCAGCAGTTCACAAACGTGATACCAATCCCTGAAGTAATGTGCTGCTATGCAGGCCTCACTACCGATGTGCTCATAACCATAACTATCCCAGGAATCATTCAGGTCGAAGAGTCGAATGCGGTCCAGAGAGGTGGTACCCTCGTTTTATGTCGGCCTATGTCGCCCGTGCAATGCAAAGTGAATCTCGTTTTCTGCAGCAGTTCAGTTTCACTCAAACTCCTGATCGTTCCAGGAAGCCATCGTTTGGGTTATACAACATCCGAACGGCAATCTCGTCCAGTCCAAAGAACCTTCACATGGACGTTTTCGCTGCTAAGATGGAGGTATGTGGACTTCGGCAAATTGAAATCAATTTGAAGATACATCGATGCTTTGCCTTGGCTGCTTCAAATCGTCTGCGGAGTGATTTTCGTCGGAGACACGCAGGCTACAAGGCACGAAAGTCAGTAATCTATCTTTGAGGAGCCGAATTTAGTCACGCGCGTCCAGACAGCCCCTGCAACGAGTAATCTCCGAATGCCCGCCAAATATTTGTAAATGAGGCTTTATACTCAATTATTTCTTGGCGAATACGCTGACCATATTGGCGATGGCTGCAGTTGACTGTAGAACGCCGTGCTGTCGACATGTTTCACCATCCCCTCTGAGAATTGCGAGTTTAATTTGAACATCTCCATTCCAGTGGACACTCTACAGTTTCTCGACAGCTTGGACTAGCGCTCTGCATCAACAAAGCCATTACCCAAGAGCTGGCATTTGGGGTTTCATCTAGCCTCGAATGCGCCGCTTTCAGGTATAAAACCGTATCGTCCTTTGCTCAATTCTCCAGCAATCCCAGCTCTTCCTTGTCTCTTCTCCTCAACAACCAAACCCCAGTCTACTATGCGTTTCTCAGCTACCACCATTGCGGCGCTCGTCGCTATCTTCGCGGTCTCCTCCGCCGCTCTCCCCAGCGACACCAACGCCCTACGTGCCCGTGGCGATGATGGGCACGGCGGCGGCAACGGGAACGGTGAGTTGAGCTCAGATATACCAGACAGCAGAGTTAACTCTGCTCGGAACACAGGTCACAACGGCGGTGGCTACGGTCAGGGCGGCAAAGGTTTGATTTCTCTTGGAGAGAGCTCTACTAGATCTAACAAAATCCTTAGATGGGGGCCACGGCGGGAAAGGAAACGGTGGCTATGGCGGTAAAGGGAATGGAGGGCACGACGGCAAGGGCAATGGCGGCCACGACGGCAAGGGCAATGGCGGCCACGATGGCAAGGGTAACGGTGGGTATGGCGGCAAAGGGAACGGCGGCCACGACGGGAAGGGTAACGGTGGGCACGATGGAAAAGGCAACGGCGGGCATGACGGCAAGGGCAACGGCGGGCACGACGGCAAGGGGAACGGCGGGCACGACGGGAAGGGTAATGGCGGGCACGACGGCAAGGGAAATGGAGGACACGATGGGAAGGGAAACGGCGGCCACGATGGCAAAGGGAACGGCGGCCATGACGGCAAAGGAAATGGCGGCCATGACGGCGGGTACGGCAACTATCCGCGCGGGGGAGGTGGAAACAACAGTCAGTTCTCGCCAATGGTCTAAACTGATCTCTCACTCTGTCTTTTCTTAGATGGCGGATATGGCGGCGGCCACAACGGCAACGGAAATGGTGGGTACGGCGGGAACCATGGGCATGACGGCCACAACAACGGCAATGGCGGATACGGCGGCGGCCACAATGGCAACGGTGGATACGGTGGCGGCCACGGTAACGGAAATGGAGGGTATGGCGGGAATGGCGGGCACAACAACGGCAATGGCGGATATGGCGGGGGGACACAACGGCAACGGGAATGGTGGCCACAATGGCAATGGTGGTGGCTACGGTAATGGTGGGCACGGCTGGTGAATGGTCCCGAAAACTTGCACTCCGCCTTACACCTCGTTTATCCTGGGATCTTGGTCCTTTATACTGTAATAATATGTATTGTCCTCGCTCTACTTGTTGTACTTTTAACTAACATATTTTGACGTTTAAACCCTGGATATGATGAACACCGAGCTTCCGTTTCTCTAGATGCCGCTGACTCGTTGGTCTGGGTTCGACAACATGTTCACGCCTTTGTCTATAATATCCCGCAAAATTCGCCATGTTCCAAGAGTTCAACTCGTGATACACGGCCCTCGTCCAGCAAGTAGGATCTGGACACGATTATTAGGGCTCCTAGACGTGTACGTCCACTTTATGTTTAGTGATACTAGTCCTGGAGTTTCTGCTCAACCCAATATAGAAATGAACGCCTCTGGCTCAATTAGGAAGATTAGTCCTTCGAGCTCGCAATTATGTGGGAACGCACGCAAACTTATCAACACCAAGCAAGAACAATGAAAGCCTTTGACTCAAAATTCTGTACCAACGCAGGCGCAGCTCTTTCCGGGTCCCGCGTGCCGATTACCGTTCGATTCAAGTCGTCGACGCAGACCCCGGCTCAGTTCCTATCTAATAGGTATTTAAAATCATATCAGACATCGGAGAATAAGTATGTTCAGAGACTGTTGCGGGACGAAAGTAAGATTAAGCACAAAGGCCGTTTGAGTCTTGAGATATTTTGTAGCTTGAATCCAAGAAATATGTTGATCGTTGTATATACCTGAGTATTACAATGACGCATCCACCATGTTTCCGGAGAGCTCTTTGAATTTGGGAATATCCCTTCCATCTGCTTCCATCGAGTGCTTTCGCACCGCAAGCACCGTCGCGCATCTAGCTCGATTGGGCCCAAGTCGCGACTCAAATGTCGGCGCTTCAGGATACGGACAACTTTCCGCGGCGCAAGCGCTTGGAGATCCGCGACTATTTTCAGTGCGATGATGGTCGCCAGTGGTCGTCCCCCAAGTGGCTTCACTTCTGGAGATGCTGTGATGGAGAACCGGACACCGTAGGCTCGAGTCGTTTGAAATGCTTCTGTGGACTTTTTCGTATGTTCCGTCTTCCGATGCCATGGCCGAGTTTCGCACCCCGACCGAGGCGGGATTGCAGGTTCGAGCAGCCTGTGGTTCGCGACTAGATGGTACTCTAGGATGTCCGCCGACTTCAGTGATCCCACAAAGCCATTCATGCAGACAATGATCTAACAGGTACGCATGCCCTTCTTCTGGTTCGGTTGTGCATAGAGGTGAGATACCACTAGCGAAGGTAGCCGGGTTCATGAATGGCTTGTTCTGCGGCAGAATATCAGACGCTAGTACCGGGATGCGCAAGTCTCGGCCAACGACTCCGGATCCCTTGGAAGCTGTTCCCGAGCCGTTCGTTCAAAACCCAAACATTCAGAGTTCCAAGGGGACCTCGGGATTCGAAATAAGTACATAGGGTCGAAAAGTTTTTTTCGACCCTCGGCTGACCCCCCCCCCCCCCCCCCCCTCCTTCCATATAGGGAAGGAGTTTCCCACCCCTAGGGCCGGGCCGTCGCCACCGATTACGGCCGCAGCTCAGTATACCACTGGAGGTGGGCATGATGGGCAGTATAGCTATCCTACAGAGTAGTAACACCCTCCTGGCCATCTAGTACACCTCTGGTGTGCTTTTCCTCACACTCCTGTGCTGCTATCTGGTCTATCACCCCCACTTCGGCACTAGGCACCAAATCATCACAACTTAGGTGTATATTGGCAGGGGAAAATAATGATACTGTATATCCATGATAGTGAGTCTCATATTCTGTTTTCCTGAACATATGGGAAAGTGGTTGAGCCAACGGAAGGCAAAATCTACAGCGCCGTGCGTGATCCGGCATTCCATATTAGGAAATTGACCTTCAAGATGGTTCGGGCATCGTACAAACCCTTCCTGAAACCTCTGGCATGGTTCAAATGGTGTTTTGAGGGTTTCCAACATCTTCTAACAAAAGTATCATAAAGTTTTTTTCAGCCTCCCCGGGACCCCCCCCCCCCCCTCCCCACGTACGAAATTTTAATCCCGAGGTCCCCTTGAGAGTTTCAATAAAGTTTCTACAACGGCCGTCATCATCGGAATCGCTGGCGCTCGGCGAATAATGTTTTCGTTCGGTCTCTATTCATTTAATTCCGTACCGCAAGCCGCAACTACGGTGATAGCTGGCCCGAATACGGTCATAATTGGCCTATGATCAGCTTCAGATTAAACCGCCACGACAGCTCAGAACAGTTTCCCACAGATTCAACAGGGCTATATAAGTCAAGGACGGATACTTGGACGTTGGTGCTCTTGCCGACTAACATCCCACCCACCCGCAATGAAGTTCGCTGCTGCCATCCTCTCCCTCGCGTTGGCGTTCGTCCCGCATGTCTTTGCGGTAGCGGGTCGCCCGAGCCGGTAACGCCCACAAAAATATCCATGCACGAGATCTAACATCCTCGTAGCTCGCTCTCCTTGTCGCTCTCGGAGTCAACCTTCTCCTCGCTTTCTGCATCGGCGCCATCTCGCTCGGCGCCGGGCCCCTCCAAGTCTTCCATGCCCTCAGTATCGGTCTCGGTCTCAACATCTGTTTCGCGGACCGTCTCCATCTCAACTGCGACGTCGACGTCGTCAGTCATTCCTTCGACCACCAGCGCGCGCGCGAGCGTGCCGCCGAGCTCGGCACCCTCCAGCTCTAGCCCGAGCGCAACAGCGCCTAGTGTACCCTCCAGTAATCCCGGGACAGCCGCGCCCAGCGCGCCCACCATCAGCGACCCCGCGCCGTCGACTACCGGCACTCCCAACGCCGCGCATCCTACAGCCGTCGGCGCTGATAGATTGGCAATGGGACTCAGCGCGGGAATTTTGGCCGTCATTATAATCTGAATGTGTGCTTGAAGTGGGAATAGTGGCAAGGCAACGGACTTGGACTTGAAAATATTTGACAGACATGATATGGGCTTAGAGCGAAAGTTGCATGATTTAATTAACCCGTGAACTTGGTGCAGTAATGGTTGAATCAGCGGCTGGGTACGAGGAATCTCAAGTTACAAGAAACGGATTCTTTGGAGAGGTAAGTCAAATGCTTTAAGATAGGTCGAGCCCCAAGAAATCGATTGATCGTAACTGCGGCTGAAAACATGCATGAGTAGTAGTACTTGCACACTCATTATTTTGGAGCACCCTTCGAATTTGGGAGCATTCCTTCTACCTTCCATCGAGTGAACTGGGCATATTCTATGGGATGTGCTGCGATTTTGTGGTCGTCAAGATAATTACCGAAGAAGCCGCCGGCGTTCCAGCGTGACTCATCGAACGTGTAGATTTTCGTGAGGTTTGGGAAAACCCTGGCCATGAATTGCGCGACGAGGAACGGATCGGTTATCGGAGAGAGAGCGACATCCAAATTAGCAAGTGACGATTGCGAGATGATGTTCTCGGATTGATCGAACGGCGGGACTGTGATAGCGTCGAGGGCAATAGTGAAGGAGGCTAAATGCTGGCAGTGCTTGGCGAAGGCTCGGAGACCATAGTCGCGGCGAGCGCCCCAAATGTCGCAGATCCGGGAATTCCAGCGTCAAAGATGCCGGTGGGGGGCCGGGAAAGATGTTGGATCGTCACTCGATCAAGGCTGTCAATACGGAGTTCTGCGATTCGGTCCAGATTTCGAGCCATCTCCGACAGAGCGCCGCGGGAGTCATTCCGGGTGCTCACATGAAGCTTTCGAAGCCGCGGGTAATGAATCGGCAGGCCAGAGTTTGACCCGGGTGTAGGCGAAGTGAGAAAGAGAGGCGGAATGTTGGCCTCTACAATCTTGGGGCCAAGGAAGAGATGAATATACTGTACCATTTAATTCAATTCGTATGTCACAGGTCACAGACCTCAAAATTTACGAAATTTTTCGTACGGGTCACAGGTCACCCAGCCATGTACGAATTCTGAAAACGAGTCACGAAATCACCGTAAAATGGCTCAAAAATTGAATTTTTCGCCTCCGCGCGCGCCGCAACAGGTAACGATGCCACGATATTCACACGAGCTGCCGATTCTGACAGTAGCTATCTTAAACTGTCTACAATAGTTCTACGAGTACGGATTAGCAGATTTATCTCCGTCGCATCCTGCACACTTTGCGGCCGATTTACGAAAAAAAAAAATCCGGTCACGCTCCCTCAGACAAAGTACGAATTCTGAATTTCGTAAATTTTGGTCACAGGTCACAAGGCGTACGAATTGAATTAAATGGTACAGTATGGGAAAAGGGTGTTCTGGTCGATGTTAAACAATAGACTCTTGAGATTGGGCACAGATGGTCGCGGGTAGCCTGGTGCTGATTCTTTCGAACACATCAGCAACCGAGAATAGGGGAAGTCAGAGTTGACGATTCTGCGTCTATTCTGACTTCGATTCTCATCAGCTACCACCACCATCAAACTCAGGTCTCTGCGACTCTGAGCCTCTACTCGCCCTAACCAGCCAACACTCTGCACCTAAGCGGTCTACTCGTCTGTGGGCGTCGCCCAGTACCGAAATCGAGCGATTTGGGGTGGTCATCGTTACCCCTATCCCACCGCCGGTGTCGAAGTCGACGACAGACACCCACCTCCACTGCAATGGCCTAGAGAAAGAGGAAACCATTATTACCCAGATGCATAACTAGCACAAAAGGGATACATGGCGTACTCAGAACGGCCGCAGTTAGCTTATTGGACGCCTACCATCATCATCTGCAATGGCCTAGAGAAAGAGGAAACCTGTATTACCCAGACGCATAACGAGCGCAGAAGGAATACATGGTGTACTCAGAACGGCCGCAGATAACTCGACCATCCCGCTCTTTAGACCCCACTCTTTAGACCTGCAGGCTATACATACAACGTGCTGGAATGATAGTCATGAAAATTGCTCTACTCATATTCGATCTTGGACACCAGGCCGCCCTGGGACCCCGGATGATGCGTCTCAACTAACCCACCGGTATTTTTCTTTTTTTTATTACCGACTTAGCTGGGGAGATGTCTGACGGGGTACTCAGGTTGTGAAATGGTGAAAGGGTGACGATATCCGTAGCATACAATAATACTTGTATGTAGTACGGGCCCCGGCTGTTCCTTAATGGGACCGCGCCGGTATACACTTCCTTCCTTCCTTCCTCATTCGATTCTGATCCGATTTTCGATTGAGAATCGATCAAGAATCGACAGTCTACTCTGACCGCCCCGATTCTTGATTGATTTCTAGCGCAATTCTGTCTTGGCTACTTAGTTATGTCTTCGGGTGACTTGAGACACCCTTTGCCCCCAGCTTGGTGCTTCCTCGTCCCTCTCCTCACCCTCTTCCTCGTCGTCTCCATTAGCGGAGCCTGCCGCGATCTTTTTGGTTGTTTTTTTTTGGCCACCTTTTGGAGGGCTTTGGTATTTTTTTACGGGATGATTTCGCCTTAGGAGCAGCGGCTGCGGTGCTCTCAATCTGGCGTGCCATGAAAATAGGTAGATATGTGCACAAACAGCGAGCAGGGAAAGGAGGTGTGACGATCGCGACCAAATGTTTTTTTATGCTTATATATATTCTGAGATATTATATACTAGCAATTTCATGGCAAAACTAATTGGCATGCTCAGTTAAGTTCGCTCGTGCAACATGTAAGATCGATTCTGACGACGATTCTGAGGCATCAGAATCGGAGTTCCTCCTTTGGAGGAGGAACTGCGATTCTGTGTCGATTCTTAGAACATCGATTCTTGATCGATTCTCAACCGAAAATCGGATCAGAATCGAATGAGAATCGAAGTCAGAATCGACGCAGAATCGTCAACCCTGACTTCCCCTAATAGTTCGTCGTCCATAGTCCTAGAATACAACTCTGGTCTTTGAATTCGAGGCGCGTACACTAGCGGTACATTCCAATCCGCCGGCTGAATAGGACCAGTTGTGCTCTGAGGAGCGACATCAGCCCACCGACCAGTGACCACGAAACCCTACAGCAACAACTTAAAAACTTGAAGACGCGCCGATAAGAGGAGTGTCTGGTTTCTCCCCATAGATGCGACGGCAGACATTTAAGGAGGTTTAGGAGAGTCTCCTGCTCAGGCCACAACCACAAGAAATCCAAAGCAGGACCCTGAAAGCTCTTGCAAGTTCTCGCGAGCTTAGCATATTCCCTGCATCAGGAAAACCGGATGTAACTATGGCCACTATGCATTGCTGTCAAGTGCTGTCAAGCACTATCAAGCGCTGCATAGCGCCCATAGTTACAACATAGTTACATTCTGTTTTCCTGATGTGCGGCCGTTTCAGTGGGTGTCCAGGGCCACGTCGGGAGAGCTTGAAGGACAAGTTCGCAATCGTGTGAAGATCAGCTCGATAAGTTCAGGAATGCCGAAGGCGTAGTGCATCTCGCGAATTCAAGAAGCTGGTGGTGGTTAGATAGAAGTTCACCTCACGTGCTTTCGACGCATTGCATCGCGAGAGCAAACACGCGCAAATGCCTGCTTTGCTGCATGATCTCGGAAGAAATATCGTTTCGCTGAGTCTGAAAGGTGAAACAAAAACGTTTACAAGCATCAATATTAGTGTCCAGCCACCTGGAAAGGTTATCTTCACTCTATCCAATTTTGGGCCTGTCCCACAGTGGCGGGACGTGAAGACCGGCGTGTAATAGACACATACAAGCTGATAACACGGAAAATGTACAGGAGACGCTATTGAGAACAAATGGATAACAAGGTATAATCCAGCGTAGAAAGTATACTCATGACTTAGCCAGGAGTACATAGTTAGCGGAACGGTCGTTTTTTAAACAGTATCCCCACAAGTAGATCGTTTGAATCTGGTGTAAGGGTGGCAGTCGAGTTCTGTACAACATATGCAATTGATGGATGGTCGAAAGGTCTGTGCAGGGGACGAAATATGACGACTGGAGAGGAATCGATAGTCGGTCGTTGCATGCCGCGCCTAGAAAGGATTCGGAATCGCTTGATTGGCGATGAGTGGTGTTCTGAGAGCTGGTTGGCCACAGGCGGGTTCTACCTCGGATCGTCTCGAGACAACGAGCTGTCGACCCAAGACTCCGTAACGAGCTTGATCGGGTGCGAGTACCGCAGAGTGACGAATTCAGAACACGTCGCAGCGCTGAGCGGCTTAAGCTCGATCAGAAGGAAGTCCTGTTCAGCGGGGTAAGTATTTACTTCTTCGCAAATCGAAGGCTGAGAGCGCGTTTACCTGAACACGGACACACCCAGCATCGAACGTCCCGACCGTGGTATCTGCTTTGCACCGCACCTCCCCGTCCCAATCGAGGCTCGCCCCGTGCGCATCGAACATGGCTGCAGCGCCCGGCGGACGCGGGGACATTGTTGCGTGCCCGATGACGATGTTGCGCGTCGCCAGCCGGCCGTTGATCTCGACGACGATCTGGCGGACGAGACTCCCAACGATGGTTGATTTCCCACTGCCGTCGGACTCCGGGACGAATTCCACAAGCGACGACACGGGCCCAGTCAACTGGACGTGGAAGGTGATCGTGTCTGCGAGGCCGAATATCTCGACGACCGGGAGGAAAAGCTGAGAGAAAGCAATGAGTATATTTTATATGCGATGGAAAAATGCGCGCGCACATGCAAGTCGATTGGGAGAACGGTGGATTTGGGCTGGGGGAGTAGTTGCCAGGAAACCTGACGAAACTCCTCCGGCATTATTTTGACATCGACCAGGAAATTCGGAGACGGATGAATGGGTCGCCACGGCCGCGCTCGGGGGCTATAGTTGAACTGGATGGGTATACTGCGAACTAGGTCAGAGAAACGGGAGCACGTTTAAAATAGACAACGCACGTTTTACTTTTGGTCAAGAAACGGAATTTACGGTTCATTGTCCGTGTGATGGTCACGGAGAGTATGTAAGAGCTTTTGAAGAAGAGACCTCGGACAGTACTGAAGGGGATTTCGAATGACGGCGGTAAAGGGTGCGAAAGGCCGTCATAATCCTGGAATTTTGTTGGAAGCACCACGGAGAACGGCACGGCGCTCGGACAGGCTGTGGTACGCGATTTCTCGGATGACCAGAGGGTATAGTTGTCGTTCACGAGCCTTGTGGTGAACGAGCCACCTTCAGAAATCATCACGTCCATTTTGCCCTTGATCTGGGACAAGCGCGTGAGCTCAGCGAGAAAAAAACATGGAGTGAACAACTCACTTTCAAGACAATCTCAGAGACCGTCTCGCGGTTTTCGAGAGTCACAAACCCATTAATCGACGCGTGGCGTCCGTATATGGGGAGCTCGGCGCGGGGGTCTTGTTCAGTCAACGCGACTGTGTCACTCCCACATTTTTTCATGTACACCCCGGTGGGATGTGTGTGCGCGCGCGGAGTGTGATCGACCCTCTCCTCGTCGTGAGCTGGTTCTGGAGAGTACGACGGGACTGGTGGAGGAAGGGAATAGGGTGGAAGCACCAAGCTGCAGGCGGTAACTGACTCTGAGACGGTTGTCATTTTGGTGAGGAGGTCAAGCTTCGAAGGGCTGCGGGGAGGCGATGTCGAGTCGTGTTCAAGGCCTGGCTTTTATGTGCTATTCACGCAAACAACGTTTCTCTGTGACTCAGACTCAGGCTGTGGATAGCTGTGGATGTATAAGCAACAACAAAGAAGATCAGTATCATCCCATCATAATTTCGCGTATACCGCAATTCAGTACTAGCGTCGGCACGCTTGCTCGTCTTTTGAACTCTCCGAACGTAGCCCGACGCACTTCGTGTTGAGGCAAATCCAGTATGTGAATCATCTGCGCCGTTTGCAAGTGCTGGTTCTGGGTGCGAGGGAGAATTGAGCTCGATATTTTGGGATGAGGGAAGCTGATGACTCACCGACAACTGCGGACCTGCACAGTAACTACGGAACCGAGAGGATTGGTAAGTCGCCTTTATCAACAGGCACCCAGCCCTGCACTAGCTGAAGCGCTGATGGCTCACTCAGCGCGGACGGATAGGATCCAAGATAGATCTACGTTTTCTGAATTATTCAAAATAATGAGCTGACCCCAAATGACTCTTAGCCTGCGCCTGCATTTCGTGCCATGTTGTGAAGAGGTGGAGAACTCATTGTTTATACTTTTGCATACGTGTGGGGCCAGGGGTTCGGAAAGAGACAGACGACTTTGCACATGTTTTCGCGCTGTCACGTGAGAGTTGCCTTGGCTTTCGACCTCAGACTCGTTGACCCAGGGTACCCTCCAGGTTCGCAAAATGAACCCGTCGTGACTGCGACTCCCCGATTCTTTCACCTCCAAGGAAATTACGACCCGGTATATTTGCTCTCTGTCTTCCCATTCACAGTGGCCGCAAAGTGGCAGCAAAGTCACCTTGAAGACTGAAGTTCGACGACGACTCACTCCTGTGGCCCTCGCCGAACCAACCTCCTCTAAGACTACTTCTCGCTCAAATATATGACCATTGGCGAGATATATGGCTTATTGTCCCGAGGCTTTGGACAACCACTGCTTCCGAGAAAGGATCTCTGGAATTTCTCAGGCTTTGACTCTTCCGCGCACGGAACCACTCACTCAATATTTCCCTCCGAATCGAGAGGTGTGATGATGATGGAGGTCATAATGCCCCACCGGTCTTAGTGACAAACTGTCCGTTTAATTTTCCCGTTGTGCGCGGTTCACTAGCTCAACACACTCACCTTTCCACACCTGGGGCGGCTCACACTGCTCACCGAAAAATGGACTTCGGACCCGCACCTTGACATTCGAGATGCTCCGTCACTTCGTTACGCCAAAAATGCACTTCTTCCCTCAGCTCGATCTCCCCTTCGACCAGTTGACCCAAGGGGTTGGCACATGAGAATTGATGGTATCATGCCGGTCGGTCGGTCCCCCCGAGAGACCCTTAAAAATTTTTTTTGGAAGAAAGTTTGAAGGGCCTCCTAGGACCTCAAGAAGTCTCCAGAATCACTTACTTGCAAGTTTTTGACCTTGTGCGGCCTCTTTTGAGAGTATAGTCCCAAAAAGGAAATGATTGACAGGTGGCAGTGCTCAGCTCGGCGAGCAAAGCAACCACTTGAACCTAAATCTGGTGTGTTTGGCAATGAGTTGAGTACAGTGAGCTATAAACTGTAGACTGAGACTACATGTAATGAATCCATATTCATAAAGGATTCTGTGTGGGATTTCACCCTCGTAAAGCTAACATCTTCTCTAGTTATCTACACCAAACATCCCGCAAACAATGTCTGATGTGTCCAAGCTGTCCCACCAGTCCGAGAAACATTATGATGGCTCAAAGCTCATATATTTGGACTGAAGCCAAGTAATCACACAAAAGCAATGGAATTTGTGCCCCGTACACCAATTGAACCACGTGAGAAATAGCCTTACGGGGAATGATGCCATCACCCAGTGATTGCCGTGGTCGGTCGGTCCCCCTGGCCAAAGCTTAAATACAAAATTTGGCATGATATGCTTAATTATTTTTTTGCCAACCCCTTGAGTTGACCACTTCATTTTCACCACTCTCTCGATGTATTCTACACCGCCGCTATCTTGCCCCGCTGCCAGAACCTCCTGGATCTCTACTCCTGATTCAGGACTGCGAGGCCATTTGTTCCGTTTCTGGAAAGACTCCAAATGATTGATGCCGAAGCCTTGCAGTCATTAATTTCGCCCTCATCATGCGGTTTGCGGTCCCTCTCCTTGGGAGTCGACGTAACCGAACACAGAGTATGGCCTTTCCTTTGCACCGCAAGCTCCGTCCCGCATCTGAAGCTCGATTGGGTCCAAAGTCACGACTCAAATGTCGGCGCTCCAGGATACAGGCAGCCTTCCGCGGCTCAAGCACCTGGAGATCCGCGACCATGTTCAGCGCGATGATGGTCGCCCCCAAGTGGCTTCACTTCTGGAGATGCTGTGGGTGGAGAACCGGACACCGTGTGCTCGAGTCGTTTGAATGCTTCTATGGACTTCTGCGCATGTTCCGTCTGCCGATGCCATGGCCGAGTTTCGCGCCCCTGGTCGAGGCGGGATTGCAGATTCGAGTGGTTCGCGATGTGGTTCTTGGATGCCCGCGGGCTCTCAAGTTGATCTCGCAACGCCATCATGCATACAATAATATAACAGGTACGCATGTCGTTCTTCTGATTCAGTTGTGCATAAAGTTGAAGGGGAGGCGCAAGTGTCTCAGCCAACGACTCGATTGAAGGAGCCATGCGTTCAAAACCCAAAAATTTCAATTTTCAAATTTTCAATAATGGCTGTCATCAGAATCGCTGGCGCTGGGTGAATAATGTCCTCGTTCAGTCTCTATTCATTTAATTCCCATGCTCCCGCGCAACCACGGCGATAATTGGCCTTCAATGTCGGATACGGCGATAATTGGCCTTTGATCAGCTACCCCCATGACAGCTTAGAACAGTTTCCCACTGATTCAACGAGGCTATATAAGTCAAAGGGACCGTGAAAGTTGGTGCTCTTACCGACTTCCCACTCCCCACCCGACCCCGCTCGCGATGAGGTTCGCTGCTGCCCTCCTCGCTCTCGCGTTGGTGTTCGTCTCACATGCCTTTGCGGCAACGGGCCCCCCGAGCCGGTACAATTGCCCACATAAATATCCATGAGCGTGATTAACATCTCCACAGCCTGCTCTTCTTGTCGGAATCAGCCTTCTCCTCAGCGGTGCCATCTAGCTCGTCGCTGGGCACCTCCATGGCTTCCACGCCACCAGCCTCGGTCTCGGCCTCGACGTCTATTACGCCGACCATCTCCGTCTCAACTGCGCCGTCGTCTGTCTTCCCTTCGACTACTATCACCACTGCGAACACGAGCGTGCCGCCGAGCTCGGCAGCATCCTCTAGCTCTAGCACGAGCCAAACTGCGCCCAGTTCCAGTCTGCCCTCCAGCAATTCCGGAACACCTAGTGCACTTAGTGCACCCAGTGCACCCAGTGCGCCCAGTGCGCCGAGCGCGTCCGCCAGCGACCCCCGCGCCGTCCACTAGCGGCACTCCCAGCGCCGCGCATCCTACAGCCATCGGCGCTAATCGATTGGCGATGGGACTCGGTGCCGGAATTCTGGCTGTAGTTATGATCTGAAGGTGTGCTTGAAGAAGGAATAGCGGCAAGGCAGCGGACTTGGACTTGAAGATATTCAACAGACATATGGACTTGAGTAGGCGAAAGTTGCATGATTTAATTAGCTTGTGAACTCGGTGTAGTAATAGTTGAACCAGCGGCTGGGTGTGAGGAATCTCGAGTTACCAGAAACGGTTTCTTAAATTACTAACTTTCTTTGCAAGTACTGTATGTATTTCAAAAGATAGGTCGAGCCCAAGAAATCAATCAATCGTAATTGCGGCTGAAAACATGCGTGAGTTGTAGTACTTGCATCTGCACCCATTATTTTGGAGCACCCTTCAAATTTGGGAGCATTCTCTCTACTTCCTTCCGAGTGAAACAGGGCATATTCTGTGGGATGTTCTGCGATTTCTTGGTCGTCAAGATAATTAGTACTGAAAAAGCCGCCGGCGTTCCAGCGCGACTCGTCGAACGTGTAGATTTTTGTGAGGTTTGGGAAAAACCTGGCCATGAATTGCGCGACGAGGAACGGATCGGTTGTCGGAGAGAGAGCGACATCCAAATTAGCGAGTGACGATTGCGAGATGATGTTGTCGGATTGGTCGAACGGCGGGACTGTGGAAGTATCGAAGATAATGTGGAGGAAGGTCAACTCGGGGCAGTATTTGGAGAGAGGTCGGAGGCCATACAGCGACATGCTGGAGGAATGATGCATGGATCTGAACTCGCCATCAAACTAAGGGATTTGAGCTTCGGCCGTGCACGGGCCATATCTGCGACGGTGCCGTCGTCGATATCAAATCCAACGGGCGGTGCGAGGGTAATCTCGGTGAGATTTCCGAAGCAAAAGAGCGTTGCAAGGATGTGTCCAATGATGAAATAACTAGCGAGGACGGGTGGCATTTCCATCTCACTATAATTCTCTCTCCGGAAGTCCGACATAGAGAATCTCGAGAGCGAAGTGGTTCAAATGGCTTGACAGAGCCGCATAAAGTCGACGTGTGGTCAATTTCGTCGCAGGCACTATGGTGCCAACATAAAATTTGACCAAACGGCAGTTCGGCAACAGATCGAGGAAGTCGATGGCGAATTCGATTGTTGCGTCACCAAACATGAGCTCATGCAGAGCAAAAAATGGAGGGTCTGTGGGTCCACTAAGGAGCTTTTTTTTTTCTGCATTGATTTAGTGACGCCGAACGTTGACCCCTACAAATCTTCGTTGGAATGGCGAGTAGACAAGGCGCTGGGCAGGACGTACATTGGAATGAATCAGTCAGAGAATTAACCTCAGTCTTTGTTGCCGTCGCGGGCCAAAGAAGTTTATGCGCAAGACAAGCTGAAATAAAAGGGAAGGATTCCAAAGATACTTTGGAGTTTGAAAGGGGCTGAAAGGCGTCGTTAAACGGAGAGCAAAGCGCCATGGGTTTCACCTTCTCGTGGGTAGCGTCTTGGAGGGTCGGAAAGTAAGATGGATCCGGCTCCATCCATCCATGCAAGAAATTATTTCCCAAGTGATCTAAGCTAAAACGACCCTTAGGCGTACGTGCTCGAGTAGTAATTACGGGGAATCCAAATTGTAACTATCATACGAGTAAAAAGGCGGCTTCAATGATCCGCCATGCCAAAGAGCTGGAAAAGTCCCTCAGAACGTGCGTCAGAAAAGTGGAAAGAACCCCTGCACCTGTTTAATATCTTTGACGCTCATCTTGTGCAAACTACCTCCGGTGCCCTCGCCCAGCGCGGCGTCCGACAGGCCAGACTTGACGTCTTGAAGCTGGAGCATCCTGTGCATGTCCACTTCGGTCAGCACATATGCCAAGGGTATACAGGATGCGTACCGCTCCTCGATGGTGTTCTCGACCACGAGCCGCTTCACCCAAACGTTTCTTGTCTTGGCCGATACGGTGAGCGCGATCGTAGGCTTGGGTCTCAGCGGCCGCATTCCAGCTAAGTACAGGAGACAGGGTCAGCACAGAGCGGCGGCGGAGCAGTGGCGATGTACCTGAGGTCCATGCTGCAAAAAAGGTACGTTAGAAAGGAAGAGTAATAGATGCGCAGCAGGGACACTCACTTGATGATGCGGTTGGCGGATACCAGATTTCAGGCTAGAAATACGATGAGCATACGACGGCTACAACTACGACGGCTAGACTTGCCCGACACTGCCGCATTTCGTGCTAATCGGTACGTCAGTATTGAATCTGCAATATATGACGGTCTGGACAGACCTAATAAGAATGATTTCGGTCCGCCTGGCCTCTTGAAAGTAGCCAGAACAGCGTCGCGCTGTGCACGGTCCATCTTCCCATCGAATCTCAGACTGCGTATGCCGTGCCGCGAGAACAAGATTTCGATGAGGTCGAGCATTGAGGTCCCTGTGTGCCTAATCAGCCTGAGGGAGAGAGACCAGCGGGTGTACTTACATTGTGAGTAGCAGATCGTCTTATCTCCAGTCACCTCCCATTCCTTCAGCAGCCCCATCATCGCCAGCATCTTCGTGCTGGGCTCGAGGTCGTCGTCGCCGCGACCCCAGTTCGAGATCACTGCGTCCGACGGCATGTCCACCTCATCCTCGTCGTCGCCCGCCTTGCGCTTTCGCGGCGACCGAGCCACCCCTTTACCCTTCTTCCCCGTGGAAATCGACTCATCCTGCACAAATAGAGGTCAGCGGGGGACGCAGCAACACATCGCAATGCACACACCTTCTCCTCCTTCTTGAGCAACGACCCGAGCAGCGGGAAGTCTGGCATGTCGTCGTCGCTATCCGAGTCGAGCTTGCGGTCCTCAAACGCCTTCTGCGGCGCCGCGCGCACCTTCACATCGTCGCCCCAGCTGTACCTCGGGCGCTTCAGCGCGCGCTTCGACCGTGAATGCTGCTCCAACTCGTCCTCGGTCGGCTCGAACGCGGACGACTTGAAGACCTTCGTCGACTTGAGGTCCGTCATCTTGTGGCATGTCGGGCACGGGCGCAGGGCCTTGGCCGCCGCGTCCTCGTACGCCTTCTCCACGGCGAGGTTCTGCTTCTCGCTGCCCTCGCCACTACATGCGTTGCAACAAGAGCGTCAGCGGGGGGGAGTTGGGAGGCGCGCGTCACGCACAATATACCGTCATGTGCGATGGGCGAGTTGCTCAGATCGAGAGTGCAATCTGCCGCGCCCTCACTGTCAGAAACCCACTTCGAATCCCGCAGAGAACTAGGTACGAACCGAAACAAATCTCATGCCCACACGGCAGGACGCGGCCGTTCTCGCCGTAGATCACTAGTGTCCTCGTGGGTGAGTCGCCCATCCCAGCCAGAAAGCAGATAGGGAGGGGAGACCGGACTCACAGTCTTTACACACCGGACAATTCGCCGAATCCTCCGCGTCTTCCTCGTCGTCGTTTGTCCAGGGTCTCGCGGCGGAGGAACCTACCAATGTTATTTAGCATGCGTATCAATTAATGTGGGGCCCGTCCAGGAATCTAACCTTCGCAAGATGGCCTCCACCCACGACTTGCCCATGAGCTTCGTCGCTCGTCCGCGCTCCCTTCTCGGCGTCGCTGCCCAGCAGGAGCGTCGGGTCGCCGAATCCTTGGCCCTCTGCTATTGACTATTCGCATCACACGGATTAGTGAATCAATGGCAGCAAGAATAAAGAGACATGGCGCACCAAGATAAGATGCGGGTGGCAGCACAGCTGGCGCAGCCGCAGGATCATAACCTTCCATCGCAGTTAGTATACTATTCTGCACGGCGACGGAGTATTGATACATAAGCACGGCGGCATGGCTAGACACAAAAAAAAAGTACAAGTCAGAACCGGCGCAGCAGCGATTATGCTGGCAAGAAACGCACTTCTTAAAATCAACGTCCCCGCACGAATAAACCGATTCAGGCTGATCTTCGACCGTTTCTCAAACGAGTCGTAGATCTTTGAGAGGATAAACCCAAGCAAGTGGGATATAACACAAAACGCGGAAAACGCACCTCACGCTCTTCATGCGTGAACTGGAGCCGCACGATCTCGATGTCCTTCGGCGGCAGCGGAGGATCGGCTTCCCTCGAGCGTCGAGTTCTTCGTGCGCCGCACAGCAACAGCGGCTTCAAAATCAGCTGCGGCGCGCTGTCCCGCCAGCGGGCGCGTCCTCGAGTCTGCACCCGTGCCTGCGTATTGATTTATTAGCACTTTCTAAGCATGATGGAAGAAATACGCACGCGTGCGCATTAAACGCTATCCAGTCGTTCCACGGCCGGAAACGCCCCGAACCGTAGGAGGCCGTAGATGTCCGCCCTACAACACGAAGTGAGTGGTGGATATAGCGAGAACTAGGGCGACAAACAGCGTGTTGGTGACCGGCGTCCCCGTCAGCATCCAGCGCAGCTTCGCCCGCACGTGTGCGAGGCTGAGGCTCGCCTTGGTGCTGCGGTTGCGGATGTACTGCGCCTCGTCCGCGATGACGCGGTAGAAGCGGGCTCCGTGCGAGGGGGCCGCTGCAAAGTTCATCAGTAGCAGGCGAGGGAGGCGCAATGGAAACGCACCCGTGTTTCGCGAGGTACTGTGCCTCGTCGCCGACGTCGACAGTGTCCTTTGGGGACATGGAAGTCGAGGCTGAGGGGTCTGGTAGGTCGTGATAATGACCTGCGGGCGTGTCAGCGGGAATAATAAAGAGGGATCGAAACAGAATTCGCACGTCGTAGTCCTTGACCTCGGATGCTTTCTGCGACCAGCTAGTTGGCAGGAGATGGAGAAGAGACAAAAGATGACACGCACCTTAACCTTGTCCTTCCCATGGTGCAGGCGCACACTAAACATCTCATTCGTCTTGGTCTCGATCTCCCTCCTTCCACTGCACAATATTAAGATTGTCCAATGAACGCATGAGACGCATACCTGCTGAAGAAGTGCTGCGGGGACGACGATGAGCGTCGTGCGTGCCTCTTCATCGCCCCCAGGGAGATTCATCGCCATAGTGGCGATCATCTGGACGGTCTTTCCGAGCTGTGGGCGGATTGGGTGTCAAAGTGAGTAATGACGGACTGCGGGCGCCTACACCCATGTCGTCGGCGAGAATTTCCGCCTTTATCGTCACTCTTCTCGCGTTGGAGCATCCACGCCACTCCGATGGCCTGGTGGGGCATTAACCGCACTTCAAGTCCGGGTAAAAGGTCCATTTGGCTAGGGAGAACGCGTCATTCACGATTCCACCAAAGAAGAGACGTCGATCTACCTTTGTAGCCCTAAATCCCTCATGGCCTCTTTCACCGTAAGTCCTTCGCTAAGATTTTCGATGGACCGAGTAACAAAGTCGGCCATTCTGAAAGGAAAATGTGTTTGGATTCGTCTAAAAACCGAGCGGCGACACACCAACCTTTCCTCCTGATCGTGCCCGCCGACGTCTATCGCGCGTATCGGCGTATCAACGTCGTAATTTCAGCTGGAAGCCGCCGAGGGCTGCTGGCGATGAGCTGAGGGAGCTTGAAAGAAAACTCGCGTCTGCGGTCGCGCCAGACTGCAACATCAGCTTCTCCTGCACCTGGCGCGCTTAGATCGAGCGTTCTGGCGCGCTTTTTGAGGTTGGAGCCTCCTGCTTCCGGGAGAACTGGGCTATTCGAGTTTTGTAAAGGTATACGGTTCGGGGTGCCGTGTGGCCCATCCCTGGACGTGTCCTGCAGCCACAAGGAGTGCATCTAGGATGCGAGAAGGCTGGCTTGATGAGGGCTTGTCCATTGGAGATGGCAGTGCAAGTCCAAGCGCATAATATCTCGTGACCTTTCCGTGTAAGTCCCGTGATGTGGATCATTGGCTTGCCGGTGCGGAGACTCGAACCGAAAATATGTTATTGCCATTTACGGTTATGGATCCGTCCCGAAACGCCCTTTTTGATCCAACCCATCTTTTTGGCTGCTGATCCACCTACACTTTTGGCGGTCATCGTATTGATCCAGCTTTTGGCCGGTTATTGACTTGACATCCTCAACTTTGTTGATCTGACCCCACTTTTCTACTTATTGACTTGCCCGACATTTTCAATGTGGAATCAATTTCGTTGTGTTATTGAAACAACTGCACTTTTTTTGGAGGTCAAGTTATTGAACTGACCTTACTTCTACAGTGACAATGTTATTGAGCCAACCACACTTTTGAATTGCAACTTGTTGAAACAACTATACTTTTGAAGGGGTCATGTTATTGAACTGACCTCAGTTTTTTGACGCATCGGTTATTGAACAAGCTACACTTTCGGCAGTCACATGATTCCATCGTCGAAACGGAATGTGATCCAGTAAGTCACTGAACTGAACATGTAGGGAGCTTTTTTACCTCAGACTTGTGTAAAATCCATTCGGACATTCAGTTTTTGTAGCGAGACACGTCAAATCACGTCCGGACGCGTTGGACGACTCGGACACGTTCAAGTCGCGTCAGTCGCGTCGAATCAAGCAGAGACATGTTCAGCGGCTGAATTGCGCATGAAAGGAAATTTATGGCAGGAGGAGCCTGTGTTCCACCCTTGAATTAAATAAACTTGTGTTGGTAGGCCACAGGTCTCTTATCTGTGGATGATTTTCAAAAGTGTGGTTGAATCAATAACCGAGCAGTCAAAAGTTGGGTCGATTCAATAACGTGACCAGACAAAACTTGGGTCAGTTCAACATCACAAAAGGTGGGTTGAATCCATAAGTTGTGCATGCTTAAAGTTGGTTAGACTCCACATCTGGATAGGATAAAAGGTAGATTACTTCAATAGCTGGATATGCTGTTCACTTTGTAAAAAAATAAAACAGCAATATAAATTGAGGTTTGAGCAACACATCTCAAGAAAAGTTGAATCACGTGAGTTTCATCGTAATATCGCGAAATTCAGTGCGCAACACATCGCGAATTTGAGAGCAATATAATTGGTTGACTTTCCATACGATTTGATAAATGCTAGGGAATATTATTGGTCGTTTTGCCGCGATGCCGAGGACGCCATCAGGACCCCATCGGGCTCAGATCTCAGTTGGAATTTTTCAGACCCTCTTCCAAACCTGAATTCAATTCTAATCTGGAGGGGGGGTCCCTACCCCCTCTTCAGAATTTCTTACTCTCGAATATACAATCTCTGTTGCTTTCGTATGCTCTCGTCCGTTGGCGTTGCCACTTTGGGCTGCATGTCACTGATGTCACGGGTGTACTTCTCCGCCATTCACTTCATATCTCGTCTGCACATACGACCTGCACTCATTGGCGCTCGGCGACGACGGCGATGGTGGGGGTGGCTGAGCATACACAAATACAGTCAGCTCGGTTTCCGCCACTCCGTGCGTAGCCTATGCAGCTTGATAACTCCGAGCACGATCACAGCCATTGCGGTTCCTGCCGTAAATGTTCCATCGTCGAGGTCGTCCTCCTCAATGTCTTCAAGTTGGTTGTGGAGGAATGACGCGTCGAGATCCATGGTTTGACAATGGCAGACGCGTTGAGAGAAGCGGGACACATTGATTGTTGATGTTTGGACGCCGTCAACTGCGGCATATCTGTATATATATTTACAAGGACCTAATCCCAGTTATTCGTTGTGGGAAACCAAATGATTAGATTATTGGTATAGATCAGTGTGATCGCATCAATGGCACCGCCAGATATTCGCGGAAAAGGATTCAAATCGTATGGAAAGTCAACCCATTACTTACCTACCTACATATCGCAATATTCGCTGCAACACACATCGCAACACATCGCAACACAACACGACAATTGAAATGATATGCATCACGACAATATATGAATCATATCGCGAGTTTTATGAGATGACCAGACGTTGTCAAGGACTGTGCCGAGCCCTGTCCGCCCATCATCCAGCACAATGGGCGGCGATCTGGCGGCCACGGCGGCGTTGCGTCGGGGTGTTGAAGGTAGGGTTGAAAGCTTGGACCACCGGACCGGTATTTGTGCCTGTTGTCCTACCGTCATCCGAGTCCACCCGATTTGAAATTGAAATATGCCAGCTGGTCCTCCCTCCTGGGTAAGTGCACAGGAGTGGCCGCATCGATCTCCGGCCTTCCTCGCGGCCGGGGGTTGAATTGCGCACCCCGGGTGTTCTGTCTTTCATAACTCCTCAGCAAAATCGACTTTCCTGTATCCCAGGTTCTCGCAGGGAGCCGTATCACGCGCAACGTCGTCCTCAAGACCCCTTTCATCAGCAGTCCACCGTCACTGAAGACTCTACGGCTATTCCAATGGCGGTAGGTGGTGTTCAGATCCCAGTTTCTTTTCTAACCAAAAAATTACTCAGGTCAACAATCAGGCAGCCATGGTACATGCCGTCACCCATATTGGCACTGACGGCTGCCTCGTCTCTTGCTCCTCAAGATCTAGTCCTACCCTCTCGTGTCCAAGAACCCTGAGAGCAAGCAGCTCTATGGCGTGGCCAACCATCGGCAAGCGTCCCTCGGACTGCGACCGCCTGGCTCTCCCTGCCGACACCGGCCTCGAAATTGTCGCGGTCGACTCCTCAGGCAACTACGGTATCGTCAAGAAGGACCAGCGGCGAACACCACGGGTGTGCAGGCGAGCCAGTGGCCAGCATGTAGTCTCAAGTTCACCGCTACACAAAGTAGAATCGCGGACACTGACACAGTGCGGGACGGCTATGCATTCACCCGCTCTTTTCTCCTCACCGGGAAGTCCTTTCAATTCACATCTTCTGAGCCAGCACAACTAATCAACCCGACTGCTTCAGGTACATCACCGCGAACATTGTACACTCACACAGGGCTTACTGCCACTTCGGGATTGCGGGATCGCAGAATCGAATACATTGTAGCCCAGAATGACGTGAATACACAGTTTTCTTGCCGACCACCATGACACTGCCAAAAAATGCGATTCAAAACCGAAAGACACTTCTGGTGTATGGCACACCAGTTACCGATTTGAGTTTCTGAATGTCTCCACATCTGCCTTAGTCTATGTTATATGCACTACCTTCAACGAAACGAGACAATGGTCACACCAAATATGACCGAAAATTTTTCTCCTTTGCTGTGCTTCTAAACGGACGGCGCTCAAGGCAAGAACATTGGTAACATTGAAAACACTACGAAGCTTGCGGATTCTAGTGAATATCTGTTTCTAATTCGCTCCCTAAGGCCTGAGCATGTTGTGCGACTTCAAATTCTCGCGCCCCGTCGCCTCAACAAACCCTTTCCTCAAAAAAGAAACTGTCCTCCCGAATCAAGCTACACATGTCCTGCAAGCACCTGGGGTTGAGCCCAGAGTGCGACTCCCTGCGGCCGAATGGGAAATGTGGGATGGAGCAATCCGCGACCGATATGATCGCACCAGGAACACCTTCCACACCTTTGCGCAAGACTTGTGGTTCTGGCACTCCCACCATAGATCCTCAATCATCGCCGGTGCGATGCTCACAGTGCGTTTGATCTCGACATCTATATGCTTCTTCCCCTTGACCAGAATGGCGAAGACCTGAAGGCCAATTCTCGACAAATCATCCGGAGTCAACTACGCACGCATATATCTTTCCTGCCCTTCTTGGACTAGACGATCTTCCTGTCTTCGACTGCTATTTCTTGGACTCACAGAGCAATCCTCTTGGACTCTGACATCTTGATCTTCCCGGCGCCGTACATACCATCTTGGACTTTATTAGAGCTTTAGATACCCTTTTTTTACACGAAATAAAACATGTTTTTGTGTATAGCGGCTAGTTCAAGAAGTGAGAGTGATAGTCATTGAGGCCGAGGAGGTCAAGTGGAGGGTTTGCCCGTATATTTGGGCGCAACGGGGATCCCGCTGGATAAATGTCCGATTCAGTCTTGTGCCGCACTATGATTTCGATCGCAAGTCGCTTGAACGCAGCGGTACTGGAAATACCATCGGAGTAGCTGCATACGTCGCACGGAACACAAAATCGCGCACGGGGAACCACCTGCAGCTCGATATAGAGGCAAGTCTTTCTGTGTAAAGGTGATTTGTACGTGTCAGTGATGGTGTCACAGCGCGTGCACGGTCTTGGGAGCGGAAGGCCTTGAAAGAGTAACGACAGGCCCTGCCGAACACCCAAAGGATAAGCCCAGGGTTTTATTTGGAGGAATTTGTGGAAAGACTAACCGTTGGGGTATGCTTTTGTGTGGGAGCCCAATTTGGCAGGTGTCGGTGATGGCGGCGCAGCGTGCGCGCTCGGGACTAACAGCCCGAACACCACGGGAGCCTCTGTGGAATAACGTGGGGTAAGCCTGATATTTTATTTGAAAGGATTGGGGGAACGACTAACCTTTTTAGACATGTTTTGTGTGGAATCCCAAGTTTGGAGGGTGTTGATGTTGGCGCGGCAGCGCGTGCGTTCGGGGAGCAGATGGACCCAAATAAATGGCCATCCATTGGGTGACAGGCTAGTGCTGTGGTAAGTCCTCTATTTTCCGAGATTTGGACGAGCTAACTGGACTGTATCTGTTTTATTGGGATCACCTGATGTGCCGGTCCACCCCGCTACATCTGACCACGCGAGTCCCCCGAGCAAGCGGTTTAGACGAGATGGGGGCAAAGCCGACCCTGGCGCATACCATCATCACGTCCAGGCACGCGTTTGGTGTGTCTGGAGGCACATCGTTGGGTGCAAGCCGCGTTAGTGGACGAGATGAGAGGCACAGCCGACCTTGGCGCACACTGTCCTCTGGTGCACTAACACTGCTTGTATCGGACTACGCATCCTAGGCATCCTGTACCCCCGCGCACGGCGCCAGTAGTTGGTATGCACACATTCAGGAACAAGAAGATTTGGTGGATGAAGCCACGTAGCTGAGGCCTGGCATCTAGGGGGCGGGTCAGAGAGCATGGCGGCGTTGGTGACCGCTTTGGGGCGGACAAGGTGGAGAGACTGCGAGAGTTGCGTTCATATTGACGGGTCTCTGCCGACATCGCCGGCGCGCGACGCTCGACACGTGGTCACGTGAATAATGACGTACCGCGTCAAGGCGTGAGCTTTTCTCATCTTCAACAACGCCCGACGCAATGCCGCCGTGACCGCCAAGACACCGCCCATCGTTCCGAACAAGGGACGGCCACGTCCCGCCATCGCTCTTGACGATGTCCGGGGCTTTTCACCAAACTCGCGATATAAGTACTTCAGTAAATTGCGATGGGTATCATCTCAATATCGCGATATGCATCGCAATGTGTTTCGCGGTCAGATTCGTGATATGGTTTGAAGGCTCTAACATTCGCGATGTGTGTGTGACTACCAAAATTTTGTGATGTGTATTCAAAATCGCGATGTTGCTATGAATTTCGCAATGTTGCGATGAATTTCGCGATGTGTGACGATGAAACTCGCGTGATTGAACTTTTCCGTATTTGTGTTGCTCAAACCTCAAACTATATTGCTGTTTTATTTTTTTTACAAAGTGAACAGCATAGCTGGAGCATTTGAAAAAGGAGGTCGGTTCAATAACTTGACCTTCCAAAAGCTGGGGCAATTCAACAACCAAAAAATGCTAGGTCAACAACCGAAAGGAGCCGTATCAATAGGAAGAGACTGGGGTCAGGTCGACGTCGAAAAAAGTTGTGTCACGTCAATAACTGGCAAATGCTGCATCCATAAGTGGAAAGGTGGGTCAAATCAATAAATCGGCATGTGGTCGGATCATCAACTTCAGTTTGCGGCTGGGTCAATAACTTAAAAAGGCAATAACATGTTTTGCGACTCGAACATGTACTAGCGGCCTCCAGTCGAATGTAAACGCGGGTCACGGGATCCCAAATGTTGCAGTGTCGCTACAGTACATCCAGAGTTAAAAACTATACTATAAGTACACTGGCAATACATAGAGACCACGGATTTTAGCAGATTGAACTCTCCTCCTCCGCCTGGGGTTCGGCCGTCAGAGTTCGCCCGTCAGAGGCCTATTCCGCCGCAATATGTTGATTACCGGAGCCCTCCCCGTCCCGCCCCTCCCGCCGACTTCGATTCCCTTCCCACCGGTGCCGCCTGTCCCGCCTGCGGATTGTGAGCGACATGTCTTTATATACGAAGCAGGGGAGGAGATGGCTATTCACCGGAGATCTTGCCGATTCTGTAGCCCTCGTCAGGGTCGATCTCGAGTTGGGGCCCACTGCCTTGGCCGCCCCTCGCCACCAATGCGAGATTCACCTCCCGTGCCACCGATTCCTCCTGCACAGAGTTGGAAAAAATATGTTTTTAGCCGCAAGTGTTCTCACCTGTCACGTCGTCCAAGATGGTTATGTAGTGCTTGTCGGAGTCCATCTCGAGTTGGGGCCCACTGCCTTCGCCCAACATTGAGCTCTGTTAAAATATGAGAATGCATATCATTCATCGTATTCAAGCTCACCTCAATCTCACGAAGTGATCCAAGAACTTCTTTGACAGACGACGGCGCAGTTGAGACAGAGATGGTCGGCGTAATAGATGTCGAGGCCGAGACCGAGGCTGGTGGCGTGGAAGCCATGGAGGTGCCCAGCGGCAAGCTGGATGGCACCGCTGAGGAGAAGGCTGACTCCGACAAGAAGCGCAGGCTGTGGAGACGTTAAATCTCGCTCATGGATATTTATGTGGGCAATTGTACCGGCTCGGGGGGCCCGTTGCCGCAAAGGCATGTGAGACGAACACCAACGCGAGAGCGAGGAGGGCAGCAGCGAACCTCATCGCGAGCGAGGTCGGGTGGGGAGTGGGAAGTCGGTAAGAGCACAAGGGTTAAGCGCCATCAAAGATGAACCCCCTGCAGTATGCTGGTGTTTGTCGCCTCCCATGATGTGGACCATTGAGAATCACCGGCTTGCCGGTGCGGAGACTCGAACCTACCAGTGCCACTAGCGCCTCCAGTCGAATGTAAACGCGGGTCACGGGATCCCAAATTTCGCAGCGTCGTTACAGTACATCCAGACCAGTTAAAAACTATACTATACACTGGCAATACAATACAATACATAGAGAACACCATGGAATTTAGCAGATTGAACTCTCCTCCTCCGCCTGGGGTTCGGCCGTCAGAAACCTACTCCGCCGCAATATAGTGATTACTGGACCCTTCCCCGTCCCGCCCTTCCCGCCGACTTCGATTCCCTCCCCACCGGTGCCACCTGTCCCGCCTGCGGATTGTGAGCGACATGTCTTTATATACGAAGCAGGGGAGGAGGATGACTATTCACCGGAGATGTTGCCGATTCTGTAGCTCTCGTCAGAGTCCATCTCGAGCTGGGGCCCACTGCCTTGGCCGCCCTCGCCACCAATGCGGGATTCACCTCCCGTGCCACCGATTCCTCCTGCACAGAGTTGGAAAAAATATGTTTTTAGCCGCAAGTGTTCTCACCTGTCACGTCACCCAAGATGATTATGTAGTGCTTGTCGGAGTTCATCTCGAGTTGGGGCCCACTGCCTTCGCCCAACATTGAGCTCTGTTAAGATATGAGAATGCATATCATTCATCGTATTCAAGCTCACCTCGATCTCACGAAGTGATCTAAGAACTTTGTTGACCGTCGCAAGCTATTGAAAATGAAATCAACTGGAGGAACCCACTGGGAGAATTGAAAGCGCACCGTGGAATCAGCGATCATTTTGGCGAGCGCCATGTTGTGTGTCTCAAGAGACGAGACGTTATCGGCGCCATTGAAAAATTGGTTTAGTTTGCCTTGTGAGCGTGCCGCATCGAGGTCCTTCGTGATCAACACCAACTCCCTGTTCAAGTCAGACATCGTGTATTTCGGTCAAGCGGGTCGCTGACCTTAGAAGATCCAGAACGATAGCTTGTCCCTTGCTCGGATTCGTTTTGGCCAGCTCAGTGACGATGGGTGTGATGCGCACTATTCGCGCTGCTAGTCGGATCATACCGTGCTCATTGACGGAAGATTGCTGGATGCCAAAGAATAAATGATAGACGCGAAAAAAATTCGACCAGTTGCACCTGGATCCGCCCCGTAATCTCCAAAGAGGCTCGATTATGCCACTCAGGGCCTCACCCAGCGGGATGCCGCTCGAAATCGTGCTGAGGGTCCGGAGCGCAAAATCCAGAACGTTAGACTCAGTCCGGACGGTCTCTGGCGTTATAAGAGGAGGTTTTTTCTGAGGAATATATTGTCCAGATTTTCTTTCGCCATCGGATCGTTTTGTGGTGGGTACGGAGCGGGTTTTTCGGACCGGGAAACGTCTAAAGAACTGGCGGAGATGCATGCAGTTAGAAAGGGCTGGGCGGAAAGAGAACAGGACGGGAGGAGACGAACGGTAGACATGGGGTGCTGCAAAGGACAGTTTCTAGCTGGTGGCATGCCTTAAAGCTTAAAGGTGGCAGTGATTGGGCAGTGAAACAACTTGGTGATGCTGCACAGGAATACTTACTTAGATTACTTGTACATTTGAGGCGGGGATCGGAATTGTCGCGGATCGGTGATAGGACTAATTTTCAACGTAAGGCCATACAAGGCCTTATAATGCCGTAAGTGCTCCCCGTCTCGTAAGAGAAGTGATGGCAAATTGCTTTCGGCATACAGTGCCAGTACAGCAAATTAGAAAGTTCAAAATCCTTACCTCCGAGTCGGCGATGCAGATGACTATGGATGCGACAGGTTAGCAAGGAACGGTCGGAACCCCTCTCCAGTTCGAAAAACAATTTCGGGGCACACGGCTTGTAAGTACAGTGTGACAAGCCGTGGGATCTCTTATAAGGCTGTGTGAGGCTGTGTGAGAAGATCATCTTACTCGCAAGCTGGCGAACGGTTACGCAATGGTCAGACACGCACGTTGAGCGCGACATGAGCGAAAGCAAGAAGGAACATCACACTTCGGCTCAAGTCGGACTCGGAGTTATCCGGGGATATATCGGAGTGATGACTTAGAGACTCCCAACTTCCAACTACTTTTTTCCTGCTTGTCGTTTCCTGCCTTGCGAACGTCCTCGAGTGAAGTGGATCGACATGTAGAGTTTCCCGTCCTTGGCCAAAAGTTTATTGTGCCCACAATCGCCGGACTTTGGTCGTTCCACCTATCTGCAATTCCTTTATTGCTCATTGTTCTCGCATAAACCCTCAGGATCCAGACAGTTATCACTCCGCCCCTACGTCCAGTACTGAGCTTGGCGTCCATCGGCTCGAATAGAGTGGCTCACTGGCCCGAGAGCTTTCAAGTATCGTCTCTGACTAGCGCAAAACTTCAGAACGAGGTTGCGAGTGGGAAGTCAGTGCAAGAGAGCGCAAAACTCAGTGATTCTCACCGTACTGGGGTAGCTTATTAGGGCTGGTCTTGGGTCGAAGAACTTCCATGACAGTTAATCTTGGGGATAATTTTTTTTCGGTATGGGTGCACCTCGATCTCATTGCTCTGTTCGACCCCTCAGGAATATAGCTCTGCCTTTGGACTCAATGAACTCCTATGAATTCAATATATTCGATCGCTGTGGAACATGACGTGCTGTGGACCAACATGCGCCCATAGACAAGTGTTTGAAAAAATATTCTCCGCAAGCGCTCAATTCACCGTGTTGACCTTCTAAGGACCTTGCTAGGCCGTGGCATCATATCCTCCTTCTACCAACTCGGCCAACCCTCCTGAATCTTGAGTCTTTCCTGTGATCGTGTCGGCGATACAATCGACTCCACAGAAACCCCTCGGGGCCGCTACTGGTTGCTTCTTGCAACACTTATTGCCCCTCCCCTCTTGTTTTACTCCACACAGTGCGCTCCACAAATGCACCATCAGGCGGGATCGAGTATGTATCTTCCTCCTGACCAAGGTAACGGGCGCTCCACAATGTGCCGGACGAGCGCGGTCAAGAAACGTATAAAAGCTCTCGACCAAAGCCCAATATTTGCAGTATCCACCGGATCTACTACTCATCTGCTACACCTCCTGCGTCCACCACTACCCCATTTCCAACATGAAGTTCTTCTCCTCCCTCGTTGTCCTTTCCCTTGGCCTCTTCGCCGCTGCCAGCCCCGTACCATCTCCCGATACCACGGAAATCGCCGTCCGGGATACCGACCCCAACACCTCCGTCGTCCCCCTCACCCTCTTCGCACTCTTCCAGACGCTCGAAGAGGCCGTTGTAGGGCTCACCCCGACTCTTCGTACGTGCACATTTCATCTCGGAATGAAATCCCGATTCTGACCTGCTTGTAGTCGTGATTATTGCCTCGTCGGGACCAGCGGGCCAACTGCCGACCTCGAGTGTCGTACCCCTTCTCGACGAGCTCACCGATGCGCTCAACACCGCGACCGCTCAGCTCTCTACCAACGCCCCCCGGAGACATGGGCGCCAACGACGAAGATCTCGCGAACCTCATCAACGAGATCCTCGATGTGAGCTGCCTCCATTTCTTTCTTTCTTCTTGACGCTTACGCGCGCTATTTCCGAGGATGTTAACACCGCCCTCAACAAGCTCGTCCCCAAGCTCGGCCTTGACGGACTGCTCACCCCTGTCGATGCGGCCGTTTCGGGCCTGCTCGCAGTCTGGACGCTTCCCTCATTCCTAGTCTGCTCGCCGCTCTCCAGCCGCTGTGAGTAGCTTCGAGTTTAACATTTGCTCAAATTCTAATTCTCCCTTCAGCTTGGTTGGTCTCGGAGGCGTTGTCAGCGGATTGCTGGCTGGGCTCAATCTCGCCAGCCTTTAGATTCTTTTATAGCGCTCATTATACCAACTTGTGCCAACGTCAACCAAGCCGCACGGAAAGTAATTACACTAGTAGTCGAATAAAATTTCGATATCAGTACTTTTGCGGATCGGGTGAACTTTCAGGCGCGAAAATCACCCCAGCAACACCGCACATTGGCCAGAAGTAAGACGGAAAAAAAGACTGTTTGAGAGTGCTCAGTCCCCTTCGGCTTTGTCGGCCGAACTTTATTCTCGCATTCTGTTTCTCTCAACTTGCTCCCAACCATTGAAGTTCGCGAGGCTTGTATTAGAGAGCTTGAGCCCAAGCGGCATGCCGCTTTTTAGGTTGTGCAAAAAGCAGCATGCCGCTTTTTTACAACTTTTGTGTGCACCTCAAATTCACACACCCCTGATGCTATTGCACCTTGTTAATGCCCTTTAGAGGAAAAAAAAGAAAAAAGCGGCATACCGCTTTTTGCACAACCTAAAAAGCGGCATGCCGCTTGGGCTCAAGCTCTCTATTCTACCTCGACACCATTTTCTCTCGCTCAGTGGTTTGCAACTCATGGAGCTCGCCGCCTTCGAGTGCCAATGGCAGAGCCCCAGAGCCAAAATTCAGTTATTCCCTGAGCGACCGCCGAGAACTTGGACGTTGCTTGGACGAGTCGTATACTACTAGGAGGCGCGCCCGTCGCTAGACTCGGCGTCTTTGTGCTCGAACGGAGTGGCTCTCAAATCTTTAGCTCCTCGACTCAGCCCCACATATCGTATCTCAACTACTCCTCATCGACTTAGGCCGCACTAGGCGAGATCGACTCGGAAGGGTCGATCCTACTTGGTCGAAAGCGCACGGTGGTCGCTTGGTTACTCGAAGTAAACTTCAAGTCCAAGACGGTTTCAAATTGAATCCCAGCGGCACGCACCGATTTCCCCCTTCCAGAACAGTTTCTTGCCGTTTTCTGCGCGAACTCCTTCGCCCTTCATTTCTATGCGTCGCAAAGCTTTAAACAATCGCTGGGTCACTTGAATCCTTGCAATGGTCTCCGCGTCCTGCGATCTCAAAGCCCTTTGACGAGTGATAACAACTTTAGTGGGAGTGGGACTCGTCCAGTCCCACTCCAGTGCTTAAATTAGTGGGACTGGTGCAAATTAGTGGGACTTAATGGTTATTTCGAGTGGGACTGGTGGCATTCCGAGTGGGACTGATCGTAAATGGATCGGCAGACGGATTGATTGGCAATCAATATCTGTTTGGAGCTCAGGGCCGGCGCGTGCCGCATGTTGGCCGCACGTATCTCTTGATCACTTGCTCGGACCTCCGATCCACCAATCGAGGCATAGCACCGCCGTGCGCCCTTTCAAATATCCTTGCTCGGCCATCATGCTGCATTAATATCTAATTACATCTGGCTGCATTACTATCTCATTAATCTCAACCATGGCATATCCGCAGTCCAGCATGTCTTACATGCATGTTGGCATTATCATATTCCTTGTCCTGCAGTGTTGTAACAGCGCCATCTTTCAAGTACTTGTAATCTAAATGGGTCAGTATTTTCAATATCATGAAAAATGTGCTGGGTACTGCATGTTTAATACCTGTCATTTCTTTCTCGGAAAGTGGACCATACTGTCTAGGATGCAGTATAAATACCTGTGAGTACAGCCATTAGTGTTCACAAATATCTCGTCCTCTGTACCTCTGCACTCTTTTCCATTTCCTTCCCAACCTTTCATTGTCAGAAACAAATCATTATCCATGCTATCCCATCGGTGTGACCTTTCCAGTTGTTCATTCTCTTCACTGACCCGCTTCCCATAGCAGAATCAATTTTCGACTTCAATTTTCATCCAGGTATAATGCTATTTCCCTTCGTTAACTTATTCCCCAAGCATAGAGTTTTCGACATGTTTGAGGTGGCTGAACCATTCCTAGCGGAGAAATCAAGGCATATAGAGACTTTGTTGGTGTTTCTTTCACGTCGGGTTACAATGCAGCCAATCCATCTCTTAGGCCTTTACACCTGCTCTTGGGGATCCCACTCATAGTCCCTTTTTCTCGGTGGAAAATGCAAGTGCTTGGATCACATCCCACGGATACCAGCTCTATCTTCAGCACAACGACTCCGACAAGTCCCCCAGCTTGTGAGATCCGGACAAAGCCACAGTAAACCAAATTCGGGCGCATCGAAATTATGTGTGTTGAACTCTTCGTTCAGGATTTCAGATGCTCATATTACAGTGAAGATGCTTGGCGACCATTTTCTGGTTCATTTATTCTTCGATCTTGACAACACCGATGCTTGGATCAACCTCATCCCATTCCAGGCCTATATGAACACACACATTCATGGCTCTTTCGACGAGTACCGCACTCAAAACTCGACTCCGTTCAGCTCTCGTGCTCCATCTCGTGCTGGATCTTCCGTAAGCTCTCCTGCCTCATCCAGAGGCAACTCTATGTTCTCTCCTGCCGGATCGCATCCCAGTAGCCGTGCCTCATTTGTCCCTGCATCCCGTGCCCCATCTTCGCGGGCTCCGAGTCCATTTGATAGCAGCGTAATCATTATTTCTTTCTGATTCGGACTCCGACAACTTTCCGGCCACTGTTTCGACTGCTTCTATTGTCCCAAAAATCGAACCAGGTCCAGCTTCAGCACTCTCAATTTATCCAACGGCATTTGGTAATTTTTGAGCAGGTCAAGAGTTGACAGGGAACAGTACTTTCTATTAGGGGAAGTCAGAGTACGGAATTCCGAGTCGATTCTGTTGTCGATTCTGATTTCGATTTTGGTCCACTTCGGAGTCCGGCATCGAACCGCAGTGGGTTTTTGTTGGGACTGAGAATCAAAACCATCGATTCTGGAGTTGATTCTGATGTTGTTCCTCCTCCGGAGGAGGAACAACGGTTCTGTTTCGATTCTCGGTCGATTCTGGCATCATAATCGGTTCAGAATCGATTTCAGAATCGCCTCAGAATCGACACTGAATCGACAACTCTGACTTCCCCTATTGATTCCCATGATTTAACTCAAGCACTTGAAGCGAGCTTTGGAGTGGCGGATTTCAATCTAGGCTATGCCCCAGAATACGAAGGTTAGATGAAGTTGTTGAGACAGAAACAAACATTGATATATGACCAGGGCTGGCCAGTGGTTTCTATGATTCGATTGGAGGACTGGAATCTTCGATATTCAGCTGGGATAACACTTTTCCTGGTGAGCTACTCAATCCAACGATGGTCATCTGAAGCCCCGAACCGAGCCCCCAGCCAATTACGATTCAACTCTTCGCCATTCCCACACGAGTCACCTGCCATTTCCGCAGATACTGAAATCCGAGCTCCGAAGAAGAAGCGGCCGAGGGCACCCGAAGTCAATGATCCATGAAGCTCTTATCATTGAGGGTTCTCGGCCACGAACCAGATCACGGTTACAGTTCGGCACCATCAACTGGTGAGTACCATGCCGCGTACGATCAAATGGCCAGTTACACTCGGTTAAAATGACTCCCACACGGCACACACATAGGAGTGGGACTGAACAGTGATGAGTGGGACTGGATGAGTCCCACTCCCACTAAAGTTGTATATACTCCCCTTTGACTGCGATTCTTAACTTGCTCTTGGTGCGAGCTCAGGCGGCGAGCTTGCGAGCCGCCTGAGTGGAAGGCAAGGTAGCGTGGAGGATACAGCGTAGGCTTCGTGTCACATGTAGATTAGATTGTAGCACAATCTAATCTGGTAGGGCACAACAAATATGGCTCGGGGAATCAATACAGCAGTGGATCCTCTTCGAACAAGTATGGTGATACGTCCAATAACTCCGGCGGCAAACCAAGCGTGGGCGATAAAATTAAAGGTACTTTCCCTTCGTTTTCAGTCGTGGATCCTTGTTCTCATTCTTCCCCGTCGCAGGTGGTGCCGAGAAGCTTGTGGGGAAGGTCACGAAGAATCCCGAGATGATAGAGAGGGGACAGCAGCGCAAGGCTAGTGCTCTTTGCATCTTATTTGCGTTTCTCAGTTTTGTTTCCTATGAAGGCGATTTAAATAACGACAGCGGCGTCGCTCGCTACGACAGCTTGTAAGTAATATCACAATCCGTGAACCTCTTTGATCGTCTTCCAGTGATGCCCGGGCCAAAGCTTGTTAGCGCTGCTCGCGGCGGCATCGCCAGTTCCCTCGCTCTTGGTCACGACACTCCACCCGGTGCTACCAAGGCCAGAATCAAGCTCGGTCGCCACGATGGTCTTGATGTCCCCCATCTCCCCGGGAATTTCGGTGACATGCTCCACTGCGGTCTTGAACAGTGCACCGAGGTCATTGGCTTTGGTGCGGTCGCCCTCAATGCGGAATATCTTGTTCTCCAGCTCGGCGGACGGGAGCGTGGTCAAAACGTGGACGACGAATCCTTGTGGAATCACAGATTAGTTGCATAGATGGTTGAGTTAAAATGGTGCGACGAACCCGCAACATCAGGGAGCGCCGTCACGGAGATCGGGGCCTCGCCTTTGCCCACAATATGGATCTTCTTGGTCTCCGCGTTCAAGAATAGCCACGGGATGTATTCGGTGAAAAAGACCGTTCTATAGCGTTGGTTTAGCACCTGTGATATATGCAAAGGGAAGCTTTACGGACGTAGATTCTGAGAGACGGGATACCGGCGCTCTTCAACTGCTCCGCAATCTGGTTCTTCTCGGCCCAGATACCCTCGTTCAGGCCTTCTGTTGGCACTCCATACTCGGACGGAACAAACAGCTTGATGTTCGCGGCCTTGGCGGCCTCGATGAGGGATTTCTGTGCGCCGGTGGCGTTCCCGGTGACGGTCGAAAGTACTACATCGACGGTGTGCTCCTTGAAAACGGCAGCGACAGCAGCGGCGTCGCTGGTATCGACGGTGGCGAGCTTGGCGCCGGCAGGGAGCTTGTCTGTGCTCTTGGATCCCGGACGAGCGAGGACGACGACGGGAAGGTTCTGGGCAACGAAGGCAGCGACGATTGTGGACCCAAGAGCGCCGGCGCCGATAACTGCGAATGACTTGTAGGAGGACATGTTGGTGCCCAAATTACAGAAACCCGCTTCTTATAAGTTGTGGCCGCCTCCGACTTGGTAATCCGCGGTGATTCGCTACGACAGAGAATGACGGGGTGGCGGGCGAAATAATTCAAAGAAAGTGGGGCTTCCGCGGTCTAGGTGGGCCCCCACGCCGTCTTGATATTGAAGCAGAATGACGTTTGAGCGAACTCGTTTGTAAGGCGGTTTGTAAGGCGGGCTGAGCGGGGTTTGAATACTAAACGCTATCCGCCCACCAGTGTGGGGTGATCCGATACGTCGGATCGGCGCTTGATGGGATCTGTCAGACACCTTCCGAGCGCTCGTCGAAAGGCCCAAGTCTCGTCCCCGGCGTCGGGCATCTCGTGATTTTAATACTGTTTCTTGCACTCGAAATTCGAGGGGGAATTGGCTGGGAATACTTCGACTTGACCAAATCCTGCGTGAATATCACGGGCTACGCAAGATTTGGTCAAAGACGTCGTTCGGACGTCATTCACAGAAATTTCTCGATATCCACAGGTCATGAATTTGTGACATGCGTGCCAAAGTGCATCGGACGGGACTTGGAGCTCAGCGACTGCCCGGAACCTCTCGGAGCTCTCTGACAGATCCCATCAAGCGCCGATCCGACGTCGGCGAAACATCGGATCACCCCACACTGGTGGGCGGATAGCGTTTAGTGGTTTGAATCATTTGCTCGGAACGTCATACAACTTGTGAGTGAGTTCCTGTTAAATTGACAAGTACATTCCACTCACCCAAAGAATGGGCGAGGGTTTGAAAATATGCCCAAACAGCAATTCTTCAAGCGCCTGGGACCCATGGAATCCGAATTTATTTTTTAAATGAGTCGCTGGCTAGTGTGAAAAAGTCGTCCGTGCACCGATCTGGAGTCTGCCGGTCAAGTCTGCCAGTCAGAAGTCTGTGCTGGGGTAGTCTCTTGACAGACGCTATAATACCGGCACAAACTTGTACCTCGTCGTATTTCTCCAGCAATACCGGCGTGTCCTTCACATACACGACGATTTCCTCGGTCACCCAATATCTTCTGCAATCTATACGCCTCTCCCCCGTTCCACGTCTTCCGCACGCCACACGTCGCAGACTGGGCCTACTCTGGATACGATCTTCTTCTGCTAGCTCCTGTGCTGCGACTTCCGCGAATTGCTGGCACAATTCCGATCGCTGGGTAGAAATGGGCGGTCCATCATGATCTAGGCCAACGGTATGTCTTCAATTACTTCCTCCGAGGTCACCTCAGCTTATATTCTTACTTTCCAGGTCAAACTCATCATTCTAGTAACGCCTTCCGACGCGTCTACTCTCCCAGAGACGAAAAGTATGGTGATCGAGTTCCGTGCAAGAGACCTCCATCTAGGAGTGTAACGAGTCGGGCCCGTTTGGGCTGGATGACCGAACTGGTGGTATGGCAGCCCCTCCTTACTACTTTTATGATACGCTACCATCTTCAATTTTCGAGGGAAATGACCTGATGATCGCAATTTTGCAGGTGAAAATGACCAGCTGGTTTACAGACGTGATGTTTGCATTATAGTTCTAATGCAACCATACTTACTCGCGACCGTTATGCTTCCTTGGCCCGCTGCACCTCAAATATATGGGCACTCCGCATTTATGACTTGTGTATTGGACAATCCCTCGATCTATGCAATATTCTCTTCATTATTCCCCTCTCGACCTTGTACTATCGGCATGGCATTCTCCAACGAGTGTATGTAGCGGCATAAATGAGAAAAATGCATAGACTTGAGTTCAAAGAAGCTCGGAAGTCAAAGCGAGGTCCGATGTACTTGTTTACGTCTACTTCATCTTACTCCTGACCTACACCTTCGACGTGCCCAGAATGTTTTGCCACCTTGAATATATTCTTAGGTTATGAGCGTTTTCCATAGCAATCCGGCGCCCACGCCTATGCGAGCGCCGGGTACGTGCACGGCCACACTGCATGCGGCCGGACCTACAGGCGGCGGCGCTTCTTTTCCCGTCCTTTGCCCCACAAAAAAAAATCCGGCTCTTACCCTGCGCGATATTTCTCACCCGGAGCGCCATGGGTCCTTCGCTTCTGTCACACTGCGTTGACGTTCTTATCTGGCGTATCGCACTTTGCTTCCGTTGATCATATGCGTTAGCGCAGACCACCATGACCAGCCTCCCGACGAGCTTTCAGGTCGGATCTGCCTCGAGCGGGCAGAGCGTTCGAGATGCCATTGCATCCTGTGCGTTCCGGCCTTCAATCACGTCTTTTTCTCGCTAAAATTGGCCAACAGACCGTCGAGCGCAATTTCTTGTTGCTGGCTCCACCGTAGCCTCCCAGTCAGACAACTCGGACCCATTCTCCGATGAAGAGGCTGGGTTGGGGTTTACTGACCAGGATATCGAAGAGGAAGACATCCAAGAAATCGACGCCTCGCCCCAAGAGTCGGACGGCCTTATCGGCCAGTTTGATTGGGATGATATACCCTCCGAGCGCTCAGAGAGCCCTACCACACCCCGCGCTGCCCTCCCATTTTCACGAAAAGTCCCGGCCCCGACGAGCCTACGACCCGAACGAACCGAGGAACGAACTGAACGCACACCGCTTCTGCGCAAGACCATCTCCTTCACCAACACCCCCCATCCCAGGCGCACGTCGACTGCCGCAAATGACTCCCTTGCAGTGCCCCTCGCAGGTCCCTCTAGGCCGCATGCACGACGCCGCTCGTCCGCCGCCTCGGCGCGAAGTATGAAATACAATTACGGCGGCCAGAGCACATTCGGGCAAACGGTGCGTCATCTGCCACTCACTTGCAATGTCTCCTCACTCTCGACGTGCAGCTCTTCAATTCCATTGCCATTCTGCTGGGCATCGGGATGTTGTCCGAGCCACTGGCATTCGCTTACGCTGGGTGGAGCATGGGCCTCGTCCTGATCATTTTCTACGGCTACATTAGCTGCTACACGTGCGTTTCAGCCGCGCGACCTGTTCGCCTGCCGCTCACGCGCTTCACAGTGCCAAAATACTCGCAGGAATAATCCTCTCGGACCCGCGTCTCCGGTCCTACGCGGACATTGGCCGCAAAGCCTTTGGTCCGCGCTCCACCGTTGTCATCAGCATCCTCTTTTGCCTCGAGCTCTTCGCCGTCAGCGTCATACTCGTCACCCTATACGCCGACTCCCTCAACGCCCTCCTCCCGCACTACTCCTCCAACACTTACAAGCTATGGGGTATCTTGATGTGCGTCTCTCATCGTCCCCCGCTGCCCTTCCCGACTGACCATATCCGACAGCCTCATCCCCACCGTATTTTTACCCCTATCTTTATTGAGCTACACCTCCATCCTCGGCATCCTGTCCACTATTCTCGTCGTCGTCGTGATCCTCGTCGACGGCGTCTCCAAAACTGAGTCTCCTGGAAGTCTGTGGAGCCCTGCAGACACGTCGTTCGGCATCGACAACTGGAACCACCTCGGGATCGCTTTTGGGCTGTTCATGGCCGGGTTCTCCGGCCACGCGGTCATCCCTTCGTTGGCGCGGGACATGACCGACCCCAGCGAATTCAATAAGATGATCGACTGGGCTTTCGTGCGTCTTTATCATATGTCCGTGTTCTCTGAATCTGAAGTCGGTTTTTCAGGTCGTTGCTACGTCTATCTACGCACTTATCGGGTGCGCAGGGTATCTTATGTTCGGGAACTCTGTCAGCCAGGAGGTGCGGATATCTTATCTTCGTCCGCCCGACCCCCTCTCACTGCCCGCCCCTCTCTTTGTGCAGATCAGCATGGAGCTTGTCAGCACGCCAGGTTACAACGCGGCTCTCAATCAGGCGGCCCTATGGATGCTCGTCATCAGCCCTCTGTGCGTCGCGTCTCTTCCTTGCTTGCTCCCTATATCCGCTAACTGCGGCGCAGGTCCAAATTCGCGCTGACTACCCAGCCGCTGAACACCGCGATCCAAATCCTCATCGGCATCGACAGCCCCATCGCCGCGCCCGAGGAGCTGGAGGCGAAGCTCGCGGAGCCGCACCGCGGGTCGCGCATCTCGCTCAAGAGCGCGCTGGGCATCCTGCAGCGCGTGGCGGTCACGCTACTCTCCGTCGCTGTGTCCATCCTCGTTCCCGAGTTCAGTGCCGCGAGTATGCACATTTTCTCCGTCTCCCCCGCTACCCCCTTCCCATTCCTTCCTTCGACTGCCCTCTCGTCTACTCCTCCCGCCATCTTTCTCTCGCTTCCCCCGTCCTCCTCCTCCCATTTTCTTTCTGATGCTGACTGACTCCGCCCCAGTGGCCTTCCTGGGCTCGTTCTCCGCATTCGTGCTGTGCGTCATCGGCCCGATTGCAGCAAAAGTGGCGCTCGAGCGGCGATGTGGGGTTTTCGACGCGTGTGTCGTCGCGTTGGCGCTGGTGATGGGCGTGTGGGGCACAGGCGCGGCGTTTTTGGATGCATGACGCATGGCATGGCACTTGCATACTCTCGCCTGCGCCTAACTCCGGCACGCGTTCGAGATCGTGCCGATTGCTTTATAATTCTTTATGTTATTCCATCATATCAAAGGCATCTCATATTCCCGCAATTTTCGCGATCGACTTGGACTGTGCGGTCGCCGTGTGTCTGAGTGAGTTCCATATTTTTAAGCACATGTAGGCAGTTTTCCGGTTCTCGCTGCTGCTCTGTGGGTGAATGCCGATGAAGCGGAGATTGGCCCGATATAGAGTAGATTTCCTAAATGGGTCTATATTTCTCGCTTTGGCACTTGCCAATTTGGTCTACCCTTAGGTACGTATTGGGTACGTAATTTGAGTGGTAGTGTTGTTCAATTAAGAGATACTCGCAATCAGAGCGTCTATACAACGCTGCACAAAAGGTATAAAAAACTCTTGATCAAGTAAACGCGCCCAAGCCTGAATTCCGAAGTTCAAGCTGAACAATTGAAACAATTTGCAGAGTGCCAGGGATTTCATCTCTTTTGGTAGCTATCATACCAATCCCATACATCCGCAGACTGCTCAATAATTAGGATTCAGGACATTTGCTAAGCATTTCTTTTTTTTCTTATCGTTTTGAAATAAGCACGCGCGGATCCATTATTTCTCATTCAAAAAACATTCGGAGGTCAAGGAGACCACTAGTACATCAGCCAAGAATCTTGCTCCAATCGGCAGCCTTCACAAACTCGGCGCGAAAGTGCGCGTCGGGCGCGCAAGGCCTTGTTTGCTGAAGGACGGCTTGCCTCCGTAGTCTGAACGGTACAAACCGTCAGCGAAAAGATCTCAAAAGAATAGATACCACTTACATCCAGACTCGGTGAAGAACAAGAATCCCTCCATAACCTGGGCAACTCCCTCAGGTGGGAAGCCCCCGAGCGAAACAAAGTTCTGCGCGACCTGTTCAGCCGTGACTTGTTTGAATGTAACTTTCTTGCCTGCGCCTCAGGCTGCAAATGACGCTGATTATTCACCTAAACATAGCAGCCAAGGTTCTGGGTACCTTGAGAAAGCTGACGAGCAATTTCTTCCGCCGTGATGTCCCCACTGGCGGTGTAAACCTCCGTCCCATCCGGGAAGACAGGCATTTCAACCACCCGCCGGACATATAAACCATACTCATTGAGTCATTCTCCATGTCAATTACGGGGATAATTGTGGTTGGCTTCGTGGCAAATGACAGCGCATGTGTGCCGTCGGGCTGTTTGGCCAGCATTGAACTCCCGCGGAAGTTGGTAGTGTAAAACCCGGCCTGGACGTCAACAAATGCTCCACCTCGATGCGGACTGCAGACATTTTTGCATTCCACTCCTGCTCCTCTCCAGTACGTTCCCCGGCACCGGAAAATAGGCTCATGATATGCGGGCCTATGCCGTATGCTGGATCCCCAAAAATCTGGTATTAGCGGTCCTCGAGGGGAGTATCTTCATTGCCGGGATCTACCACCCTAACCCTAGGCCGATATACAAATTGAAATTCATTCTGTAAAATTGAATCATATTTTCTCCCCACAAGTATGAATATGTTTATGAGGTGCTACCATAGCGAATCGGAGGCATGTTGACAACTGAAGTAATTAGGAGCTGGTGTGAAGCGCCTGCAACAACTCATACGAATGACAAAGGCCCTCCGGGTAATCCCCTGGTACCTCACAATTGCCGAGTTCGCAAGGTTAATTCGACACATTGTCCGCTCGGTTCTACCCACTCGTAGTTTTAATGGCATGGGCATTTCTCTGTTACGACAAGTTTTTTCTGCACTATGTTGAGTATGGGTTTCTTCAGAAATAACTCTGTCTCTCTCATCAAGCCCCAATGGTTCTTCCGACGATTCTTTACTGGAGCTCGGAGTGTTTGGCCTACGAACATACCTCAGCTATGTATGTCAATGGAGAGTATATAACATACGCAATCCCTAGGACGGAGGCAAACATCGCCACAGCAGATCGATCCTCCAATCCAATGCAATGCGGGTTGCATTGAGCTTGAGCTGTAGGCAATCCCAGAGTGAGGAAGGCAAGAGCGGCAAGAGCAGGGACAAAGAATTTCATGATAGTCGGCTGGTGCTGCTTGATATCTTTGTTGGAAGGATTGGGGGTTCGTACTTTGTTTTATAGAGAGAATCACAGTGCTGTCCAGAGTAAGCATCGCAATGTCGGATCTAAGGAGGGGCGGTATGGTGGCTATCAGCAAGGCAGTAGAAGAACACATGCTCAGCATTAGGCTCGTTTCAGCCTCTCTAGTCTACCAGGCGTGAAATATGAAGAAAGTCGTTCAGATCACGTATAGTATACTAGAGAGGCTGGAGTTAACGAACACGAGGCGCCTCGGAGTTTGAAATTGAAACGCCTTGGCAACCGCTAAACAATCGCTCCATCAATTATCGCCCAAAAACCTCGAAAAGAAATACCCAGAGCTCCTTCATTACCTGCGGTAAAATCCATGGAAAAAATCTGAGCGCCCCTTGTGGATCGAAATTCGTATTTGCCAAAAGAACGGCCTCATTGGGAGCTTTGGAAGGTGCGTAGGACATGCCATCATAATTTTCAAACTCCGAGGCGACTTGTACTAAGCTGTACTCGTAAATCCCAGCCTAGCTCAGCATCTTCAGCCTCATTGCAGCCAAAACGGCAGAGCCGCACTTTTCTCGGGACAACATCATGATATCGATTCCTTTTACTGAAGGGTCTCAATTGCCAGCTCAATAAGAGCCGGGTAATTGAGGCGCTCATAGCTCTTTGACTGGCCCGGGAGCCGCACTTCCGAGTTTCCGTCCTTGTCGAAGCTCCGCTGCGCGCGCTAGTTGAAGCGCTGGGTGCTTCTCCCATGTTCCTTGATCATCGTGATGAGTATTATGTGTTGGCTGTGTAACCTATGAACTCGAATCTCAACAGTAGCGCATCAAACCGTCGCCGTAACCTTACGGGTTTGCGGGGGCGTAATTACGGTTACGCCCCCGTCCCGTCTAAGGTTTTGGGCGACCTCCAGACGGGACGGGTCACGATACGGGGTAGGGCGTAATACGGCACCCCGTAACCGTGCGTTTACGCGTAATTTACGGGTATCCTGGATCGAGGTTTGGTGAACCAGTTTTTGCTGCGGACCCCCTGCCGATAGTCGCTAATCGCTCGCTTGGAGTCGGCAGTCGTCCCCCGCGGCTCTCCACAGTTCCGGGAGCTCTCGGCATGCTGCAAGGTGCATGTCGGAAGTGTCCGAAACTGTCCGACGCTGCACTGACCTGCCGAAAACTCGCTTTCACGAACAGCCCTAAAAGTTGTCTCAGACAGTTGGTAAGGTATTTCACTCAAATATAGTTCATAACTCACTCAAAGTTTATTGATCTTGCAGCATCACTCGACCACCAGTAAATTACGCCCGTTCACGGCTATACGCACGGGACCCGTCCCGTCTATAGCGTCCGCGATGCTAAGTTACGCACGGGTTGGGCCGTCCCGTGGGCCAAATGCGGGCGTAATTTTTACGCCCGTGGTCGTATTGCGCACGGTTTGATGCCCTACTACAATTTGCGATTTCCGATTTGTTGCGCCATCTTTTTCTCGGATGCAGTCAATGCTTGAAGATACATGTGGACCAAACTGAAAAAGCAAGTAAGAAATTTGGGAGCAAGTCATTGAATAAGAAGCAGAACAATCCTAGACCCGGGCGTGATATATGATAATAAGCTTTTTTTTTTTTCCTTATCGTTCTGAAATAAGCACGCGCGGATTCATTATTTCTCATTCAAACATTCGAAAGTCAAGGAGACCACTAGTACATCAGCCAAGAATCTTGCTCCAATCGGCAGCCTTCACAAACTCGGCGAAAGTGCGCGTCGGGCGTGCAAGGCCCTGTTTGCTGGAGGACGGCTTGCCTCCGTAGTCTGAAGGGTGCAAACCGTCAGTGAAAAGATCTCGCACGAATTGAATACTATGCACATCCAAACTCGTTGAAGAACTCCACAGTGTCGGCGCCGGCCCCAGGTGGGAAGCCGAGTGAAACAAAGCGCTGCGCGGACTGTTCAGCCTCTATACAGCGAGGTACGAGCTTGGTTAGTATAGAGTGTCTGTCTACGAGAGACTATGTTCAGCCGTAATTTGTTTGAATGCAACCTTCTTGCCAGTGACTGCGAAAGACAGTGAGTATTCACCCGTGCTCAAGACTGTGAGTACCTTGAGAAATCTGACGGGCTATTTCCTCTACCGTGATATCCTCGCTGGTGGTATAAAATTCGGTCCCATCCGGGAAAACAGGCATTTCAAGCACCCGCCGGACACAAGCCGTAGTCATTCTCTATGTCAATAAAGGGCATGATTGTGCTTGGACTCAAGGCAAATGACAACGTATATGTGCCGTCTGCCTGTTTGTTTAGCGAAAAGTGGAAGACTCCCGAGGAGGTTGGTAGCGTAGAATCCGGCCTGGACGTCAGCAAATGGAATGCCAGACGCACGTCCGTATTCCGTTACCAGTGCCTTTCCGTCGAAGGCTTCGACTTTTGTATATTTTCCTCCGCTGATTTTGTTCGCAGACACGAGACCGGACCAGATGATGCCTTTAACCCCGGCGGCCTTCGATGCGTCAACGAGCAGCTTTCCCTGCGATATTTCCTGGCACGTTTTTTTTTGAGCCGGTGTCAAGTGATAGTGATGGAGTGGCATTACCTTTTCCTTGCTAATTTGCTCCCAGTAATTCGTGACCAACTACATCGTTCGTGCGCAGTGAGCCGAAAGTTGAACCACTGAGTTGAAACCTACGAAGGTGTAGTCTGCGCCGGCGAACGCCTTGTAAACCTCCTCCTTGTTTTCTGGAATCAAATTCACTGCAATCATCTCCACGCCCTGTTTCTTCAGTGCCTCCGCGGTTGTCTTTGTGAGATCCCGGGTGAATCCGCGGATGCGATATGGCTTCTCAGATTCCGAGAGCGCCTTGATAACACTGCCGCCTTGGACGCCAGTGGCGCCGACCACGGCAACGAGGGGCGCAGATTGAGCTTGGGTAATTGTCATAGTGGAAAATCCTATATTGATACTTACTTGTTTGTCATCAATATAGGGTATCTGTTACAGAGACTAGTACGCGGCCCGTTTCTACTCTGCATCAGTGGCAGCATCACGAGTGGTCGGACTCGACTTGGTTGCATGAGTTATTCTACCTGAGATTCGATCCAGAGATGTCTCTTAACCGCATGTAGATTCGTTGTCTTTACAGAGTTTTTGTATCGGTATCTGGAAGAATGGAACCGTGTCGAAAGTGAGAGGCGTGGGTCAAACACGGCTTACTTAACAGCGATTGGGTAGTCGTATTCCGCCTTACTCAAGCCACCTCTCCGAACCTCAGAGGAAACGAAGCTCTGTCCATTCCTCCCCTGAACATGTGGAAGAAATATTCACGGCCGCTGTGTTCGCATCTTCGGGGCTTGTACTTGGATACTGTGACAAGTCACTGGGCGTATCCGGTGGTGAATCCATATATGTGAATAGCTATCTCCCGCCTGGTGAAAGTATGGCTTACACTGCAGAGCGGCGAACACCGAAGAAACGGAGGTGGAGTCCCGGTATAGATGTCCTAACTGGGTTTATATTTCTGGCACTTGCCTAATGTGATTGCTCCTACGTAATTCGAGTGGTGTGATGTTGGGTATCTAAGGGCAAGAATCTCCTTAGTCAACTATGTAAAGTTTCGGCAGAACCTTGACTATATCCCTTTTAAGAAGGAAATGTAATCACACCAGACAATATCCAACAAGCGACGGGCCCGAGTGAATTCACGGGCCCGGCGGGGCGCGTCGTCTTTATAAGCATTCGGCTGCCTCCGGCATCTTCTTTCACATTTTATAAAGGCGAGATAGATGAACTGGGTAAAATCAACCAATCCAAAAACTCAAAGCAATCGTCCACTCAGCCAGCAATGACAATCACACAGACCAATTCCGCTCCTCTCATTGCCGTGGTTGGCGCGACTGGTGCTCAAGGCGGAAGTGTGATCAAGGCCCTCTCGGAATCCGACAAGCCATACCGCATCCGTGGGTTTACTCGAGATGTCACGAAGGCGACCTCGCAGGCGCTTAAAAATCAGGGCGTCGAGATGGTTGCGGTCAATTTAGTTGTGGATAACAGGGAGCAAGTTTACAAGGCATTCGCTGGCGCGGATTATGTTTTCGTGAGTTCAACATTCCTTCACAACTGTTCCGCGGCTCAAGCGCTCAACCCATCAGCTGGTGACAAATTATTGGGAGCACCTTGACATGCAGAGGGTACGTGTGTTCGTTCAACGCCTGAAATTCTCTGAATCGGAATGATAGGAAATCGCAGAGGGGAAGATGTTCATCGACGCGGCCAAGACAGCGGGTGTGAAAGGCATCGTCTGGTCCGGGCTGGTCTCCCCCAAGAAGATCAGCGGCGGAAAATACACAGAAGTCCATCAATTCGAGGGGAAGGCAATTGTAACAGAATACGGGCGCGGTTCGGGCGTCCCCTTCGTGACCGTCCAAGCGGGATTCTACGCAAGCAGTTTCCTTAAGAACCCGATGATGTTGGCGAAACAGCCGGATGATACATATGCGATCCGGTGGCTCGTGGGGCCTAAGACCATCGTACCCGTAATCGACGCGGAGAACGATTACGGTTTATATGTTCGCCGAGTGCTAGAGCAGCCTGTCTTTCCAGACGGCACGGACGTGTCTACCAGTGGCGAAGAGATCACAGTCGAAGAAATGGCTCGTCAACTTGCTGAAGGTAGTGTGCGTTTATGAATCTTCACCGTAAAGATCTCAGTGGTCTGTTCAGTAACCGGGAAGAAGGTCGTATTTCAACAAATAACCAAGGAAGAGTTCGTGCAACCTATTACAGCGCTTGGGATGCCCTCCTACGTTATCGACGGAGTTGTCAGCGCATTCCAATTTTGGGAAGAGTTTGGTTGTACGTGAAGCAGTGGTCCAGCATACCTTCGCTGAAGACAGTATCTGGCAGATCATACTGGAGACGCTATCACCAACAAAGATGGCCTCGCGCGACCACCGCGTACTTGGGTAGAGTTTGTGAAACACGCGGACTGGAGCAAGGCGTTGGCATAATTATCGATTCTGCTGGTATATACATTTCCAGTCCCAGAAGATCTCGAAATCGTCTTTCTTCCTGACTTATATTGAGCCGAACGAGGCAGACTTACGCGCAATATTTATGTTGAAGTTGAACACCCATCACAATTGTTGGATTTTTTAATTTGGCGCGTTTTCCTGGTCTGGATTCAGATGCCAGGACGAATTGATAAATATGACAAGGAATTGGTACCGCCATCGCAATCCCAAAATCGCATCTATGGAATGCCGTCGACAGAATGATAGCATCGGAGACTCAGTTTCTCAGATAGCTTGATGCCGATTTCACTTGCTGTGTAGCAGAAACTGAAGATAACGTTTAATAGGTTCGCGCAATGTTCGCAGTCGTTGAATTGGACGCCGCGTTCGCAGAACTCAGTCCGACCTTCCGCATATAATCTTAGGTAGCCATCGCCGTGCGCGCTCGGTGTATCATATCATGGGGAAACCTCAGCTAGTCCATCTAAATGCATGTTTTTTCTCTGAGGCTTCGGTAGGGATGAACGGTGGTCCGTCGGTGGAACTCGAAAGAGCCGGCGAAGCCAGTCGGTACCAAAACTCTGCGAAACCTCAGCGGTTATTATCGTCTGCACCTCGGTCGTAACTCCAAGCCCGAGTCTGGCAAAAGGCATTGTCAACACACCTATCACCCAGGGTTGGACCGGAAGCTTCTTGCGGGGCGAGTCAGCTGTTCTTCTTGTTGGCGGGTGACTCCTCGACCTTCAGAGGACATGTCAGTGTATTAGAAGAGGGCTGGACGATGGAGACACGGACCGTGTATTGTGGAGCGGGTGAAGAATTCAGAGATGAGCAGCAAGTACGGTAGCCCTGCTGCAGGCCAGTGATCAATTGCAAAGAACCGTGTCGGCGACTCGAAGGCAGTGTCTACAAAATAGGAACTTGACAAGTTGAAAATGCCGGTGACGTATGTGTAGCGCGCTTCCGGCTGTGTCTCAGATGCCGCAAGATTGAGTATTGGGTAGACGGACAGCGCGTCCCTGGGCCACCGGGCCCGTCGCTTGTTGAATACTGTCTCCGGATCCAACAAAAGCGCGGCGGGTTGGCGAGGAGCGGGACTCCCGGCGGGTTCTCCGATGATCCGAATGCAATTCGCGAAAACAACAGATTTGATGATCATCACTAGTGTCTTCGACAGCCGCTACATTGAACACAGTGGGGCGCTTTCATAGATATATGATGAGAGCTTGTGCTGAAAATTAATTTAGTTCAACCGAGGAAGATATTGCCTCTGGATTCCGTTTGTATCCGACACCACTAAAGAACAACCAAATTAGGCAAATGCCAAAGCGAGAAATACAGACCCATCCAGGACATATGTACCGGGATCCAAGCCGCAGAGCGGCGCAAGCCATGCTTTTGCCTCAGTGATTTGTCGCAATTCAGACACGAAGGCGGTACATATTTCTTCACACGTTCGGGAAGAACATGCCATTGAAGTTTTGACAGAATCACTGCATTTTGACAGGTTCTGGACCCAACTCAGCCGAGATATGACGAGCCGGTCGCGAGGTGCCTCGGCTAACCTCGAACGGCTGTGTCGAGGTCAGCCGAGGCACCTCGGGACCGGCTCGTCATATCTCGGCTAAGTTGGGTCCAGAACCTGTCAAAATGCAGTGAATTCCCTCCATGCGGGGATCCGAGTGAGAGCGTTGAGAATATAGAAGAGAAGTACATGCTGATGATTAATTTGCCGGCAAGTCGGGATATAGCTTCAAGTTGTATAAGACTTGGCCCAGTGACGCAGTCCATTTAAAAGCAGGAAGTAACGAACAAACGGAAACACATCCCATCCCATACAACGCTTTTCTGCTATGACGATTACCCAAGCTCAATCGGTGCCCCTCGTTGCTGTAGTCGGCGCCACTGGCGTTCAAGGCGGCTCTGTTATCAAGGCGCTCGTGGAATCCAACAAGCCGTACCGCATCCGCGGATTCACCCGGGATGCCACAAAACCAGCCGCGGAGGCACTCAAAAAACGGGGCGTGGATGTGGTCGCGGTGAATTTGGTCCTGGAAAACAAGGAGGAGGTGTACAAGGCGTTCGTTGGCGCGGATTATGCCTTCGTAAGTTGTTCAACCATGTTTGATAATGCCCGTAGTTCGATTTTCGGTCCGCTCATTGCGTGCACGGTTTAGTTGGTCACGAATTACTGGGAACATATGAGCTTGGAGAGGGTAATATATATGCACCAGTTTTTTTTTAACACCCGCTGATCAAAATGACAGGAAGTGTCGGAGGGAAAGCTGCTTATCGACGCCGCCAAGGCCACGGGGGTGAAGGGTATCATCTGGTCCGGCCTGATATCCATCAAGAAAATCAGCGGCGGCAAATACACAAACGACGCCTTCGAAGGCAAGGCACAGGTCACGGAATACGGCCGCGCCGCAGGCGTCCCGTTCGTCGACGTCCAGGCCGGAGCATATGCCACCAACTTCCTCAAAGCAGCTTCCCATTTGTAGTGAAAGAGGCCGACGGCACCTATGCGCTGCCGTCGGTCGCACCGGGCACGACGGTCATGTCCATTATCGACATGGAGCACGACTACGGGTTGTACGTCCGCTGGGTGCTTGAAATGCCTGTTTTTCCCGATGGTTTGAACGTGTACACCACGAGTTGGGACCTCAGCCAGGAGGACCAGGCCCGCCAGATCTCTGAAGGTAATTAATGCGGACTGGATTTGGACTAACGAATACTCAGCGTTATTTGCAGGTACCGGGAAGAAGGTTGTATTCAAACAAATCACGCCTGAGGTGGCCATGCAGAGGCTTGTTTCGCTCGGCTTCCCGCCTGCGGCAGCCGCCGGCATTATAGACACATTCCAGTTCATGGATGAGTTTGGATGTGGGTTTTGTCGTTTTTTTTTGGGATAAAATTTCTGCTCACAGGTAAACCCACCAGACTATGGCGGCAACCCGTCTACCAATACAGATGGCCTCGCGCGACCGACGCGCACTTTCGCCGAGTGGGCGAAGAGTGCGGACTGGAGCAAGGTCCTCGTTTGATGTACTGGAAATGCCTCTTCGATTTGGATAACAACTCTCCAAATTTGCGTCCCGACCTTCGAACATGGATTAGCTGTGGAGTTGAGAATTGAATATTGGGGCTTGCCGGTCGTATGCTGAGCCGTGCTCTCACTACGTTCCGCCGTCGGCTAGACTCAGTCTGCCGAGGTCCGTGTAGCCGAGTCAAGATGCGGCTAGCCGATCACACAGTTGTGTGTAGCAGGCCACGCATAGCCTGTGTGATCGGCTGGCCGCATCTTGACTCGGCTACACGGACCTCGGCAACTGAGTCTAGCCGACGGCGGAACGTAGTGTCTGCAAGCCTATACACTCTCCGAACCGTCTGTTGATCGGACCTGAATAAGAGCGAGTCGCAGTTGGCTGCAAGCGAGGGTCAGGTGTTACACCAAGCGATTACCTGGCCTCAACTCGGACGGACACAGTCACGTCAATCCGGGGCCCGCTGCTGGGACGTCGTATCCCCGTCCCACCTATCTCCCTTTATCTGCTCCGCATCGCGTCGAGCCCCCACATACTTACCATGGTGAACTGTTGACAAGCGTTGTGGAGTCATGCAGTGACCAATGACTCGAAGCAAGTAAATAAGCAAACCCATCTCGGATCTTGTTCTCGGATCTTGTTGCATGAGTCGAATATGGTCAAGGCTTAGCATGGGGGCTGGCAAATAGAGAAAATCAATTCAACTGCATGACAAAACAAAAAAGCAAGGAATAAACTCATCTCGCACTTCGCCTGAACTCAGGGCACTCTGAGGTTGTAGGCCCAGTTCCCGAGATGTGGTTCGTCCAAGTCGGAAGAGAAGAGAGAAACCCAGAGTGCAACGGGATTCAAGAAGGCTCCAGCGTTGACACCGGATTCAACGGGACGGCATCGCGGCGTCGTACTTCTGAACATGGCAGGATGGAAAGATACTATGAGACCGTAGCCCAAGATCTTGATTGAGCCCAGCATCAGCGTCTTGACCCCGGCATCAGTGTCTTGAGCTCTTATTCTTCCAAGGTGATCTTGATATTCGGCCTTCGCCAGTTTTCGACTTCATCCTCGCCTTGAGGTTCCAAATTGCAAGTTCTTGCGGCACATTGAAGAGGAGAGGAATACATTGGAGAGCGGGATGCGGGGATGATGGTGGGGAAAGAAATTGGAGCGAGATTAGGCCATCTGCCTTTTTAGTTGGCTTTCAATGAGCGATGACATGGAAGTTGCGTAGAGATTCAGAGCGCACAGGAGTTTGAGCATCTTGAACTGCGGAGCTGAACAGAGCCGCCTTGAGGCAACTTGTGTGCATCCTATTTTGAACTTGCAATTGAACTCTATGGAGAAAACCTCATAAATGGAGAAAGAACAGTGGATGGATCTACCTAGTAATGTATGGTGTTCAAAGTGCACATTTAATAAATCTCTATAAACTTTCGTGTTTTTGCACTTTCCTCTACATAAATCGTGAAAATGGCACATTTCCTCTACTAATGCGACTAAGAATCCGTCCGAGAGAGAGAGAGAGAAAAACATGGGAATTTCCTCTCTATATAATCACCGGATTCTGACTTCCGTAACCTCTATTGAGAAGTTTGTGATCTCTCTATACATTTTGATTGACATCTCTATACAAATGTAATGACACATTACTTCCTCTGTATACAAACTTTCGACAACTTTTCTCTCTCAACAAACTTTTTTTGAGGCTCAATTTTTTTCTCTCTATTCAAGTCAAAGAGAGGTTAATTGTTATTGTTATCACTACTCGTTCTGAGTGCAATTTTATAGTACGAGAAAAATGTGGGTGTGTGGGTCAAGCGGCTGCGGGTGCACTTGCGCGTGGATGACATCACAGCAGCCGTGGGGCCATGTACTCAGCTGTGCATGGACTGGCAAGGAGACTGCATCGTGCACAACAGGGCGGCGAGAGGGAGTGCGACTCCGCGCAAAGAAAGTGAAAGGTTATGAGGGGGAAAAAGAGTGGAGGGTTGAAAGCAGGCAGCCTCGACGTTAACAAGTGGTGCCGGCTGAAAAAATTTGACCCGCAAAAAAAAGTTTGTTGAGAAAGAAAATTTGTTGAAAGTTTGTATAGAGAGGAAGTAACGTGTCATTACATTTGTATAGAGATGTCTATCAAAATGTATAGAGAGAATATGATGTATGTGGACAATGGTAGGCCACATAGAAGGGGAAGCTTGCTTCATTTCTCATTGTCCTTACTATTTAAATCCATTGAATTAGTCAGACTACTTGTAAATAATCGCACAACTGCTCATAAGGCTCCAAAAATTCATACTCTGCAAGAATATCCTGTATGTTATATCCATAGGAGTCCAACTTGAAACCTAAAGCTTCTCTGCACTCCATGTCAATTCTCAACAGTCGTCGGACCTACAATTTTGAGCTTGACCAACATTTCCTACTGCACTGGCTGTGCTAGATTCTGGTGTGCAGGTAGCGGATTTGGAACATTAGCTGGACCCTGATTTACTATGATTGAGGAGCCTGTTGCCCATGATTGATAGGCTACAGTGTTGGTGAGTCAGGTGGGGTTCGCATGTCAATGTCTTCATCTTGTGCCTGGAGAGCAGAAGCACCAGTATTTTGAGCAGCAGCAAGCTGGCGGGCAATTCCAGGAGTCAACTGCAGCTGCTGGCCATTCCAGTTTACTTGAACAAGATGAGGCTGAGAAGGCATCCATCACTGTTCAGGACTTCCTAGATTGCGATTATCACGCTCTTGCTGCTGTGCAGCAATTCTTTGATGTTTTGGAGGGGTAGACCTATTTTATTTAGTTCACAGGTGGCCTGGAAAGTCTCAAGTTAGACCATATATATGCTGAACAATGTATTAATTGTTGGTGGCAAGAATTAAATTCCAGAGACTAATTGAGAACAGAGTTGAGTTGTGAGTTTAAGTACAGGAAAGTTAAAAAGAAATACACACTATGAGAGAGATGAAACTGATATATTAGTTGTTGAGTGGCAAGAATTTAATTCCAGAGACTGATTGAGAACAGAGTTGAGTTATGAGCAAAATTATACGAAAGTACAAAAGAAATACATGCTGCTATGTATGAGACAGAGATGAATACAGGGAGGAGAGAGCAGGCTTTGTACAATAGCCACACAGTATATATGTGAGTTCTTATCCATCCATCTATCAGGTATGAGGTTGATACAAGCTTGGTTGCGCACTCCTATCCAAGTTTGTCCGATTCGGGAGACGGTCCGAGATTACGTGACCGGTTAGTTGGAAGGTCCGACTGCCGGAACCGGTCTGCTTAGAAGCGCTGCACGGTGCTTACAAAAGCGATGCACCCGTGCAATTTGTAAGCATCTGCATTTCGACGCCATATACCGATGAATGGGGAACAAGAGGTGGGCGGCCGACAAAGCCGTGAAATCGACCTCTTTTCGGACTTAGCTCGGAAGCCGTTCCGGTCACGTTTTGAGTTTGAGTAGTTGTCCAGCTCAATTTTGTTTTCCTGCCTTTACACCAGACTTTCTCTTAAATATCAATTGAGAGACCCACCCATTTGTTTAACTTCCGAGGAACCCTAGGTGGTTTTTATAATATTTGATGTTTGTTTGATACAGATACAGAAAGAATTGGTCGGACCGAACAAGCGGTGTTTGGTCTCACCAAATAGCGCGTCGCGTGAATTCTCCAGTCTCTTCCGTTTGACTTCTACGCGCCAGGACGCGTCCAGGCGCACCCAGTCGCTCTTGTTACTCTCGTGTCATTGTCTCTGATCATATGGCTTTCTCCCGTATCAGCTTTCCTGCCGGCTTCTTTGACATTCCTGGCGCAGATACGCCTTCTGCAGCAACTCCACAATGCGACGATGACACCCATACGGCATCTACAGCGTCTCAGCATCCTGGATCACAAGACCCGACCCCAGCATTCGACACTCCCTTTCCTTTGCATGCGGTTGCCCGAGAACGGCCGTCTTTGAGTCCGCTTTTCATTCCACCACCCTTTGCATCCAATCTTGCCCGTTCTCGCACAGCTGGGACACCCGACAGCGGGTATCACTCCGCTTTCACTCCAGCATCTTCCCATCACTTTGGAGCACCTCGTAATACACCATCCTCGCCACTACAACACCGGTATCCTTTCTATCCGTCCTCGGTAGATTTACCGCCCCTCTGCGATGTTTCGGATGACGAAGATGACGAAGATGACAACGACGACGAGCCCGCAGCACCTAATGCTACCCAGAGCGATACTGCGCGGCTCCTCAGCTTGTACAAAGCGGGTGTGGTCAAGGCGGAGGTTGGAGAAAATAAAATCTGGAAACTCCAGTGTAATCGCTGCAGTATATGGGTCGGCACCTCTGTTCCTCAGCGTATCCCCCTGGCGTCTGCTGGGCAATTTCGGCCTCTGGAATCGCACCAGTCTGGCAAGAAATGCCCTTATAGCCCGCAATTTATCCGAGGCTCGACCGCACCACCTGCTCCCCAAACTCTGCCTGATGAACCCATGCATGTCGACAGTGATAGCGACGAAGACGATTTTCAATTCCAGTACGCCTGTCTTCGCTATTATCATGATATATAAACAAAATACATGACAGACATGGCCGGTCCTCGTCTTGCCCACCCGAAGACACCTCTGCTCGCCTGCAGAATCCTCGCCTGCCCAGTCCTCCTCACGCTTCTTTCCTACCTTCTCAAGACACGCAGGCCTCTTCACGCGCCTCCTTTCTTCCTTCGCTTGAGAACGAGTCGACATCTTCACATTGTCCCAGAGTGCCTGTAGACTGGAATATAGAAACGGGACCCGCTGGATCGACTTTTCCCTGGCATCGGGTCTTTGACAAGGGCACGTCGGATGTGCAAACTGAGTTTTTCCGTGTGGAGATTAATGCCGAGGGAGATATTCGGGCGATCTCAAAGAAGTGCAGCCGTGAAAAGCCCACGGACGAAACTGCCTGTGGTGAATGTACCAAAATTCCGGCGCGCCTGCTCGAGTTACAGGACCTTGCGACAAACCTCAAACCCCATACGAACTATCGTTTTCTTAATTACCAGCAACTTACACAAACTCTCAATGATAAGGATTCAGAATTGCGCAAAATGCGCACAAAGGTACCCACAATGAGCATCACAGCTGCATGACACTAAAATTTTGTTCCAGTGTTCAAATCTTGCACGTCGACTCGGAAACACCATTAAGAAATTGGCAGATTGGCGCCGTCTAGCCTTTGCTGTCGCTGATTCCGATTACCCTCGACTCACACAGCTTCTCTCAGTCGGACTGCGCAACGGCGCTAGCGCCCGCAAACTTATCAACATGCTTAGCGATGCCGTTGAGGGCGTTCTCAAATATACCCCGCGCCCATCCACCGATTCCCGTACCATTGATATAGCGCAAATGACTTACATTCTTGGAGGGCGAAAGCTACTGTATGCTCTCAGCCACGGGCTGGGACTCCCGTCTCTCCAAACAATCCGCAATAAGATGGCGTTTACCCGAATCATGCCTACCGTGGGCACCATCAACCTCGGAGATATCCTCCACAATATCGAGGAAGTCGTATTGAAGCCTCGTGCAGCCGCGGGTCGGACCAAATTGCGTGGAGTCAGCCTGCTCATCGACGAGACGGCTCTGGAGGAGCGCGCGGTGCATTTTCGTCACAACAACCAGGTCGGCGGCTTGTGCTGGCGCCATTCGCCGGCTGGGAGCCTGATATTGAACACGTACGAGGCGGCCATGAAGTTGGCGCGCCAAATCAAGGCCGGAGAAGTGCACCTCGCCAAAGAAATGACAGTTGTTACCGCCTCGTGCTTTGGCGAAGCAGGCACATATCCGATTCTAGCACTTCCAGCGTGCAAGCACATGGACGCCGGTGACTCTAGGACGATATACCAGATGGTTACAGAAGCCTGGGGCTGTAGTGCTGCCTCGAAGGTTGGCCAACTCTGGTCATGGGCGACAGATGGCGATATGACGCGACGTATAGCGGGTTACAAAGAATTTCTTTCACAAAAACTCACGCCCATGTCTCCAATTTACGGGACACTTGCTTCGATGGTCGGACTAAATCTCTTTACGGGTGCTAATTCAGTTACGCTTGATTTCGACTTTAAGCATATTTTCAAACGTAAGTGCTATCCTTCCTCTTGCACTGTGTACTGACTCTTTTTGACAGGTATCTGCACGCTTTTGCGATCCACCCAGGGTGTTGTACTCAACAACGGTCGCGTAATCAACCCTGCGATGCTTGCGAGCTACCTCGTTCGTCTGCCCGGTGAAACACCTGATTCTGTACATCAGATGCTGTTCCCGCACGACCCTCAAGATGTCCCTCGCGCAGTTGAGCTCCTTCAGGCCGTGATTGCAGTAGGCGGACTCAATTATGGGACCATGACTGCGGATACCTGCGCCGATGTAGACGCCCTCCGCCTCCTCGGTCACGTCATCAAATCCATTCTCGTGCCCTTCACCGACACAACCTTATCCCTCACCCAGCAGTTCATATCCCTTTCCACGTTCGCTCACCTTTCCTTCAGTCTTTTCCGTGTTTCCCGGACCCAGTACATGTCCAACCAATTATATGGCGATAGCCAGACAATGGTCAAGAACGCTATCTTTTGCCTCGCCAAACAACAAATCCTCGATCCTATCGAGCGATTTTACCTATTCCAGGTCGGCGATGACCCGCTAGAACGTCTGTTTGGAAAGCTGCGCATGCTGGGACGCCACAATTCAGCGATGAATTACTCCCAGGCAATTGACCGACTGGGACATGCCGCAGATCTACACGGAGCATTTATGCGCAACCCTGACCTCGATCAAGGCGAACGGCGACTGAACATGAACCGCTCTGAAGGAGTCGACCATCTCACAATGAAAGCGTTCACAGGAGACCTCGTTTCGAGCTCCTGCCATCTCCCGAGTGCTTGGGTTGACGGCCGAAACCTTGCGACCGATATTTTGAAGAAGTCTGCAATTGCGCCAGAGCAGTTCGATTACGCGACAATTTTTGCCGACGAGGGTACGGATATGCTTGCGGTTTTTGGAAAGGGACTCTATCCGGGTATCGACACCGACAAGCTGGACCTAGATCGCTCGATTATCCCCGAACCCGAACTCACTCCCGACGCGAACGAAGATTCGGACAATGACGATGCGGGTGATGGTGTGACATTCGAGGAGGCAATTGACCCCGACGCCGTCCCAGAACTGCAGCTCCCATCTGGCCCCGGTGTTGTCCCCAACGACTACCTTCTCGTGGATGGGAAGTGGGTACACAAGCAGCGAGTCTGCCGGCTAGTCATCAGCAAGGACTTTCAACCGAAGTCTATTACTCGTCTGCTGCGTGTCCGTGGGCATGCCAACGTCAACGCTAGACCTCGAGACGACACTCATATCGACCCTGACAGTCTCCTCGGCAAGGACATGTTCTTGGTCGGCGACCCCATCCTGACCCTCCTTCGCACGGATACGAAAATCTCCGTTGCGGTGCTCAGGACAACCGCTATCCATCAGGATGGGATTTCGCGTTCGCGTATCCTCAACACTACAATTAAGAACTCTGCCGCGAAGGTCAAAATTACCGGACAAATTTACTCCCTTACCCTTGTTCGCAAAACTGCCAGTCTCAACTCTTCTCCCGTCCCAACTTCCACTACAATCCGCCCTAACGACTGGCTAGAGTCACTCGACGAGTCCGATTGGGCTTGGATTTGGAACGGTGATTATCTCAAGGTCGGGTCAGTCATGCGCGGAACGTCGGGTAATGACAAAGTGACGACCGACAAGGTGGTTTTGGTATCGGTTCCCGGCTGCTTGACAGAACTTGTAAATCCGACCATGGTAGACGCCACCATTCGACTTCCCGAGACGGTTGCAGCCCGCATCAACTCCCTTGGTCAATCTTGGGAGATCGACGATAAACAGCTGGGCCTCGTGGCTGAGTTGTTATGGGGTCGAGCAGTCGAACACGGCATGGCGGCAGGGTCGATTACCGCGGTGCACGCTTCGACAAAGTTCCCGTATCTGTTTGACGATGGTAAGCATCTTCTTCAGTCTCCAGTATAATTATTTCATTGCCTGTCTAGGAAACCCCGCTCTGCTGTCTGTTGTCCCCACCCAGCAACTAACTCAGGACCATGGCGAGCGTGTCAGCCGGACTTGCGAGCTTTGCGGCGAGAAACTCGACAATGCTAGAGCACATATGGGATTACATATACTTCGTAAACTCCGTGGCGTCGAAGAGGACCTGACAAAGCCGGTAATTCCCATCTTCTAGACCACCAACGCGCTCTTTATTGATGTTTTACAGGTTGCTCATTCGTTACCGTGCGGTTTCTGCGGAGAAATGGGACACGCCGCATGCAACGTATATGTCCAGGTCAAGAAGACATCTGTCGCGGTCGAAAGCAACTGTCGACTTGCAGCACCTTTCAAGTACGCGTTCGCAGAGCGAGGATCCGTGGCTACCCCATGCCGCAACGTCCCGATTGTGTGTGGCTTATGCCCCAGCACGCTTACATCCGGAAGGGAGAGCCGTTCTCAGCCTGCGCAGTGGCGGTACAACATGGAAGAGCACCTGGCACTCGCACATCCCGAGTATGTGTCACCGCGCAACCCCGACGGACTCCAGCGACTGCCGCATGCAGTTTGGACAGCTATGGAGATCACCGTCACAGAGCATCGTGGGCTTGGAATTCCCGAGGGCAAGATTCCGGCTCCATTTTCTCGTGTAACGGGGCCGGATGAGGGCGTGGAAGAGTCGCAGCCAGGGGTACGTCGTGTTCCGGTTCGTACGGTTGCAGATGCGTCGGGTCGTGGAAGGCGAAAGAGCAGCGGCGGCGGGGTGACAAAAAAGCGAAAGATTAATTCGGGCGCACCAGTAGCTAGCAGTTCAAAGAATTAAATTATGTATTAAGGTATTCTGTATTCAAGTAGTTGCGTCGTATTTTCCTTGTGGCCATTCGCAGCAACGAGTCGTGGAAGCTGTTAATTTATACAATTGCGCTTGGAATATGGCAGGCGGATGCCGGTCCGAACGCGTCGGTCCGGCACGGTTTAGTTGGTCACGAATTACTGGGAACATATGAGCTTGGAGAGGGTAATATATATGCACCAGATTTTTTTCACACCCACTGATCAAAATGACAGGAAGTGTCGGAGGGAAAGCTGCTTATCGACGCCGCCAAAGCCACGGGGGTGAAAGGCATCATCTGGTCCGGCCTGGCATCCATCAAGAAAATCAGCGGCGGCAAATACACGAACGACGCTTTCGAAGGCAAGGCACAGGTCACGGAATACGGCCGCGCCGCAGGCGTCCCGTTCGTCGACGTCCAGGCCGGGGCATATGCCACCAACTTCCTCAAAGCAGCTTCCCATTTGTGGTGAAAGAGGCCGACGGCACATATGCGCTGCCGTCGGTCGCACGGGGTACGATGGTCATGTCCATTATCGACATGGAGCACGACTACGGGTTGTACGTCCGCTGGGTGCTGGAAATGCCTGTTTTTCCCGATGGTTTGAACGTGTACGCCACAAGTTGGGACCTCAGCCAGGAGGACCAGGCCCGCCAGATCTCTGAAGGTAATTTATGTGGACTGGATTTGGACTAACGAATACTCAGCGTTGTTCGCAGGTACCGGGAAGAAGGTTGTATTCAAACAAATCACGCCTGAGGTGGCCGCACAGAGGCTTGTTTCGCTCGGCTTCCCGCCTACGGCAGCCGCCGGCACTATAGACACATTCCAGTTCATGGAAGAGTTTGGACGTAGGTTCAAATGTGCTTTGGTCCAGGATAAGATTTTTGCTGACAGGTAAACCCACCAGACCATGGCGGTAATCCGTCTACTAGTGCAGAGGGCCTCGCGCTACCGACGCGCACTTTCGCCGAGTGGGTGAAGAGTGCGGACTGGAGCAAGGTCCTCGTTTGATGTACTGGAGATGCCTCTTCGATTTGGATAACACCTACCTTCAACATGATGTCGGTGTGGAGTTGAGAATTGAATATTGGGGCTTGCCGGTCTTATGCTGAGCCGTGCTCCGCAAGCGATCCGTCCGTTGATTGGACCTGACTAAGTGCGAGTCGCAGTTGGCGGGAAGTGAGGGTCAGGTGCTACACCAGGAGATTACCTGGCCTCAACTCGGACGGACGCAGTCACGTTAATCCGGGCGCTGCTGGGACGTCGTATCCCCGTCCACTCCACCTGATTGTCCGAGATCACCCGTCCTGTGCGTCTGCAGACTAATTCAGCATGTGCAGCTCGGTAATAGGCCTTCCGTCTGCAGGGACGGCTGTACCACGCTTTTGCCTCGCGCAGGCTCCGTGGTATTACTGTAAATGAAGGCCTGGATGATACTGCAATAGACCGTTCCGCTCCCGAAGCATTATCGCCCAAATCAAGGAATAGATTGCCCAAATTTAACGGGAAAAGGCTGATAGGCAGAGGCAACTGCGAAAGGATAAACTTGCATAATTAACTTGCACGCACCTGAGAGCAGATGAGAGAACGGAAGCGCGGGCCGATGTCCCTCGTGGCCGTGGGGAAACTGCGGGGTAAATGATTGATGCGCCGCAGATCCGGCTTTCCCCACATTTCTTCTTTCACCCGCCCACCAGGGCCGCTGGCAAGTCCACACCAGCATCCGTGGATCCCCTCCCGGACAACGTACCACACCTATCTCCCTTTATCCGCTCCGCATCGCGTCGAGCCCCCACATACTTACCATGGTGAGCTGTCGTCCAGCGTTGTGGAGCATGCAGTGACCAATGACTCGAAGCCACCGCAAGTCCAGCAACCACCGCAGGACCAGCACCACGACGTGCACAACAAGCACGCGAACGTATTGCACAGAGATGCGCTGTTGCAAGCCCTGGGGTCGATTCTAGCACCGGTAAGTCGACATTCGACGCGTAGTGATGTTGGGGAGAGCGCGGCTTGAAAACACGGTTTTCGCCCCGGCACCGTGACTTGGGCTTCACTTAAAGCCTTTTATTTCGCGTTTCTCCTAAATTTCAGCGAAATCGAATGACACTTGTGCAGAAACGACCCCCACTAACGGAGCGCTCGTCGTCTACGTCCACCGTCGACTCGTCGCGGTCGTCGTCTGGCACTGCCAGCCCTGCGCACTTCCCGCACTCGCATACGCCGCACGCGCCGCACTCACCCGCGCCGCCCCCGCCTCCGCCACACTCGACGCCCGTCCCCGTGCCCCACCACGCGCACGCGCACACCCATCATCAGCATGCGCCATCGCCGCTCGCAGAGTCCGCCTCCGCCGGAGACGAAGACTCAGCGCAGGTCAGCTCCCCACGCGCTCGCCCCTACCCGCTGACCGCTCCCATGCCCACCCAGGACACGCATGATGCACATGCGCACACCGGCGCCGGCGCACCGATCGCCCCCGTCCCGGTCCCGCGCTCTAAGATCATCGACTCTCTCAAGAACAAGAACGGCGCCTGGGATGCGCTCATCCACGGCTCGTTCTCGTAGAGTCGTAGGAGCTGCACACAATGCGATTTCTTCTGGTCTTCCGACGTCCTGCGATGGGTTTGGTTTGGTAGGGTCTCTCTCTCTCGCTTCTCGGAGTCATGTCTGCTCGGAGCCAGCGGTGTGCCGTATGTATGTATTCGTAGACCGGGCCCCGGATATCGACACCTCTGTTGTTGTACTACATTTACTTTCCTTGTAATGTCCACCGTGTTGTCTGTATGCTGAGCAGCTGTCTTGCATCAATCTGCGACCTGTTCCCCAAAAAGCCAATGTCCAAATGCGGAGAGGCCGCCGCCAGATGATCAGATCAGCGCAATGTGGGGTAAATTGTAATCGGCTAACAGTTTGAAGGCCCCTATGTGCATGTTCCTGGCAACCGCGGAACTTGAACAGCGCATGTAAAAGAGCTGAGGGATACGCAGTTAGCCCATAGAAACTCGACCGTAAAAACGAATGGCACATCGCGCGTTTTATGATCTATTCAAAATTCAAATAGCAGTAATGATGTGTGTGTCACTCGGCGAGCCATTGTAATTTGAATGGGTGCTTTGAAGAGGGAGTAATAGAAAGGCAATGTGTACTTGTCTGTAGATAACATACATATGGACTTGGGGTGAGGGTTGAATGAATTAATTAATTCGTGAGCCTGGCAGTACTTACGGTAAATTAAAACAGCGGCTGGCGTGAACGAGCGCGAACGATGGGTATAAAAACTTGCCTCAACTCACGGCCATCGAGTTGTATCCTCGGATTTCAAAGCTTCGATATAAATAATGGGTGGATTTGAGTGAGCAAGGTGGATCGCTGGCGGCACGGTGCCGGATATACGATTCACCCGCCATATCTTTGAACAGGACCTCCATCTCAGAGTTGGCAGCGATGTGCCTTAAAGATTCATCTATTCCGGCGAGTAGGATCGATGACAATAATGCTACAACGATGAATAAAAGTGTAAGGTACCATTACTGCGGCGGCAGAGGATTGGACTTCGAGTCAGTGGTGGGGAGGGGTTCTTTTCCGTAGCGAGACGACGTTGCCTGGAATAATCGATCAATGTTAGAGCTAGCGTCAGAGGGGAATTAACTCGTCCTTTTTTCGACCAGCGATCGCGGCCCCGGGCCCCGTAAAACCAGCTGCAGCCAAGGACTTCCTCATCAGTTCGGAGGATGCATAGACACGCAAAGAACGCCGCGACAGAAGTGGTGAAGGAAAGGACGACATGGAGGTCATTTTAGGGCACGAGCCTGGTCCTAGGCCATAGGTTCAAGTTGGCAATGGGGGCCGAGGCCAGTGTTGATTTCGAACGAGGTCATCATGCGGCAAAATAATTATGGCAGACGAGCACTTGCCAATGAAAATATGACGTATGAGGAGGAGGAGCATATCACCCTCTTCTGGGTTAGTGAGGCTGACCACAGTCATAGCGAGGCGGTATACCAAGAGGATGGTCGGGATAAATCTGAAGCGGTCGGGTGTGAGAACCGATGGGGCCGCGCCGACAATTGTAATGAGGAAAGCAGTCCATGCATTGGAGTGGGAGAGGAACAGTTTGGCGGTAGAGTGGTGATAATTCCTGAGTGAACGTTTAGAAGCCCCTGACCAGCACGTGAAGGTCGGCCGATTCCGGGCCGACTCGGACTTTGGTCCGAACCCACTTCTTCTCAACCTTCTGGTTCGGAATCCTCCATCTCACGACGTCTCCGCGTCTGAATCTGGAGCGGACTTGCGTATGGTAGCTCTGTCTCATTTAATTATTTAAGTCAAAGGAGTACTGTATCTCTAGGATATCAAGCGAGGACCTTGCTCCAGTCCGCGCTCTTCACGAACTCAGCGAAAGTGCGCGTCGGTCGCGCAAGGCCCTTTGCGCTGGTGGAAGGATTGCCGCCATAGTCTGGTGGGTTTAACCATCAGCAAAAATGCTAAACAAAAAGACTACACCAAGACTGCACTCACATCCGAACTCATCGAAGAACTGGAATCCTTCTACAACGTCGACGGCAGCCGCGGGCGGGAAGCCAAGCGAAACAAATCTCTGCGTGGCCACTTCAGGACTGATTTGCTTGAATACGACCTTCTTCCCGGTGCCTGCATTCAAACAATGATGAGTATTTATTCACAATTAATGTGTTCCATAGAAATACTTGCCTTCGGAAATTTGGCGGGCCTGGTCCTCCAGGCTGATGTCCTCGCTCGTAGTGTATACGTCCAAGCCATCGGGGAACACGGGCATTTCAAGCACCCAACGGACATACAGCCCATAGTCGTTCTCCATGTCGATTGTGGGCATGACCGTTGTGGGTCTTACGACCCACGGCAGCGCAAAGGTGCCGTCGGGCTCTTTCACGAGCAGTGGGAAGTTACCGAGGAAGTTGGAGGCGTACGAACCGGCTTGGACGTCGACGAAAGGGACGCCCGAAGCGCGGCCATATTCCGTGACCTGGGCCTTGCCGTCGAAGTGCTCAACCTTTGTGTATTTCCCGCCGCTGATTTCTTGACGGGTACCAGACCGGACCAAATTATGCCTTTCACACCCGCGGCTTTGGCGGCGTCGATGAGCAGCTTCCCCTCCGATACTTCCTGTCACTTTGATCAGTGAGTGTGCAAAAAGGATTCCGGTGCGTATTATTACCCTCTCCGAGTTCATGTGTTCCCAGTAATTGGTGACTAACTGAATCGCGCGCCAAGTGAGTCGAAAATTGAACCACGGACATTATCAAACATGGTTGAAACAACTTACGAAAGCATAATCCGCGCCAACGAACGCCTTGTACACCTCCTCCTTGTTTTCCAAGACCAAATTCACGGCGACCAGCTCCACATCCCGTTTTTTGAGTGCCTCTGCGGCTGGTTTTGCGACGTCCCGGGTAAATCACGGATGCGGTACGGCTTGTCGGATTCGGAGAGCGCCTTGATAACACTACCACCTTGTACACCAGTAGCACCGACTACGGCAATGAGAGGCGTCGATTGGACTTTGGTGATTGTCATGGTGCGGGAAAAGGGGAAATCTGAAGCCTTGGAGGGTCCTTTGTTATGATGTCCTCTGTGCCTGTCTCCCCCTCTTTTAAACCTCCCTCGACTCTGCGTCGTTACAAAGTGGTGCTCAACCTACCCCGGCGGTCTCGGATTCCAGACCAAGTAGGAGGTAGTATATCCCGACGAATCGGGAAATCCTGTTTAAACTTTATAATCAACCATCTTATTACTAATTTACTTGACCGCTCATTTTTTATCTCGGATCACCATTGGGCTCAGCAGGCCCCGAGTGCAAAATTTTGGTGAAGCCCGACAGTAAGCGACCTTGGCGTTCAACGGAGGTAAGGCGAGTAAGGCCTGCCTGTGCATTGGTTGACTTCCAGTACTAGTTGATACCGCAGCGGCGCGCATGCACCTAAGCCAGCTCACGCATCATGATCGAGGAAATTGGGAATTTTGGCGCACGCGCCGCCACCCTAGTCTCTGCTACAGACCAGAAACGGATGACGAACAAGTAAGTATCCGTATATAGCCGCCACCCGACGCACCGCGCGCGCATCAACGCCACCGGAGGGGTGTCCGATATGGCAAAGGTTCGGCCTTTAATAGAAATAACATGTGGCACCCTCTGACGACAGGTTTGTGGAATTGAAATATAACTAGGAAACTGACAAACTAGGCTGTTAGTCCGCGAAATCTACCGTCGGCGGTGAAATAATTCTCCAACGTTAACAACCTCCGCTCGAACTTTTCCTCCATGGCCGCGATCCGTGCTTCCAGTGTCGTGAAAGACGCAGCGATGTCCGCCGAACTGACCTCCTCGATCGGAATCTTGTCGAATATCCAGAGGAGCAGATGGGCGAGCGTGTGTTTCGGTGTCGAGTTCTCAGCGTCGGGAAGGGCGGCAGCGCGTTTTGTGTGACAGGCCTTGCAGACATAGGTGTCCTCGTCTAAGACCGACATGTAAGGTGCGCAATAATGTAAAAGAATTTCAGTAAACGTACCACAAACGATGCAAACCCAGCACGGAGGGGCGACAGAAACCCCGCAGCAACAGCACGACTTGTGGTCATTTCCATTGAACACTGTCTTGACCGTCTGCGCGAGCTCCTTGGACTTTGGTACCAGGACCGCCATTTCCCCGTCGTGAATAGGGCGAGTGGTTTCGATCATAAGATGGGCCGCAGTATGTTGGATCCCCAAGTGCCAGACCTCGGCTTCAAAGCAACTCGAACACAAATCGACAGTGTGCAGGAACACGTCCATGCATTGAACACAGAGAATGCGTGTTCCATTGATCTGTTTGTGGCAATTTGAATGATCACAGCGACGCGAACTAAAGGCGTTCAGAGAGGTAAGGTTGCATGCCAAGTTGGGTACTCACAATGAGAAAGTGGTGGTTGAATCAGGGGTCAATACGTCACTCTCCCTAAGGCGAAGATTTTCGCCATTGTATTTGAAAGCGGGGTCCTCAATGAACGTCAGAATGGTATTATTAATCGGGTCACGCCGGTGTTCAGCAGACGTGAGTTCGAACTACAAGAGGATATTGTTGGGTACGTGGCGACATGGAAACCATTAGTGCTTACCATGCCGAAAGCAAACTGCCCCATATGTTCATCGACATCCAGGTCATGCGACTTGAAGATCGCTGGGAGACTCGTCAATGTCATCCATCAGCCAACCGTCCAAGCTCTAAATGCGCACCTTTCAGCTTCCTCCTCCCGCGTATCGACAGCACGGAATATGGAGGCGATCGATGTACTCATGGCCTGAAACTCGGCTTCATCGAGAGTCTGCGTACAAGCCCGCCGTAATTTCTCGAACTGGTCCTTTAGAAGCACGTAAAGCAAGATTTCACATCACCCTCGCCAAGTCTAAAAGGAATAGGAAAGCTTACATGTTCAGCCCTCCCCTTCGCCACAAGCTTTAAAGCATCGTCATCGAGCTGATATTTTAGTCTATGCAAACGCCTCTCAAATTTTGCGGTCTCCTCCTTCTGGTGCTCGTCGGTAATACGTCTCAGCGGAGTGCCCCTTAAAGCCGGACGTTCCGTTGGACGCGTCGCACGCAGAAGCAGCTCCACCCGCTGGATCTCTATCCCCGCCAAGTACGTGGTTGCGGCTTGCAAATTCTGGGATTTTACGGACTGCAAAACGGTCACCATGGCGGAGAGAATGTTGTAGATGCGGGTCCTGTACCACGTCACCGAATTGTGCCACCCCGCCGCGCAGAATGCCACCCAATGGAGAAGACTGGTTTCCAAAAGTTAGCAAGACATCTCAAATTTGGTGAGACGGAACGACGGACCTCCACTTCTCAGGCCGCCGTCGACAAAACTGATTAACCACATTGATGCTGAGGTACCCCGCCCCATCGTCATCGACGGCTTCGATAATCTGCTGCAGATATGTGACACCGAGGTACGCCAGCGCCCACCGGTCGTCTTCCTGCTTTGCCGTCGGGGGAATGTTCTGCCCGCCCACCAAGGGAATCGAGGCAGTCTCATCATCCACCTCAAAAGAGTCACCCTCGTGGTCATGACTTTAGGACATAGTAAACTTTTCGATGAAATGGTATCTCAGACCCAGTGCAAAGCTGCGCGCCTTCACGTTGCTCTGCCACCTTTCCTTCCGCCAAAGTGCGTTCAAATCCTACACGCAAATGTGAGAACGGCGCGGGCAAGGCAGAATATAAAGCACACACCGCGTCGGTCACCTTCTTGTACTCACCACCCGAAATACTGTCGATAACACGGTCCTCCATGCCCCGAAGTTCGACGGCAACGTGCTCCCCGGGTTTTGTCAGTTTGCTCCCTGTGTAAGGCAAGCTTGGCGGAGAAGAACGTGCTGTGCTTCTCGAGCGCCGTTTGCAGGGGCTCCTCCAGCTCGCCCTTCAGTTTCTGTTTCAATTTACAGCTCCCACGGTCGGTGTCGCTCATACGCGTCTGGTCGAAGGAGGCCATATGTCTGCCAGTCAACTCGACGAAGGCAGCCAGGGTAGTGGTGATGTTGATCCACTTCTTGACATCCCCCGTGCGCATTGACGAACGCGCGCGCCTTGGCCTCGAGGGGCGTATCCAGTCCTGGGAAGATCTTCATTAGCATTCCTTGGATTGTCATAACCTGATCGCCCAAGTCCTCGTCTGCCGCATCCTTGTCAGAAGTGGGCACGATCTGTTGCTCGATTTGGTGCTTGTACGCGTGGAACTCCTTCACGAAATCTGCTAACATTTTCTCGTAGTCTCCGATCTTGATCGTCATAGCTGCGGACCTCGGTCTGAGATGGCAAAGCGACGGTATGGAGTGATTTACCCTAAACATCTTTGCCCGCATACACATCGCATGCGTTCCCGCATTGCTGTATCGAGTCCGAGATGGATTCCATCAAGGGCGACATTTTATCCTTCAACGTCAGACCGTCCGGTCCCTTCTCGTCGGAACGACGTATATTCCGAAGCCTTGCGAGGATCAGTGACCACGTTCGGAAACAGAACCGAGCGACGCACTGAAAAAGAGCGGACATCATGTCTTGCATCTGAATGCTCACCAGCAGCACTTTCTTGCTAGTCTCCCACGAGGCCATCTTGAGCGTTAAGACCAACTTGAATACGTCCACCGCCACTAGGCAGACACGTCAAATCTGCCCCACAAAGCAAACGAATAGAACACACCTCGGACGAATGGATGCAGCTCTTCGAGCACATCGAGCCCCTGGATCAGTACCGCGGACGTGTCCCTTAGCCTGCCTATGGCGATATTGAGACGTTTGAAGTCCATTGGAGTGGAATTCTGGCGGAGCGCAGACGCGAGCGCATTGCCGGCGCTATTGATGGTGTCCTCTTTTTGCGCGTAGAACTTCAGGAGCTTATCGTACGCGGTGAGTGGTACGCTCGGCCGGTATTCTGCAAAGAAGCAATGAGGAGGCGCGACAAATGACGAGCCAAGATCGAAAGACAAAGCCCACCGATGTTACCGCTCTTGGCTTGAGCACCGGAGTCGTTCGCTCCGACGATGGTGGTGTTGGGGCTGTCAATCGTCTTCATTGCCAAGGCGTCTGTCGGCACCTCGCTCGGCTGCGTGTCGGGCGCCACCTTGACCGATACCGAGTCGGTCGCCACAGGGATCCGAGTCTCGTCCGTCGTCGCGGTTGTGTCGGGCTTCGGGGTGAAATGACTGAAGAATTTGAGGGTGTTGCCTTGGGGAAAGGCATCGTTTATATGGTAAGTCTGGGGAACAACAATCGCGCCGGCCGTTATAAGGAAGGAACGATGCAGCTTGGGCGTTGCATGTTTCCGCATGCCTTTAATTTGAGAGTTCTGGTTGCGGCTTTGGATCGATTGATCGATGGGAGGCCTCAGTGTGTAAGAAACTCCCTCGATCTTGGCATGCTCAAATTGGTACTGGCCGGCAGCTGGTGATTGTGGCGAGCTGAAATGGCCGAAGGACCTCGGGCACTGGCGCACTGCTATTACAAAGGCTCTGTCAAAGCAATTTAGTATCGACTAGGAGGAAATGAACGTGCTTCCATATGCCTTGAAGTTGAGCAAAGGAACGTGTTGCACCCGAGAGTCGCAAACGTAATAATGCATTAGTTCCACCGCTGACCCATGTTTTCCTTTCCTTCCTTCTCAAGCAGCGAGTCGAGTAGGTATGCAGCGGAAACCGAGCAGCAGCAGACAGGCTTCAAGCTCACGCGAGTTTCGCAAATGTCGAGAGTACGCCACAATCGATCCACACAGCGCGGAAAATTGGCAGTCGAAATGGCCAGATGATCGGAGTTGTACCAACGCGACCGCATCGACAATGGAAGCCAATGTCAGGTTGATACTATAGCTAATAGTAATTTTATCGCTGACCTTACAGCGCGTAGCACTTCTCGCCGCCTAAATAGCAGCACAAGCTACGCCGCTTGCATGTGGGCCGGCGCTCCTCAGGCTCGACGAAAAAGCGCCCATAGTTTAGGTATCGCGTTGACCGACTCGGTACTCAGCGGTTGAGACGATATCGATATAAGCAATTTTGTGGAGATTTTTCAAGCAGGGGGCTGACTTTCAGCATGGAACACGCGGTGCCAATGGGGTTGAGCGTTCGTAACGAACCCAGGGTGTAGTTCTGACTGCGGGTATCCCCTACGGGATAAGCTCAGTCTCTGGCGGTCGGTAAATGGGCGGGTAAACGAAAACTGACAAGTAGTTCCGCCCAGATAAGACAGGATCCAGCGCATAAGACGAATTGCAATCTGCTACCACAAGCCTGTGCGCCTTGGCCCCGGAATGTAGGCATGTGAAGTTGTGAACCCGCCAAGATTCAAGAACCGGGAACCCGCATTCTGGCTCTGTGACTTCAAACGGGCGGTAAACGGCGGAAAAAAAGACCACAGGCTGCAATTCGATCCGCTGATGCAAGCCAAAATAAGCCAGCGAATGAATTGAAGCCTAAGGAGGCGGGTGCGATCAAGGTGGAATGTCTCGGACTCGGAGGATCCGCATCAAGTGGCTGTGTTGATTATTGATTATACTGATCGCTGCTGCTCGTCGTCGATGCTTTGCGCGCAAGTCGTGACGCGTGTATCTTCAGCGGTGTCCACTCTCAATCAGAGACCCGCCGGACTTCGACCCATCCTCGCCGGCCTTGCCTGCCACGGTCCCGGATACGTCCCACTCTAGCGGACGCTTTTTGTATCTCTATCGTGTAGGGAGCTCACCCGGCGCATCGAAAGAGACTGAGCCTGATGAATCAAGTCTCGGACCGGAGGAGCGCCACCACCACTAGCCCGTTAACAAATGTTCTGGGATTTGGGAATAGCTCAGTCCTGGGCAGCAGCACACTAAACCTAAGAAAGCAGGTCTGGCAATATCAATATCGAATATGTATTAACATTTCCCACCTCGTTAACGACACTCATGTCGCCCGACGACGCCCACGTCGCCGCGTCTCCGACGAGATCAACCACCTGCGCGGTGCCCTGGATAGTACTCGTACTAGGCTCGGAGATGCCCTCGGTATCCTGAACACCATGCGGTCCCTCACTCCGAGGTCGACGCGCTGAAGACCGCCGCAACAGCCCGCCCTCCCGCCCTGTGCACCGATGGCAGTCGACCCATTCTACTCCCCTTTGCTGGGCAGGTGGCCAGTCGCTGGACTGGCACGCTTATACGTCCCCCGCGAATACCCTCTTCCTTCACACCGTCGAAGAGGCAGCGGCCGAAGCTACCTTCCGCTCCAGAGCACCACCGCGTCCACTTCTACATGTCTTCGCGACTGGAGAGGGTCCGTGACATCGCGAAGGCCAGATCCCCCATTTCTCTCCGATTGCTTCAGTAACGCGATCCGTTTTGCGGGCAGGCGACGATCAGCGTCCGCTTTCACGACAGTTGCAGTCTATTCTCTCCTCTGCCTAGAATACATATCCACGGAAATCCAGCAATAGAAATCCCGACGAAAGAACCGATTGAACTCATGTGTGTCAACGATATCACCATCTTTCCAGAGACCTGCCTGCAACCAACCCAAAAAGACACTCTAAGCCTTCCAGACGGCTACATGGTAGCCTCGATGTCTCACCCGGATATGGGCTGCTTCGGTCATTAAGTCGCTACCATTTATCTCGGCACCAGATCTACTGCTTGTTCTCGACTTCGGAGCATTTCATGTCATCGGCTCCATTACCGGGCAACTATCGGCTCCGAAGACAGGTCGGAAGCAGTAACGTTCCGCGTTGTATAACAATGGCGGGACTTGAATGCCCGAATCGCATCCTCGGATCGCAGCGGAAACCATCCAAGTACTTCTCTTGTATCTTTGTCGCTGCATCTCCCTTTTTACTTAGCTTTTTGCTCTGACGCCCAGTTGTCAGATGAAAACATGTGGCAGCCGCCACTGAGATGACGGCATGAAGATACTGGCATTTCCAGGGTGACTTTATTTCACCGCACGTTTGCGGTGGCGGATTTTGGTAAGAACCCTAAAACGAATGTATGGGATTATAATTTAGAAAATGAAAAACCAACCGACCCATACGTGTTCCCCATTGCCGAGGAATGAACACCCGCAAAAAGAGAACACTATGGGACATGCCAGACTTGCCATAAAACATTCGGTCGTAAGAGTGTTGGATTCGGAATTCGAGGTGGATGCTGACCGGATGTATTTCAGGGCTCCGGTTCCTCGTGTTCGACAGTGCTACTTGATGGCGCCATCGTGCCAACACGTTGGCGGCCACATAACTTGAAGTCTTCCGTGGCTTGGTCCGCGGCGGTAGCTAAGAGGGACACGGCGGCAATTGGGGTCTTACAGGACTGGCGGATTTAGACTTATACTAATGATTTTTTTCCCACAAGGAGTGAGTTTCCAGCGAGCCGCCAGCGGCTTGGGTCGTCATTAATTTTAGACCAGAAGCTTCAAGAACAGCTTCTTCCCATAGTATCGGAGCGTCCGATCCGTAACTGTCACCTTATAAAAGAGACGAGGAAGGGGAAGCAAGTGTCAACCCGAAATATGTCCACACCTACGCAACTGAACTCTACGGGCCGGTCTGACAAAGACATGGTATGCTACGGCGTGTCTTCAAGTGCGGTAGGCCACCGTTTCTTTCGGCCACAGCATCACATATGATTTATATACAGGACGTGGCAAAGGAAAACATAACAAAGACAGTGAACATAGAAGTGGCAATAGTCGTGGCAATGAGGATGGCAAATATTCATCAGCACTGTTGAAAAACCCCAACATCACCAGTAAGTTTGTTGATATCGACAATCTGCTCACCTCACTTTTTCAAAGGTGATACAGGACGAACAATTATCATCTACGGTGGTAGCGGCGGTCAGGGAGGGGAAGGAGGCAACACAGGCGGTGCTGGTGGAACAGGCGAAGGCGGGACCTACCGTGCTGGAGACAACAACTTACCTCTCGGACCCCCTTGGACGTCTGTATGTTGTGCATGGTGACACATCTCTGTGTTACCCGTGCCTGCCAGGGACTCGCGAGCAGATTTTGCAGGACATCATTCAGCAGCTCTCTGTGTCTAGTGCAACCCTAATATTCTCTGGCTTTCCGGGGTTGCTGGCTCCGGAAAAAGTGCCATTGCTGCAAGTGTGGCTGAACACTTCAGAGGCCTGAATGGACTTGGAGCATTTATACTTTGCAACAGGAAAGTCCCAACCCATGCGGGACAGGTTCTTCAGACCATTGCATACAAGCTCGCTGAATTCAACCCCGAGTATATTGGGGCAGAAATTTATGCCACCTTGGAGAAGAAGCGGGGTATAGTCAACGAAGTTATCCTTACCCAATTTGAGGAGCTGCTCTTGCTCCGCTCTCCACCGCTTCCCCTAACATCAACACCCCTATCGTGATCATCTTGGATGCACTTGATAAATGCCGATCTCTGGAAGGAAGGAAGGAAGTTGATTACCGGCGCGGTCCCATTAAGGAACAACCGGGGCTGTACTACATACAAGTATAATTGTATGCTACAGATATCGTCCCCCTTACACCATTTCACAACCCGAGTACCCCGTCAGACATCTCCCCAGCAAGACGGTAATAAAAAACAAAAATACCGGTGGGTTAGTCGAGATGCATCATCCGGGGCCCCAGGGCGGCCTGGCATACAGGATCCAATATTGTGAGAGCAGATAAGTTTATTTCCTCGTTCGCCTTTTTTAGCGAGTCACGGTAAGCGACGCCAGCGAGGGTGCTTCGGCGGCAGAGACATGAGGCTGGAGAACAGACTGGGGCGTGCGAGAGTGATACACCGACAATCCAGGCCATTCTCCATTTTTCGGTATTCAGAATGTGGAGGAATACGGGGCGCTCGGGTAGAATCGGGAACGAGGATGTCGCCCTGAATAGCCCGCATAGAAAGGGGCAGATGACTGAAAGCCTCATTTCTTCCAGCGATACAATGGGGAAAGGCCAAGGCGGTCCCCCAGAACTTTAGCAATGGGCAATAAGGTGCATGGTCGGTAGGAAGCCAATTAGGAAGCGAAGAGTCGTTGGGTGCCCCTATTTAGCGCGGCGGCAAAAACGGGATGGGATCAGGTATCTGCGGCCGTTCTGAGTACGCCATGTATACCTGCTGCGCTCGTTATGCGTCTGGGTCATACAGGTTTCCTCTTTCTCTAGGCCATTGCAGTTTGCTCCCGATCGACATGGTGGTTCGGTCCAGAGTTACACCGCTCTGGTGTTGTTGATATCAAATCACTTCCCTCGTCTTCCTCCGAACTTCAGATTCTTGATCACAAGTCGCCGACATGAAGATATAGCTGCCTCCTTCGACAAAGGACCTCAAATCATACAATACCTCCTGGATGTCTCATCTCAAGAGGATATTCAATGGTACATCACTCACCGCCTCACAAAGATCCGAGCATCCAAGAGTCTTTCAGATGGGTGGCCTGGAACAGATAGATTGGGCTCCTTGGTCAAGTTGGCTGATGGTTTCTTCTTTTTTGGGCAGCAACAGCATGCAATCTCATTCAGGAGGCCTATGAGCCAAGTGATGTGTTAGCCCAGGTGTTGACCCACAGTTCCAACCTGGAGATCAGCTTACAGCACTGTACACCACTGCTCTAGAGGAAACTGGCTGGTTGAAGGATCCTGATTTTAGGAGAGATGCATCAACAGCTCTGACCGCCATCAGTTGTGCGGCTCTTGCCAAAGTCCCACTCACAGAGACAGCCCTGGATTCACTGCTGGACTTGGAATCTGGCAAATCTGCAACAGTTCTGGGCCATCTGGAATCTGTCATTGAGCAGAGGCAAGGCCAACCTCCGAAGCTCCTCCATTCATCTTTTGCGCATTATATTTTGGAGCAAGGACCATCTGTGGCCTCCACTGTGCGATTGAGATCTCGCTTTGTTGACATAAGTCATAGCAATTGATCTATGGCTCTGGCATGCTTGCATGTCCTCTCTACACAGTTACACTTCAATATCTGCCACATTGAGAGCTCCTATATCCTCAATTCAGAGGTCAAAGACCTTGACAGGCGGATTAATGAATACATCTCAAAAGAACTGGTGTATGCAACCAAGTTCTGGACTAAACATCTCTGTGCCATTGAAATTAGGGACTTCACCACCAATCTCATTTCTGCCTTGGAAAAATTTCTGCACAAACAGTTGCTATACTGGCTTGAAGTTGTTAGTGTCCTAGGATGTGTAAACACTGTGTCTGCAGAGTTGGAGACTCTGAAGCAATTTATAGTGGTAGGGGATTCTCATTTTATTTTCATGATCTCTAGCTTACAAGCCACAGGACAAGAACACAGCTCTTCACAAGTATATCAATGATGCTCAGCAGTTCTTGGAAAATTTTGCACCAGTCATTGCTAAAAGTGTACCACACATTTACCTCTCTGCTGTGCCCTTCTCTGCTACAGGGTCATTAGTGGGGACCTATCTTGCCAAGGTGGAGAATGTTTTGAAATGGAGAGTGGATGCAGTCATTGAAACCCCCCTGGTCCACTCCATCAATGTCAACTGTATTTCCTTCTCTGCCAATGGGAAGCAGATGGTGTCAGGATTGAAAGACAACACCATACAGATCTGGGACACCACAACTGGCAGGACAGTGGGTGCACCATTGATGGGGCATAGCAAGGATATCCACTGTGTTGCCTTTTCTCCTGACAGGATGCACATCGCTTCAGGCTCAAGTGACCAGACCATCCGGATCTGGGACTTGACAAATAAGACAAAGGGTGCGGTGCTAGAAGGAAAAATTGGGTCTGTTCTGTCTGTTGCATTCTCATGGGATGCAAAATGGATTGCTTCAGGCTCAAGCAACAACAAAATCCAGATCTGGAATTCCGTCACAGGCAAGGCACTGGGTGTACCATTTGAAGGGCACACTGACTGGGTTCTGTCTGTTGCATTCTCCCCAGACAGGAGGTTGATTTGTTCAGGCTCTGGGGACAATAGTATTCGCATTTGGGACACTGTGACATGCATGGCTGTGGGTCAACCATTGGTGCAGACCAATGCTGTTTTGTCTGTGGCCTTCTCACCAAATGGGAAACATTTTATTTCGGGCTCAGCTGACAACACTATAAGAATTTGGGATACTAGAACTTACACAGCAGTTGGTGAACCATTGTCGGGGCATACCGATGGTGTTTGCTTTGTTGCCTTTTCTCCAGATGGAACAAAAATCATTTCAGGATCTGAAGACAAGACCATACAAATCTGGGATGCTATCACACGAGAGGCATTGGATTCACTGTCAATGGTGCACAAGAATCACCTTTCATCTCTTGTTGGAGGCCTGGATCAGACACACACTCTTCCAGTCTCAGAAGACAAGATGAGCTGGGCCTCGCCCTCGCCAACAGCGATGGAGCCAATCACCAAGCTGCCTCAGTCCCATGCTCATGGTAAATATTTTGGTATATAGTGTTATCGGCATACTCACCTGCTTCCACCTTTTTATCACAAGATTGGAACACCTTGCGCAAGTAACCACCAACTTCAAGTTCAGGAGGCTCGGATTGAAAGGACATCACAGGTCAGCTGACCCTTCCTTTGATCTAAATGCACAACTCAGCTTCTTCCTGAATTTCAGTTCCCCGGGACTCCCTCTCTGGTGATTGATAAGGATGGCTGGCTCTTTAACTCGCAATCAGAAAGAATGTTCTGGGTTCCTCCCAAGGTTCACAAGAAATTTTGTGGCACATCAAATACACACTTTACAACTCGGGTTGATCCAACAATGTTGGATGAAATGTTGGATCTAAGCCGCTTTCTCCACGGCATGGAGTGGACAAAGTGCTGGAAACCTGGTTCAATTTGACAGATATAGATCTTTCAGGCCTGGTGGCACAATGTTTCGCAAGTTATTGCTTCTGATGCTTGATCCGACAACTTACCAATCTTACCTTTGTCAAGGTAGACAGAAATGTTCAATTGTACATGCTTTATGTATGCAACAGACTCAGACAAGACTCAGACAACTTACATATATGGATAAGACTCGGGATAAATTATACTGACGGAGTCCTTTTCGGAATGTGCCGGGTGTAGATACTGAAATACATGCGGCCTCTGAAATGAACTTGAAATCCCTCACTACACTACTACCAACAACCAGCGACGAGCTAACCCCTCCATCGTATCACTGGCCACCGTGTATTCTCTCTCTTATGAAATTAAGCCCGTCCGCCTTCAGACTCAGTCACTCCGCCCGTGCTCTTGTAGCATGTAAGAAATTTGACCGATCATATCTAGGCTTCTATGCTTCATCCGGCCAACGTAGGTTCAGCCTCGAATATGTCCATGTTCCTAGCAGCTGAGTGGAACTTGAACAGGGTACATATGTAATAGAGCTGAGGGATACACAGTTAGTGCATAGAAACTCAACCGTAAAAAAAATTGCACAGTGCATGTTCTATGATCTATTCAAATAGCAGTAGCGACGTGCCATATGACTCGGTGCGAGTTCTATCGTGATTTCAATGTTGCATAGCAAAGCAATGTTGAGTGTATACTTGTAGTTAGATAACGGACCTCCATCTGACGGCGTCTCCGTGTCTGAATCTGTAGTGGACTTGCGTATGTACTCGCGCCACAGACTCCGGGTCCTCACACTCGAATCTTGTCTTTGAGCTTCGAGCTACAGACCAAATTTTTCATTTGGAAACTTTGTCTCATTTAATCATTTAAATCAAAGGAGTATCTCTATTATATTATCAAGCGAGGACCGTGCTCCAGTCCGCGCTCCTCACAAACTCAGCGAAAGTGCGCGTCGGTCGCGCGAGGCCCTTTGCGCTGGTGGACGGATTGCCGCCATAGTCTGATAGGTTTAACTATCAGCAAAAATGTTAAACAAAAAATAACTGCACTCACATCCAAACTCATCGAAGAACTGGTATCCTTCCACAACATCGGTAGCCGCTGCGGGCGGGAAGCCTAGCGAAACAAACCGCTGTGTGGCCTCTTCAGGCGTGATTTGCTTGAACACAACCTTCTTCCCGGTGCCTGCCAACAACGGTCAGTATTTATTCACAATTAACATGCTCCGCAGCAATACTTGCCTTCGGAAATCTGACGCGCCTGGTCCTCCAGGCTGATGTCCTCGCTCGTGGTGTAGACGTCCAACCCATCGGGGAACACGGGCATTTCAAGCACCCAACGGACATACAGCCCATAGTCGTTCTCCATGTCGATTGTGGGCATGACCGTGTGGGTCTTACGACCCACGGCAGCGCAAAGGTGCCGTCGGGCTCTTTCACGAGCAGTGGGAAGTTGCCGAGAAGTTGGAGGCGTACGAACCGGCTTGGACGTCGACGAAAGGGACGCCCGAGGCGCGGCCGTATTCTGTGACCTGGGCCTTGCCGTCGAAGTGGTTGACCTTGGTGTATTTCCCGCCGCTAATTTTCTTGACGGGTACCAGACCGGACCAGATTATGCCTTTCACCCCCGCGGCTTTGGCAGCCTCGATGAGCAGCTTCCCCTCCGACACTTCCTGTCACTTTGATCAGTGGGTGTTAAAGGCTTCCGGTGGGTAGTATATACCCTCTCTAAGTCCATATGTTCCCAGTAATTGGTGACTAACTGAATCGTCAAGTGAGTCGAAAATTGAACCACAGGCATTATCAAACATGGTTGAAAGAACTTACGAAAGCATAATCCGCGCCAACGAACGCCTTGTACACTTCTCCTTGTTTTCCAAGACCAAATTCACGGCGACCAGCTCCACACCCCGTTTTTTGAGTGCCTCTGCGGCTGGTTTTGCGACGTCCCGGGTAAATCCACGGATGCGGTACGGCTTGTCGGATTCGGAGAGCGCCTTGATAACACTACCCCTGCCTTGTACACCAGTAGCGCCGACTACGGCAATGAGAGGCGTCGATTGGACTTTGGTGATTGTCATGGTGCGGGAAAAGGGGAAATCTGAAGCCTTGGAGGGTGCTTTGGTATGATGTCCTCTGTGCCCATCTCCCCCTCCTTTAAACCTCCCTCGACTCTGCGTCGTTACCAAGTGACGCCCAACCTACTCCCGGCGGTCTCGGATTTCAGACCAAGTAGGAGGTAGTATATCCGGCGAATCGGGAAATACTGTTTTTAACCAACCATCTTACTTGAGCACCGAGGCCGCCCATTTTATCTCGGATCACCATTGGGCTCCGCAGGCCCCGAGAGCAAAAGTTTAGTGAAGCCCGATAGTAAGTGAGCTTGGCGTTCAACGGAGGTAAGGCGCATTTCTCCTGATTCTCAGATCCCCGAAGACCGGTGTGAGGTCCAGAGCCACATTGCGAGTGGGACGTCAGTGTGAGAGACTGAGTACGTATGGCGCACAACGATACTTCTGACATACGAGATCGTCCCATGTTGAAGCGTCGGTCTCCGAGGGACCAAACATAGTCGCCAGACTCGCGACGAGTGCGTCGCAGGAAGTGTTTTTTTTCAGTTTTAGATCTAAAATTGGACCTCTCGAGGCAAAACGGAATCCTATAACGTCGGTTTCACAGACATTGTATCATCTCCGGTCGGAGTGCCCTGCGTTTCAGAAGGCCGGGTTCAATGTGGTTGGAACCCAAATCGCCGGCAAGTTCCAAGACCGTGAAAGAGCTAAGAGCATTTTTGCGACACGAACACACGATGGTTCCCATTCCCACACCGCCGCTGTATAGAATATTCGTTGGACTTACCAGGAGGAGAGACTTGCGAAAATCGGATTCGATTTGAGTATTCGCAAGTTACTGGACGAATCCGTCGGCTGGATAGGACGAATTATGCGCTACACATGGATATTAGCACACCGACAATCAAGCTATATGGGTCTCCGAGTGTACCGGAAAGCCGGGAGGAAAGCTGCTTCTCCCATAGATGCGCCGGTAGACATTTGCGCACGTTCACCAGGGTCTCCTGCTCACGCCACAAGAAATCCAAAGCAGGACCTTGGAAGCTCGTTCTCGCGAAAATCCCCGCGACCAAGGGATTATCGCGAGTCTCGCGACGAAGATACGGTGGCTCTGGAATCCGCAGTGCTGCAAAGATGAGATCGAGAATTTCAGGAATGCGAAGGTGCGATGCATTTCGAGGCGGAGGCTGAGAGTGGTTAGGCCTTGTGAAGACAGTACAGAAGCTTCTTCTTACCTCGAGAGCCTCGTACGAGCAGGCGAACGGTTGACACCGTCCAATTGCCGTGCAATGTTGGTGTAATGAGTTAAACGAAGAAGCAATCTTCACGTGGTTTTGCGCGTCACCAAAGAATGCGTAAACATGCACAATCTATTCAGCAATTTGATGCCCCTATATGTACTAGTTTTGCAACTTGAAACCGCGTATGCCTCCACAATGTAATAGTGCCAAAAGATACACAATTGATCCAAGGAAGCCATACAGACTCGATCGTAATATTATTACAGCAACACGAAGATCCGTCTGGATCCGTCTGCTGTCCACCTTCATGCTTCAATCATCATCATATGTTCTATTCAATGGATGATTCACACCGCCGCTGTATAGAATATTCGTTGGAATTACCAGGAGAAAACTTGCGAAATCGAATTCGAATTGCAGTCCGCAAGTTACTGGACGAGATTTATTTGGACCGGCAGATAGCTCGCCCCAAGAAATACGTCATCGTTGTAGTTGAGACGTATCCGCGCTCATTATTTTGAAGCATCCTTCGAGTTCCGGCTCAGGGCTATTTGGACTGCTCCCATCGAGTGTACTGGGCATGTTCGGCGGGATTCTCTGAAATATTTTCTTCGTCGTCCCTGCCACTCATTGAGTGTGCGGATTATCGCGAGGTTTGGGAACAGCCTTGACAGAAATTGCGCGACGAGGGATGGATGGATCATCGGAGAGGCGCCGACGTCTAAAGAAGTAGAGAGGATTGGGAGACTGCGGTCACCGAAGAATCGTCGAACGGCGGGACTGTGGAAGCGTCGAAGGCGATAGTGAGGTAGGTTAGCTCGTAGCAGTGGTGGCGAAAACGCAGAGGCCATTCAGCGACATGCTCGAGGGGTGGTGCAGATCTGAGCTCGCGATCAAACAAAGTGATTTGAGCTTCGGCCATGCACGGGCCATATCTGCGACGGTCTCGTCGTCGATATCGAATCCAATGGGCGGTTCGAGGGTAATTTCAGTGAGATTTCCGAAGCAAAAGAGCGTTGCAAGGATGGGTCCATCGATAAGATAATTAGATAGGGCAGGTGGCGTCGTTTCCATTACACTATGACTCTCTGGAAATCCGATATGGAGAGTTTGGAGAGTGGAGTGGTTGAAATGGCTTGCCAGAGCCGCATACAGTTGGCGGGTCGCCGATGTCGTCGCGGAAACTGTTGTGCCCACATGAAATGTGACCAAACAACAGTTGGACAGCTGATCGAGGAACTCGATGGCGAATTCGAGGGTTGTGTTACCGAAGAAGAGGTCGTGCAGAGTGGAGAATCGAGGGGTTTGTGGGTGCACTAGGGAGCGAAATCGCGGCAACGGGGCCCAAATCTCGCAAATCCGGGACGTCTAAGCAGAATGATGTCAGGGCAGGAAGCTGGGAGAGATGTTCGATCGCCACTCGACTAAGGGTGTCAATGCTCAGTTCTTCAATTCTGTCCAGAGTTAAAACCAGCTCCGATAGAGCGCCGCAAGAATAGTGCTGAGCGCTCAGACAGAGCCTTTGAAGTCGGGGAAAATGGATTGGCAGATCAGAGAGTGACAGCAAAGATGAGATCGAGGATCTCAGGAATGCCGAAGGTGCGATGCATTGCAAGTGCGAGTTTAAGACGGCTATTCTGAGCATAATCAACCTCTTATGAAGACACTACAAATGTCAGGCCCCGTGAAGCTCCACCAAAGGATGGCTCGAAAGTTAAGCTTTTTCAGGGCGAAATTTGAAATTTCCTTGTCCAAAGTTAAGCTTTTTTAGGCCAAATTCTGGTGAGGCTTGTGCGTAGTTAAGCTTTTTCACGGCGATCTGGCCCAGCGGCATGGTATACCGTCTCATATTGCTGTTGCATTAGCTCCTTCCGGTTCGATTCTTAAGGTCTTCGTTTTTGTTTTTTGCAATCATTTCGCCAAGTTTCGGCAGTACAGATTTTTGACTGAATCAAATGGCAACGACTCTGATGATGAAGACGAGACTGGTGACACTGTCGCAATGTTTTCTTGCCATCACAGGGGCTCCCATATCCGCCTACACACGCACGCAAGAGCGGATCACCTAGTTTTCAATCTGGGCCCTCACATTTTCGAACCGGTCCTTGGTGAAGCTCAACACCGAACACTAAAGTTGCACGCAGCATTGTGTTGGTCAGCATTGACGAAAAAGGGACCACTATCTACGGACCTCAAGCTTACAATTAAGCTAGGGAAGCCGAAGGAGAAGAAATAGCGAGTATGTTGTGTTTCGGCGGCGGGGGGCGAAAAATGAATTTTGAACCGAATTTACCAAAATTTGGTCGCTCACGTGATAAACCTTGTAACTTTTAAGCTTTTCTACGCCAAATCCAAATCCACCAAAATCTTAAGCTTTTTGAGGCCAAATTTTGGGAATTTTCCAAACCATCCTTTGGTGCAGCTTCACGGGGCCTCAAATGTCACTCTCACCTCCGACAGGGCTCTGACGGGGCTCCGAGCCTCCGACTCGGATCGTAGACTCGTATGAGGTGTACAGCAAACGGAGACACGGTACGAGCTTCAGCCAGTGTTCGCAGCGTCTGTTTAGAAG